>CM064543.1:9057686-9088416 GCA_032716605.1 Paralithodes platypus
ATATATAAAGAGAGAGAGTGACACACACACACACACACACACACACACACACACACACACACACACACACATAGTACAGTATGATATTTGTTAACCAAATTTAGTTCAAGTTGACCATGGGTGGGTGTCAGGGATTAATACTCTCATCAAACATTAGAAAATGTCCAATAAGATTGATTTGAGCCTTATAATCCGCAAGGTATTTACTACAAGGACACATTAATTACGACCTAGAAGATAACCCATGTAATTTGATGGTGAAGCACTTTAACTTGCCCGTCGCCACTTGTTTCTATTTGCCCTTTTACTGTGTTTATGTTCGTAAGATCGTCTGATTAATGTGTTTCTCGCTGGCATTTACACGATTTATCAGCAAGGATGTTGCTGATGTTTTAATCTACAATATTTGTTCAATACTATAATTAAAACAAAAATGTTTGACTGATAAGAATGTTCTATAAGCTATAACTTTATATATTGTATTGTAGCAAATGGATTGTTACATTATTTCGTCATTTTGTGCAGGAGGTCTTTCCTATTGTCTAATGTAATGTGATAGGGTTGGAAGACATGTTCGGACAAAACAAATCGGAAGTAACTCGTATGGGCCAGTAGACTTTATGCAGATTTCCATGTTTCTTATGTTTTTATCATTTGTATTTGTATAACACGCAGGGCGATATAGGAACCGGTCAAGAGAGAAAGTCGATACAGAAATGTAGAGAACACAAAAGATGTTGAGTAGTTTCATTCTGGCACCTCGTTTGTTGTTAAGTGTGATGGATGAACGTCACTGCTAAACGTGCTTGTAGATAACACTAAAGGTGGCATTGGTCTACTCTACCAGTACACCAACACTACCAGTACACCAACACTACCAGTACACCAACACTACCAGTACACCAACACTACCAGTACACCAACACTACCAGTACACCAACACTACCAGTACACCAACTCTACCAGTACACCAACACTACCAGTACACCAACTCTACCAGTACACCAACACTACCAGTACACCAACTCTACCAGTACACCAACACTACCAGTACACCAACTCTACCAGTACACCACACCACCAGTACACCACTCTACCAGTACACCACACTACCAGTACACCACACTACCAGTACACCACACCACCAGTACACCACACTCTACCAGTACACCACTCTACCAGTACACCACACTACCAGTACACCAACACTACCAGTACACCAACTCTACCAGTACACCAACACTACCAGTACACCAACTCTACCAGTACACCAACACTACCAGTACACCAACACTACCAGTACACCAACACTACCAGTACACCAACACTACCAGTACACCAACTCTACCAGTACACCAACACTACCAGTACACCAACACTACCAGTACACCAACACTACCAGTACACCATCACTACCACTACACCAACTCTACCAGTACACCAACACTACCAGTACACCAACTCTACCAGTACACCAACACTACCAGTACACCATCTCTACCAGTACACCAACTCTACCAGTACACCATCTCTACCACTACACCAACACTACCAGTACACCATCTCTACCAGTACACCATCTCTACCAGTACACCAACACTACCAGTACACCAACTCTACCAGTACACCAACACTACCAGTACACCAACACTACCAGTACACCAACTCTACCAGTACACCAACTCTACCAGTACACCATTTCTACCAGTACACCAACACTACCAGTACACCAACACTACCAGTACACCATCACTACCAGTACACCAACTCTACCAGTACACCAACACTACCGGTACACCAACACTACCAGTACACCATCACTACCAGTACACCAATTCTACCAGTACACCAATTCTACCAGTACACCAATTCTACCAGTACACCAATTCTACCAGTACACCAATTCTACCAGTACACCAACTCTACCAGTACTCCATCTCTACCAGTACACCATCGCTACCAGTACACCAACACTACCAGTACACCAACTCTACCAGTACACCAACACTACCAGTACACCAACTCTACCAGTACACCAACTCTACCAGTACACCATCCCCACCAGTACACCAACTCTACCAGTACACCATCTCTACCAGTACACCATCTCTACCAGTACACCAACTCTACCAGTACACCATCTCTACCAGTACACCAACTCTACCAGTACACCATCTCTACCAGTACACCAACACTACCAGTACACCAACTCTACCAGTACACCAACTCTACCAGTACACCATCTCTACCAGTACACCAACTCTACCAGTACACCATCTCTACCAGTACACCTACTCTACCAGTACACCAACTCTACCAGTACACCAACTCTACCAGTACATCAACTCTACCAGTACACCATCTCTACCAGTACACCAACTCTAGCAGTACACCAACTCTACCAGTACACCAACTCTAGCAGTACACCAACTCTACCAGTACACCAACACTACCAGTACACCAACTCTAACAGTACATCAACTCTACCAGTACACCATCTCTACCAGTACACCAACTCTACCAGTACACCAACTCTAGCAGTACACCAACTCTACCAGTACACCAACTCTACCAGTACACCAACACTACCAGTACACCAACTCTACCAGTACACCAACTCTACCAGTACACCAACACTACCAGTACACCAACTCTACCAGTACATCAACTCTACCAGTACACCATCTCTACCAGTACACCATCTCTACCAGTACACCATCTCTACCAGTACACCAACTCTACCAGTACACCAACACTACCAGTACACCAACTCTACCAGTACACCAACTCTACCAGTACACCAACTCTACCAGTACACCAACTCTACCAGTACACCAACTCTACCAGTACACCAACTCTACCAGTACACCAACTCTACCAGTACACCAACTCTACCAGTACACCAACTCTACCAGTACACCAACTCTACCAGTACACCAACTCTACCAGTACATCAACTCTACCAGTACATCAACTCTACCAGTACACCAACTCTACCAGTACACCAACTCTACCAGTACACCAACTCTACCAGTACACCAACTCTACCAGTACACCAACTCTACCAGTACACCATTTCAAACAGATCTCTTAACACTTTATGGACCGGCGACGTCTTGTTTTACGTTATTCTAGCTATACTTATTAGACGATTTTGTGTCGCTTACAAAGGATCTGTGGTTGTAAAAAGGAGTAATTGAGATAGTTCGAAGCCTGTTAATTGTCTATGCATTAATCGAAAATTGCAAAAACAATGAAAACCCTCAAATCCTAATAACACCCGAGACGTTGGCCCAGATAGTGTTAATGTACAGGACCTTGGAAATATGACCCGTTCCTTATTTCCGGGTTACGTTCAAGTGTTATGTTGGTGCCAGGGGGGGTGACCGGTCAACTCCACCAGTAGACCATTTCAACCAGTACCAAATCAACCAATACGGTTAGGTTAGGTTAGGTTAGTACTATATTTTGGCACTGGTTTGGTTGGTCTGGGTTAATTTGGCACTGGTTGAGAGCTACTGGTTGAAATGGTCTACTGGTTGAGTTGACATGGAACCGACAGGGGGTTATTATGGGTGGGGGGGGGGGGGGATTTGGTGGTGGTGGGTGGGGATTATTATGGGGGGGGGTAGGAGGGGTGTTATTATTGGAAAGGGGTAGGTGGGTATTATGGGTGGGGGTGGGGGTGTGAGTGTTATTATTGAGGTGGGGGTAGGGGGTATTATGGGTGGGTGGGGGTGGGTGTTTTATTGGGGTGGGTGGGTGGGTGTGGGTTATTATGGGGATGGGGGGGTGGGGATTATTATGGGGTGGGTGTTAATATTGAGGTGGGGTTAGGGGGACATTATGGGGTGGGTGGGTGTGGGTTATTATGGGGGTGGATGAATGGGTTTTGGCAGGTAGGTGGAATGATAAATAATGATAAATAACGATAAATAATGATAAATAATTATAAATAATTATAATAAAAAGGTAAAGAGTGGACCGTTCCCTGTTTCCGTGTTACGCCTGGGTGCTATATTATTGCTGCCGGAATGGGGTGCTGGGGGGGGGGGGGGGGGGGGGGGGCGTTGTGGTGTGGGAGGGAGGGGGGGGGGTGGGGGGGTTAGGGTAATTGGTCCATGGATGAGGGGGGGTGATTGGTGTGTGGATGGAGGATGGGGAGTTGGGGCGGTTACGGGGAGTAGGGTGTTGGATGGAGGATGGGGAATTGGGGGTTATTAAGGGGATTGATCTGTGGATGGGGGAGTGGGGAGTTGTTTGGGGTAATTAGGGGGATTGGTGGGGGGATGGGGAGTTGGTGGGGGTTATTAGGAGGGGGATTGGTCTGTGGATGGGGAGTTGTGGGGGTTATTAGGAGGGGGATTGGTCTGTGGATGGGGAGTTGGTGGGGGTTATTAGGGTGGTGGGGTAGTGGATGGGTTGGTTTTGGTGGGTGGGTGTTGCTGTTGGTTTTGGG
The DNA here is from genome assembly GCA_032716605.1 of Paralithodes platypus. Lineage (NCBI taxonomy): Eukaryota > Metazoa > Arthropoda > Malacostraca > Decapoda > Lithodidae > Paralithodes > Paralithodes platypus. The sequence goes on from CM064543.1 coordinate 9,062,146, forward strand.
GGATGGGTGAGCCTGGGTTGGGGTGGGGGGGGGGGGTTGTAATTGGAAGACCCTTTAGAATACAGACACCAAACATCATTTGATGAAGCATTAAAGTTGATATAACATTCTCAATTACCTATACTGTACTGTAAGCCTTGCCTATTTTGTTACATTTAGTATTCAATTTTAATATTAGTATATATATATATTTTTTTTTTCTATGTGATTGAGGGAGGCAAAAGGCATAATGACTAATATACTAAGGCGGGAGTAAGACCCTTTGTGTGTTTAATAATATAGCTATCGTTATGTTGGTCAGTATATCGTCTAGTGTTAGCCAGCACCAAAGGTAAAAAGGCGTTATGGTGTTGAAGGGGTTAATCCTGTATCGGCCAGTTAAGGGGCTAGTGGCGTTTTTTTTTATTTCTATTAATGTATTTATTCATAGATTTTTTAGTTTCCACGCTATACCTCCCTCAAACTTTAAAAAAAAACACTCCCAAGATCCTCCTTCAAGATAGATTTGTAATTTTTTCGATAGAAAACTGTACCGGCCGAAGGCCAGTCTCTCTTAAAGTACAGGCTCGCCAGCTCTCGCCAGGAAAACATCGACACCTAATTGACACGAAAAGTCTTAATATTGACAAAGAAATGGGGCAAAAAGTCTTAAAATCGTCAAACTAATGGGCCGACCGTCATCAAATCTAAAAACTAATGGGGCTAAAACGACCCATCTCCCCTTAAACCTACCTGTATCGGCCAACACACTGTCTGTTTCGGCCCATATAGTGTGTCTGTTTACTGAAGGGACTGTGAGGGAAAGGGGGAGGGGAAGGGGGAGGGGGGCAATGCGTTCGTACCCTGTTACCTCTGGGTGTAGCAACAGGTTGTAGGGGGGGGGGGGGGGTAGCACAAATAATGGGGAGGGGCGGGGCAGGTAGGGTTGGTGGAGGGGGCGTTAGAGAAAGGGTTGGGGGAATATCGGTATTTCTTTCCTGGGGTTTTTTCTCTGTCTCTCTTCTTTCTCTTTCTGCCTATCCTTATTTCTATGTGTCTACCTATATCTGTTTTATCTACCTCTTATCTACCTTCACTATCTTTTTCTACCAATGTTCCTGTTGTTTTGTTTATCAGTTCCTCTAGCTTTTGTTTTAACTTTATATACGCCATTGCATATAAATATAGTAATATGTCTGTATATCAGTCTCTCTCTCTCTCTCTCTCTCTCTCTCTCTCTCTCTCTCTCTCTCTCTCTCTCTCTCTCTCTCTCTCTCTCTCTCTCTCTCTCTCTCTCTCTCTCTTCCAAGATAATTGGTGCAATTAGAGAGAAATACGAGACTCCTGTGCATGGGGGGTCAGAGAGAGAGAGAGAGACAGAGACAGACAGAGAGAGAGAGACAGACAAAGAGAGAGAGACAGACAGACAGACAGAAAGAGAGAGAGAGCTAGAGAGAGATAACAAGTGTAGGAAGAGATACCAGGTGATGGCAGGCCCCATTTACTACGATCATAAACCTACAATTTCGTGTTCCGCGTAAAATTTTCTGGCGTAATTATTTCACTATTACTTCAGTCCCGCCAACCCTTTCAACACCATGACGCCTTCTTTATTCCAGATACAGTCAACTCATATAATCCGCAGTCTCAAAATATTTTATTGTCTTATTAATTTAGAAGCTTATAATTTAGAAGCTTATAATTTAGAAGCTTATAATTTAGAAGCTTAATTTAGAAGCGTATAATTTAGAAGCTTATAAGTTCATATATAGAATAAATGTGTACTATATAAAATGGAAAAGGGATGAATCAATATATATGCGATGCTGTTTCCAATCTGAAAATTTATAATTGGATAACTACAGTTTCTGAGACTGCGGATTAAACGAGTTGACTGTACCAGTAGACGATTTTATTAACTTGTGGGAATTAAACAGATAAATTGAGACAGTGTTTAGTTTTGTTATGTCTTGAGGTCCTTGCTAATCCATTTATTAGACGTTGCCGCTCCTTATTTTGTATGCTGGCGAACATTAAGCGATTTTATTCAGTTTAGGAAGGGCCTTTAGGGATGGAAAGAGGGCACAAACTATCACGGTTAAGGGGGAGATGGGTCCTTTTTCTGGTCCCCCTTCTTCCCCCATGTTTAGCCCCATTAGTTTTCAGATTTGGTGACGTTCGACTCATTAGTTTGGCGATTTTAAGACCTTTCACCCCATGCCTTTGTCAATATTATGACTTTTCGCGTCATTTAGGTGTCTATTTTTTCCTAGTGAGCGATAGCGAGCCTGTAATTTTTAAGAGGAATCAGACATTTTACTACCGACAAATGTACAAATATATCTTGAAGGGGGGATCTAGGGGGTGTTTTTTACAGGTTGATGGAGGTCTAGGGAGGAGACTAAAAATAATACAACGATAAAAAAATAAACAAATAAATACACCCATCTCCCCTTACTCTGAAAAAAATCGGCTCTCGATAGCCAGAATAAAGTGACAATATCGCCAACGGTCTGAAAATAGCCGTAGTGATGCGATTTGCTCTCTCTCTCTCTCTCTCTCTCTCTCTCTCTCTCTATCTCTCTCTCTCTCTCTCTCTCTCTCTCTCTCTCTCTCTCTCTCTCTCTCTCTCACTCTCTCTCTCTCTCTCCCTCTCTCTCTCTCTCTCTCTCTCTCTCTCTCTCTCTCTCTCTCTCTCACTTTATTTCATTTTCACAGCTGGTTCTAACTGGGCCGGATGGTTTTTACGATATTGTCATTTCTCTCTCTCTCTCTCTCTCTCTCTCTCTCTCACACACACACTTTATATCATTTTCACAACTGGTTCTAACTCTGGGCCGGATGGTTTTTACGATATTGTCATCTTTTTCACGACCTGTTTCAATTTGGCTCGGGTGGGGGCACGGAATTTATATCTTGGTTATACCTCGCCCGCTGCTCGTTTATTAGCATCATCTTTCATAACAGGTTGCAGTTTTATTTGGAGGGAGGAGGATTATATGAAATGGACACATCTTGCGATAATGGGCTTCAATTTGGCATGGCTACTTAGGCGAAATTATTAGAGATGCCTTAACCCGTTTAAATTTCACTTAGTCTCGTGGGTGGTGGTAATTTTGTTTTAATTTTACGCATTAGTTATTTGGGTTGCGCTTGGGTGGTTACACAAAATTGGCTTAAGTTTATATTTATTTTATGTATTTTAAGACGTTCCTTCCATTACTTTGGCGATTTTAAGACCTCTTGTGCCATTTAGGTGTCTATTATTTCCAATCGAGCCTGTAATTTGGCTAAGTTTATGCGATTTTATCATCTTAGGAAAGGCCTCTCATAGTCACATAGGTGGTGTATGTAATTATGTGGTGTTTCTCTTTTAGTGCAACACTACCATATGTTTTGTATTCTGCTTGAAAACTAAAGGGGCTATTTTTAGTTTGCTTCCTAGATCTATCGAGCTTAAAATTACACCCCCTTACCCCCTTTCAAGATATTTTTTTAATTTTTTTGGTAGAAAATGTTTCCGGCCGAAGGCCGGCTCCTTTTAAATTACTGGTTCGCTATTGCTCGCCAGGAAATAAATCGACACCAAAATGGCACGAAGGGTCTTAAAATTAACAGAAATTAGCTGAGCTGGGCATGGCAATTTACCACCAGCTGGAAAGAAAGAGACTATAGTTTATAATTACTCCTACCGTTAGTAAGAAGAACCACCTGACTTTCCTGATCTTATACATTAGGTCAAATTGATTATCCCCCCCCCCCCCCCCCCAGGTTGCTATAATAGTACCTCTTAGCGCGAGGAAGAACCACTAACTTTTCGAGATATCAGGGTTAAGGGGAGATGATTCACTTTTTGGCCGATGTTTGCATGTATTAATTATTTTTCTAATCAAATGTAAAAAAAGAACATCCATTAGGTCCCCCTTCTAGATTAATTTGTACATTTTTCGGTAGAAAATTTTCCCGGCCAGTTCTTCCAACATTACAGGCTCACCGGCCCATGTCCCCTTAAACTAGGCCTTCCCCCTCCTCTCTCCTCCTAAGCGCGCACACACACACACACAAACACACACACACACACACACACACACACACACACACACACACACACACACACACACACACACACACACACACACACACACACACACACACACACACACACACACACACACACACACACACCATGAACAACATCCACCACATCTGACCTGATCTTCTAAAACGATTTGGTTCAGCTCAGGAAAGACCTCATGGAGTCCAAAGGGTTAACTCTTGCAACTTGAGCGACGTAACTTGGTGGCTGTGTGGAGGGAATAGGAAATGTGGAAGGAAGGCGTGTTTTAACTGTCCCTTAGAGAACCTACAGAAACGAAGATCAGCCCAACCTCCGCCATTTATGTGCCACTGGGGATATTTGCCTCTCTTTACACTCGAGTATCATTAACCCCTTTATATATATAAAGGGGTTAATGATACTCGAGTGTAAAGAGAGGCAAATATCCGTAATATATATCCGTAAAATACCTGGTTCTTTAATAAATGATGCACCATGATTTCGTCCAAAGTAAAATATGGTAACTGCCAATTACTACAGCATCTTTATTGTACAGTTGACCTCATAAGTTGTAGTCCTCATCATGATCTTATACAGGGGAATATAATGAGCAAGAGTAAATTACGAGCGTAGGGTTATTTATTTATTTATTTTATTTTTATTTTTATTTTTATTTTGTTATCAGTGGTTAGCTCATCTGACTAGTCAACTGAGAATTTAAAGAAACCAGACTCGCGATTAATTCATACTAATTTAAAGAAACCAGACTCGCGATTAATTCATACTAATTTAAAGAAACCAGACTCGCGATTAATTCATACTAATTTAAAGAAACCAGACTCGCGATTAATTCATACTAATTTAAAGAAACCAGACTCGCGATTAATTCATACTAATTTAAAGAAACCAGACTCGCGATTAATTCATACTAATTTAAAGAAACCAGACTCGCGATTAATTCATACTAATTTAAAGAAACCAGACTCGCGATTAATTCATACTAATTTAAAGAAACCAGACTCGCGATTAATTCATACTAATTTAAAGAAACCAGACTCGCGATTAATTCATACTAATTTAAAGAAACCCAGACTCGCGATTAATTCATACTAATTTAAAGAAACCAGACTCGCGATTAATTCATACTAATTTAAAGAAACCAGACTCGCGATTAATTCATACTAATTTAAAGAAACCAGACTCGCGATTAATTCATACTAATTTAAAGAAACCAGACTCGCGATTAATTCATACTAATTTAAAGAAACCAGACTCGCGATTAATTCATACTAATTTAAAGAAACCAGACTCGCGATTAATTCATACTAATTTTACTTTCATACATAAGATCACGACTAGTAACAGAACTTATGTGGGCAACTGTACCTCTTGACTAAGATCACGACTAGTAACAGAAGTTATGTGGGCAACTGTACCTCTTGACTACGATCACGACTAGTAACAGAACTTATGTGGGCAACTGTACCTCTTGACTACGATCACGACTAGTAACAGAACTTATGTGGGCAACTGTACCTCTTGACTACGATCTTCGTCTAAGCTGAATCCCTTGTTGGATTGTAGTAATGATTTAAAATATAATATTTTAGACAGCATTGTACCAACATAATTGATCCAGGATACAACTTATACATTTGAAGTACCTATTACTGCGATAATGCGAGGCTATAATTGTTAAACACTACTGCATTAATGTATTGTAAATATCAAACACTACTGCATTAATGTATTGTAAATATCAAACAGTACTGCATTAATGTATTGTAATTATCAAACACTACTGCATTAATGTATTGTAATTATCAAACATTACTGCATTAATGTATTGTAATTATCAAACACTACTGCATTAATGTATTGTAATTATCAAACACTACTGCATTAATGTATTGTAATTATCAAACACTACTGCATTAATGTATTGTAATTATCAAACACTACTGCATTAATGTATTGTAATTATCAAACACTACTGCATTAATGTATTGTAATTATCAAACACTACTGCATTAATGTATTGTAATTATCAAACACTACTGCATTAATGTATTGTAATTATCAAACACTACTGCATTAATGTATTGTAATTATCAAACTACTGCATTAATGTATTGTAATTATCAAACACTACTGCATTAATGTATTGTAATTATCAAACACTACTGCATTAATGTATTGTAATTATCAAACACTACTGCATTAATGTATTGTAAATATCAAACACTACTGCATTAATGTATTGTAAATGTATCAACGAGCAAGAAGCTGACCTTGTTATTTATATCAAAGTACAGGGTGGCTAGTGGAGCGTTCAATGTAAACACAGATCAAAAAAATGTTTGCTCAAAGGTCTTATTGAATTAAGGGGAGGGGTTTTTTTCTGGCCCCCTTCTCCCTCATTGTTAGCCCCCTTAGTTTTGTGATTTAAAGATATTTGCCCCATTAGTTTAGCGATTTTAAGACCTTTCGCCCCATTTATTTGTCAATATTAAGACCTTTCATGCAATTTAGGTGTCGATTTTTACCTGGCGAGCGATAGTGAGCCTGTAATTTAAGAGGAACCGACCTTCGGTCGGGAAATTTTTCCATCGAAAAATGTGCAAATTTATCTTGAAGGGGAGTATTGGGGGTATTTCTTTTAAGCTTGATGGAGGTATCTAGGAGGTCTAAATAAGTAAAATGATAGAAAGATGAATAAGTAATCCAATAATTACGCCTATGACGCGACATGACTTTAATGGAATATTTTACGTAAATGTAAATCAAACATTTGATTAGAGCCTTGCAATGTAGGTCAGAGAGGGGGAGCAGATAATCATAAGTCATATCAGTTGCAGTTGGTTGCTACATTACGAATATATACAGTATATATAATTATGTTTACATCATGAATATATACAGTATATATAATTATGTTTACATCATGAATATATACAGTATATATAATTATGTTTACATCATGAATATTAACCAATGTGGTTCTTTATTTAGTGTTTCTTTGCGTTTCTTTTTAAGTAAATTGTTAAACTTATGGGAACCTTTTTTGTGCTTAGCTGTATTGATGAATTACTAACATTATTTAGACAGCCATTATATAAATTAACAGTTGATAACACTACATACGAACGTATTTCTTTTATTTGAACATTAATATTACAGGATACATTTTTCGACAGTTCATTTTGATATAATATTTACAATGTAATTTCATAAATTTTAATGTGATATGCTTCAGTCAGTAAATTAATGAAAAATGGAATTACAAAGGAAATTGCAAGTTAAATTATATACCGTAGTTAAATGTCATCGGTCAAGGTTAGTCATTTTAGAATACTGATGATAATAAATTATGATAACGAAAATATAACTAGGCTACACTATGTCCTCATTGCGTATTTAATCACTAATATGAACATCGATATATATTTCTAGCTATCTATTTACTCTGACCCAATCCCCACTTTTTATATATTTGTTTTATTTTTATTTTTTCTGGGTGATATTCTATAAATTGAATGAACATTTACCTGTATATCTGTATATAGATAAAATATAGATACAAAAATAGATAGATAAACAGTTGGATGGTTAGACTGTATAAGTATATCCGTTTGAAGAAATTTTAAATAGCTATTGCAATTTTTTAGGGTTATCGAATATTTTATTTTATTTGTATATTAGCAAGACAGTTACGTGTTATTGCCACCGCCAATATAAAACAGGAAAGATGCCAGCCAGATAAAGCGGACGTGTCCAACGGATGAACTATTTTGATATGTAGAAAATAATGCACACACACACACACACACACACACACACACACACACACACACACACACACACACACACACACACACACACACACCCACACACACACCCACCCACACACACGTACACACACACCCGCACACACACACTTAAACAAAAAAAAATCGTTTTATTCACCCCCCCCCCCCCACACACGCACACATAAAAAAAAAAAGTGTCTCGTTTTATTTCGCACGCTTAGTTTTCAATGTTTTTAAAGACTGAAACGTGAACGAGATGAGAGTCGGATTAGGAAGAAAGGACTATCGTAATCGGACAACTCTTCATGTTACCACCATTTTGAGGACATAACGCCTAAATTTGTACTTGATACAGCATTTGTATTAGTCGATTCAGCATTTGTATTAGTCGATACAGCATTTTTTATACCTGAAAATGTATCCCAATGTTTTATTAGGATTTAGTACCCGATACCGATATGTGTTAGGTGTAAGTATAGAAATATTATGAAGTTTTAAAGGAATGCAGAGTGAATCGGTGTACAAAATGTCGTGAGTTTTCCAGTCTAGCGACGATTCACCTTTTATATAAACTCCATGTATGTGATAAGGATTCTGTGAAGAGGAGAGATTGGCCAGGATTGCATTTTATTTTGTTTTATATATATCGAGTCTGGCGGGGGGGAAAAGCGGAGATATGGCGTGAAAAGCGAAGGAGTTTAAGGGGGTAGTGCTTGTTTTTTGGTCTATATATTAATATATTAATTAACTGTTTTAGTTTCCTCGCTAGACCTCCATCAAGCTTAGAAAAACACCCCCTAGACCCCCTGTCAAGATACATTTTTACATTTTTCGGTAGAAAAATGTCCCGGCAGAAGACCGGTTCCTTCTATAATTAGAGGCTTACTATCGCTCGCCAGGAAAGAAATCGACACCTAAAGGGCACGAAAGGTCTTAATATTGATTAAATTATGAGGCGAAAGGTCTCCAAATCGCCAAACTAACGGAACGAACGTCTTAAGACCTCAACACTAATATGCTAAACATGAGGGAGAAGGGGGTTCATAAAAAGCGAGTACTACCCCCTTAAACCGTGAATAGAGAGTTGTATATACGAGGGTAATCCGGCCTTGATCTGGTGAAAGGATATTAGTGGGTTGTAGAGTGATAGTAAGAGAGCGGGTCTGGTTGGAGTGGAGTATTTCCGTAGATTATGATAGAAACATTGAATTAAAAAACAAATATATATATACAGTATATATTACCGGTATCTGTAATTATTTTGTTTTTAATCGAACGAATAACCAACCTTGATTATAATATTATGAGAACCAAATAAACTTCATGTGGGAAATTCGAATATTCCAATATTTGCATGGATGAGTAATCACTAAAGGTATGATACGGTAATATTGCACAAACCTTCAATACTGGTGAACTATTTACGTTTATAGCCATATTTGATCAGCAATTTATATAGATACCGTATTATATATCCTAAGATTTTGTTTATTAACACGCTATCAATTTATTAGATCTAATATATGTCATTTGTTCACGATATCTAGAGTGCCCAAATAGCATTACCCAGAAATTGACCTGCTATGTGCTTTACTTATCAATACATGGAACGCTTTGATTGTTGTATATATATATATATATATATATATATATATATATATATACTGTATATATATATATATCCAAATCCAGCTCGGTCTGGGTTTTATCTTTAGGGTAGGGAGTCGATATAATTGTGAGTGAACAAATATAGCGGGAGATGATGATAATTGTGGAGCTCTGACTCACAAGAAAGAGGGGGGGGGGGGGGGGCAGGAAAGAATAGTGTGTGTGTGTGTGTGAGAGAGAGAGACAGACAGACAGACATACAGACAGACAGACAGACAGACATACAGACAGAGAGAGAGAGAGGGGGGGGGGAGAGGGAGGAGAGAGAGATAGTGTGTGTGTGTGTGTGTTGATATCAATACTTATGATCGAGCAGGAAGAGATGTGGGCGCGCTAGAAAGGTTATTGGCTCTTAAAATAGAGTTCCCTTATCTACACTTAACAAGCGTTATTGTGTCCCCATATTGATGTACAGGCAATCAGAAAAGTTTGTGGGTCCCTCTTATTTTCCAGTGTGTATTATCTCGGAAAACAAAACTTATATTTATAATGTAGTGTTGTATACATCAATGTTATAATGTAGTGTTGTATACATCAATGTTATAATGTAGTGTTGTATACATCAATGTTATAATGTAGTGTTGTATACATCAATGTTATATACTGTCTTGACTTCGGTGTGAGTATCCTAGGTTAGAGTCCTTGGAGTGCCACATGTATTTCGGTGTGAGTATCCTAGGTTAGAGTCCTTGGAGTGCCACATGTATTTATTGATTTCGTTAATTGAGTTTCAAAGTAAAGTTGGTTGGTGACAAAAAAAAAAAAAAAAATCTGAATATAACCATGTAGGCCTATGCCGTTTAATATAACCATGTAGGCCTATGCCGTTTAATATAACCATGTAGGCCTATGCCGTTTAATATCAAATACTTGAGTTTTATCAACTAATCCAGATGCTTGTACTTACGTTAAATAAATTCCCAGAGGTCCATGGGTTTTTGTGTGTGACTGTAGGAGTTCCACATACCGTATCGTCCACTTATATAGTTAGTATATATATAGCTTAGGGTGCTTCAGTCGAGCTTCGGGTATTTATAACTTCCCATAATACGTAGCCTTGAAAACTACACTGATCGCTGGCATTGTGTGCAAGAGCGATGAAATGGATACGGATACATTATTTATTGAATTTTCATATTTTTGACGATGGTATAATTTTACTGCTATAATTTTGTAGTGGCGAGATCACTTTAGTCAGTTTCTTTATAATAGCAATCGAATGTTTTTTTTTTAATTTATTCTGAATTCCTAGACCTTTTAATTAATTACGCACGAAGTAGTTGTATTGGTACCATGTGTTAAGGGGAGATTTCCACTTGAGGGATTGTTTTCTGGATCCCTTTCTCCCTCATCTTTAGCCCCATTTTTTTTTAGATTGTAAGACTTTCGCCCCATTACTTTGGCAATCTTAAGAACTTTCACCCATTTCTGTCAATTTTAAGACCTTTCGTTCAAATTAGGTGTCTATTTTTTCCTGGCGAGCGATAGCGAGCCTGTAATTTAAGAGGAACCGGCCTTCGGCCGGGACATTTTTCTACCGAAAAATGTACAAATTTATCTTGAAAGGGGGTCAAGGGGGTGAAATTTTAAGATTGCTGGAGGAGTAGGAATCAAACTAAAAACCTCCCCTTAAACTAGTCATAATTCTGAAATTGTAAACCTTATACTACGTAAGAGCTCTCCTTAACGTAATAACCTCATCTAGTGTTAACTATAATACATTATATCTTGGCATGGTACTGAAGATGATGCTTGACCTACTTATAAGCCACTTGATTATTAAGTATCTTGCCTAATCTTTATGCAATTATATAATATTGCCCAGAATAAAGGGTTAAAATCTTGGGTTGTGTTACTTCAGTTCATAACTTGTTGCCAAAATAGCCGTGATATTATTTATCAATATTACCACCCACCACCAGTACGATCATCTCACCACTACAATCCTTGCACCAATTATATCTGCATCAGTCATTATAATCACTAACATATAACCAGATCTACCAGTTAGATAATCCCTCACTGCTATCACCACCTTAATTGTTGCTACAATTATTTTTACATCTCTCATTGCAACCACTTGAAGACAGCCACAGGAGGTTGAAGCCTTCATCACGGTAACGTAATTTTAGTTTTATTCTTGTTAATATTAACTGATTTTACTCGGCTTAGGAATGACCTCTAGATCTCAAAGGTGAAGACTATATTTCATTTAACCTATGGACTCCAACAGGCCTTTCCTAAGCTGAGTAAAATATGGTAATCTTGCCCAACATAGAACAAGAAACTCGTCGTGGCACCAAAAGAACTATGAAGAAGTCTGACCATTTAGTATTTAGCCAGGCACTGTCATCTTTGTATCACCCTCCGTCACTACCACCATCATTATTAGGATCACCTCACAATCACCGGTAATACCAACCTGTTCTGGTTTTACCAAATCTAGTTGTACAGTCGGCCTAATAAGTGATATCTCGGCACCAATTACTGTATGTTATGATCAATACATAATTGGTATCAGCAATATTTACACATGATTTCTTCTTTTTGAGTGAGATATACAACCATGTTCCTACACTTACCCACCCTATTCAACATCTGACGGACATTGATACAGCACAGAGGAGGGAGAGGGGGATGGGAAGGAGGGGGGCAGGGAGAGAGAGAAAGGGCGAGTTAAAGTTGAAATAATGTTGCCTGCGAGTGTCTCTGCCTGCATTCCGGCCTCCTCAGTATTGTGATCCGCTATATACACCTATCACTATTATTCCCAACCTAACATCATTATGTCACCATTCCTCACACACACTATAATCAACCCAAGGATCACCATCATTGTCAAGCCTCCCACACCTAGTATTTGGGTACTACATCTACTCTATTACCGTATTTACAATCACAACATTTACCACCACCACCACCACCACCACCACCACCATGACCTAGTATTTGGGTACTACATCTAGTTCTACCACCATAACTACAACCACAGCATTTACCACCACCACCACTACCACTACCACTACCACTACCACCACCACCACCACCACCACCACCACCACCACCACCATGACCTAGTATTTGGGTACTACATCTAGTTCTACCACCATAACTACAACCACAACATTTACCACCACCACCACCACCATGATGAAATTGTTAACATCATGCAAATAGTATTATAAATTCATTATTTAAACTACAAACATACTTACAACACTTCCACAAATACCTCAACAAACAACTACTTATTGTTTCTTGTTAATTAATAGCCCTCTCTCTTTAAGTCACTTTACCAGCTTTCTTATAACTATAATTTATAATTGACATGCTATCTCTGTTAATTTAAGTACATGTATTGCCATTATTTAGTACAGTAATATTATTACATATAATATGATATTTGGGTGCATTTTCTATTCCAGATAGTATGTATTTATAATTTAAATTTACAGTATATACCTGTACCATAATATATAATGTGTAATATAATATGCTTTATCATCTGTATTTATTTGTTTGAGATATTTCATGTATTTTGTAAACATTGATGTATTTTGTCATACATGGTAAGTTTGTATAATACAATGTGTGTCATGTTACTGTGGCCGGGAACCCCCTTGGTATAGGTATTTCTAGGTATTTACAGGTTTCAAGAGGAACCCTTCACAACATGCGTTGTGACCGTTACCGTTAATACCAACAACAACATGAACACTCCAAAAAATTAGAAAATGAACGGGATAACACGTTTAGAAAGTAAACACTTATTTCCTTTGTAGGCTATTCGGTTCTCGAGATTAAAAACCGAATTGCCGTTTCACATCGATTAATTCAGAATAGTGTTCAACAAGTGCAGTAGATTGAAATACTCTATATTAAATCGATGCATCATAGTATACGTTAAATATGATAAATCGTTGAAAGTTTGAAGATAACAACTAGTGAATCCGGCTCTAGGGTCCGCTATGTCAAGCATATTCCTGCAATAACGATATGCAAGCCCGGGGTTTTCTTGTTTTAAGCACTTTTGGTTGTAGGAATTAAGTAGATCCTTCATAAAAGCTAAACAAGAAAGGCATATAAAAGGAACTGCAATATTTAACATAAGAACTAATGTTATAAGTGATACTAATATATCATTTGTAGGAGCTAGCTTTAAATTATATATGAAGCAAATATACTCGCAAATACACGTGAGCTACTAAATGTTTTTAATAATTATGTTGTTAAGTATATAAACTTGCCCTTGAGATTATGCAGAGATATAATATTTCACATATAATCCGGGTTCGAATCCTGGTGGATCACATGTATGTTTTCATTAATTTAATTGGAGGTGTTTGGTGTTGTGGTGAAATTAATAAAAAATTGATTGTTAAACATCGGGAAATCAACTGATACGGGCTTATATTTCTCTACATGTAAAAATCAACCGCCTGTAACGGACTCTATTAATGACCTATACAGTATAGTATATATCATAATGACCTATACAGTATAGTACAGTATAGTATATATCATAATGACCTATACAGTATAGTACAGTATAGTATATATCATAATGTAACAATAAATCTAATCTATGGTCTCATATTTCAAAGTTGACTAGTCTCGGGTGTCGTAGATGGCAGGGGGACCAACATGACTAGTCTCGGGTGTCGTAGATGGCAGGGGGACCAACATGACTAGTCTCGGGTGTCGTAGATGGCAGGGGGACCAACATGACTAGTCTCGGGTGTCGTAGATGGCAGGGGGACCAACATGACTAGTCTCGGGTGTCGTAGATGGCAGGGGGACCAACATGACTAGTCTCGGGTGTCGTAGATGGCAGGGGGACCAACATGACTAGTCTCGGGTGTCGTAGATGGCAGGGGGACCAACATGACTAGTCTCGGGTGTCGTAGATGGCAGGGGGACCAACATGACTAGTCTCGGGTGTCGTAGATGGCAGGCTCGGGTGTCGTAGATGGCAGGGGGACCAACATGACTAGTCTCGGGTGTCGTAGATGGCAGGGGGACCAACATGACTAGTCTCGTTTACGTTTATGTTTACGTTTGGGGAGCCGCTTCGGGTTGTTCTCGGGAACCATAATGGGCGGAGAATAACAGTATGGTCGGGCATAGGAGCGGGAGGATGAACGTAATGATTGGTAAGCATAGTTATACAATGATCATGGTTGGAATTAATAGGTACTGTATATGAAATAGGTGATGATTCTACTCTTGGATGTTTTCAGTTTTTCTACCCGACTTTGAACCAGATTCTGAAGTGCCACATTTGGAATATATCATTAAACAGCTTTGTGTCATCTAGTTTGAGTTTTATGCAGATGCAAATACGTAGTCAGTGATAACACTGAAGTTAGATTCAGTAGTTTGTTGAAAACAAAGATATATAAAATCTCAGCATTCACAATTTAATTTGGCAGCCCTCACTGCTATTAGTCACACGTGGTTAATTATGTATATTGTATACCCTTAGGATTACCAAACTATTGTCCTTTACTGGTAATTATACACCTTATCTCATCAAACTTGTCACCGATTTTTTTTTTCGGTTGTAAACTAGCCACACGCAAAAATACATTCCTCCTTGATGAATGTTTCATTATATAATATCAAAACATTTGTTAGAATACCCGGTATATTATACAGGGTGTTTTAAAACAACACTGCCAGAGTATGACGACCACATTGATCAAAATATATAATACACATATTTCTATTCGATTTTTACCAAACATATATTGTAACGGAGATAAATGGTTATTTAGAAATGTAGCAAAACAGGGTTCTGAGCTCAGCACAAAACATGATACATAATATGAATGATTACCAAGTAAAAAAGGTAAAGAGGAGATATCTAATGACCTAATCACATATGAATAATTACAAAATCAAAGTAACATAAAATTGGTAATGATATTTTGCAATTAGAAGAAAACTGCTAAGTATTATAATCCAAGTAGCGTAAAAAGATATGCACCATTTGTAACGATGACCAATAATGAATCTCAAGTCTGGGTCAGGTATCCGAACACTGACTGCTATAGGTAATTTAATCGTTCGTGAAACTGTTTGAATGAGAAAATATTGTTCCTGCGCAATTTACTGTTTCAATACAAATACCTCATTACGTTACTATTATCACAGAGTACTAACGAAATAATATTATGTCTATCTGTTTTATGGTTGAAGTTTGACGATTTTACGTAGCTGTAGACATAGAAGTATACGGTGTTCACTAATGAATATTTAAAATCATCTAATGGTACCCAAAACAAACATTTTACGTCACTTGGACTTAACGAGTATAAAATAACAAAGGCAGAGACACACCTAAATAACGACAATCCATATGTATGTGATATTATAAGGTAAATAAAATCACTATGACAGAAGAAGATAGCACCATGGCCGAGCAGATGATTAAACACATGAGAAGATTCGTTATAACTCCAAAGCTTCGAAGAAAAACTCGAACTGGGATGGGAGGCAAGAGGTAGGCTATTTGGGGGGGAGGGGGGACACTAGCCCGTGTTCGGATTATAGCTCATACCTGGGTGTCACTAATTATTTTACTCTATGCGGTTTAAATCATTAATGGTATATTATTTTGCATTTTGTCCTTAGATAATCTTCTTCGTTATTGTATTTACTAATTAGCAGATGAGGCCTGGCAGTGTTGTTTTAAAACACCCTGTATATACATTTATCATTATTTCATATATACAGGGTGTCCCAGGAGGAAAGGGCATAACTTTGGGAAATGATACAACAAAATATTCTAAGCCTAAAATGTTCTATAACAAAAAGTCCAAATCTCGACTGGTATAGAGATATTGTATTTTGAAAATGGCATTTTCTTCAGTATTTCCCCATAAGGCTGTCCTAGCTGTCCTAGTGCCTACTACACCTCCATCTTTCTGAAATTATTTTACCATGTTATTTTAAAGATACTATAATTCTGTAAGTTGCAAAATTATTAAAGATATATTAGCTCACTTTGGATTAGTTGGAAACTATTTGACATGGAAGAGTCCATTACAGTGATGCGGGGGAGGACACTACATAAAACCTTCCAATATCTTTTTAACGGTTGAAATTTTGACTTTTTGTTATAGAATATTTTATGCTTACAATACCTTGTTTTATCATTTCCCAAAGTTATGCCCTTTCCTCCTGGGACACCCTGTATAATGTAATGGAATATATATACATTTATAAGTCAACCTAAGTGATTGTTGCATTATACAAATATAGAGATCCACGAATTTCTAAAAGTGATTGTAAATAATACCAGCAAGTCCACTGAACCTCCTCCCCCACCCCCCTTCCCACATTGCAATCCCCCTGTGCCCCTTGTGCAATGAGGAAGCAGCTGCGTGACCGCCCCACGGGAGAGTGTGACCAATAGCGGGGTAACGGAGGGCTGGAGGTCAAAGGTCACCCAAGGGAGAAATGTTACGGCTCCCTTTTTGGTCGACACGATTAATTTGGACTCGGATATTGGTGGGCCGGTATTTTGACTGGGTTTTTATTATCTCTGTGTTTGTGTACGCGCTCGCCTGTATGTGTGTGTGTGTGTGCGTGTGCGTGATTGTTTGTATGTATTGTTATATATATATAATATATATATATATATATATATATATATATATATATATATATATATATTATATATACAGTATATAGTACAATATAATGTATATATGATAGAGGGGCTTCTTTGTGGACTTTCTTTCATTTTTGTTAAGCCATTTGCTTGGATATCGTGGTATTGGACGTTGAATTATTGGATAATTCGAGTGTTTAATTACTCAGTAATTGCGATTATGTAATAAGGCTGACGATGTATTGTGCCAGTTTGCTGATAGAATATTTCGTCCTTTTCTCCAAGTCGATCTGGTAGAAGCATGTATTTCAAGATTAAATTATTTGAAAGGTTGGTTTTAGACATATTACAATAAATAATTTCAATATATAACTTTTGGTTAAGTAGTAGACAAACTTTGATAAAAACTTGGAAGATTGTGGGTCAATAAACTCCCAACCTTGCGATTCAGACGAAAGCTTGGAAAGACCCTACCCAAGTCAAAGGTTAAGGTAGCCTTATCCAGTTTTTATTGTTGCTGCAAATTTATCTTTGCGGAGCTAGGATTTTGAGGCGAGATTCGTTATCCAAGACCGTAATAGTAGGTTGGGTATAGGTGAAGATTGTTAGTATAGCGGTAGGTTAGGTAGCTCTCTCTCTTTCTCTCACTCTCGCTCTCGCTCTCGCTCTCGCTCTCACTCTCACTCTCACTCTTTCTTTCTTTCTCTCTCTCTCTCTCTCTCTCTCTCTCTCTCTCTCTCTCTCTCTCTCTCTCTCTCACTCACTCACTCACTCACTCTCACTTTCACACACACACACACACACTCTCTCTCTCTCTTTCTTTCTTTCTCTTTGACCGAGAGATAATGCTACCCTCGGCCCAGGTCAGATGATTACTGACTAGACCAAGAACCAAGTTGTTTGGACAGGTTAGTTTACTCGGACCTCCACTTGTTATCACTAAATCCCACCAGACCCACTTCACTAACACAGACCACACCAACACCGATATTATGTGTATATTTCTATGTCTTTCGACTCTTTCTACATATCTGCCATATATGTACTTTATATTTACCTAGCCATGTATCTTGATATCTATATAAGCTCTCTCATACACGCCTAGTTTTTCGAAAGCTGATCGTACTCACCTATGCCAAAAATCGAGTGGTTTGGTTAGATTAGTATGCCTCTGGGTCCAGTTGTTTTTATTAGGGTCAACTGAAGAGCATTTAGAAAACAGAGACTGGACACCTCGCGATATGTTGTGTACGCTTCTGACCCATTTACAAACATAATATATTAAGTTTTTAGTCAAATATAAGCCTTATTATCACGTTAGTTTATATTTTGGATAATTTATAGACAGTCGGTTTCACGTTGGTTAAAATATAGTTGTTCAACTATAGATGTTTGAGATTTTTCATCTGCAATATCAAATTTTGTGAAAAGAAAATGGAATTATAACATAATTATGCCAGATTATTTGTTGTAGGAGCTAACCCGAAACTAACTGACGGAAAATATGGAGTTATTCTGTGTGTGTGTGTGTGTGTGAGTGGGTGTGTTTGTGTGTGTGTGTGTGTGTGTGAGTGGGTGTGTTTGTGTGTGAGTGGGTGTGTTTGTGTGTGTGTATGTTTGTGTGTGTGAGTGGGTGTGTGTGTGTATGTGTGTGAGTGTGTGTGTATTTGTGTGTGTGTGTGAGTGAGTGATACTGAAGGGGTGACTATATAAGGTTAACTGCAGTGATGACCAATAATAACTGGTAACCGGTTAATGACTGGTTGTGGCTGGTGTGTGTGTGTGCGTGACTGTATAGGGTTAGCCTAACTGCAGTGATGACCAATAATAACTGGTTACGGCGAATTAAGAGGTCGGGGCCGGACGGGACGTTAGAACGTGTATGTGTGACCCGAGCTTAACCGGTTAATGACTGGTTGTGGCTGGTGTGTGTGTGTGTGTGTGTGTGTGTGTGTGTGTGTGTGTGTGTGTGTGTGTGTGTGTGTGTGTGTGTGTGTGTGTGTGTGTGTGTGTGTGTGTGTGTGTGTGTTGTGTGTGTGTGTGTGTGTGTGTGTGTGTGTGTGTGTGTGTGTGTGTGTGTGTGTGTGTGTGTGTGTGTGTGTGTGTGTGTGTTACTGAAGGGGTGACTAGGGTTAACTGCAGTGATGACCAATAATAACGGGTAACCGGTTAATGACTGGTTGTGGCTGGTGTGTGTGTGTGTGTGTGTGTTACTGAAGGGGTGACTGTATAGGGTTAACTGCAGTGATGACCAATAATAACGGGTAACCGGTTAATGACTGGTTGTGGCTGGTCGTGATGGTTGTTGTTGGGAGTGGGACTTTCTCTGGCTACCAGCTACACCATTACCTTTTTTTTTTTTTTTTTTCCACGTTAGAACTTTTGTCAACTCTGGCTCGATACAGTCTAAATATAAGTTTCGTACTTATTCAGCAAACTATAATACTCTTAAATTGGCGTGTATGCTATTAGCTTAGCGTATGATAAGAAGCCTCTAAAAAAAAACAGACGTGTGATTCAACTTTGAGAGGGGATTCTCGAGAGTTTTTTCCTGGCAACTTTTCCGGTGGTCTTTAGTATGGTATCGGCAACTGGACTAGGGGTAGATTATCTCAGGCGCTTGACATCATATAACACATTAATTGAGAACCTTTATTGCAAACCGGAGTTGCCGAGATGGTTACCGTAAATAGCGATCGTGAGACTTTTCCTATAGGCTCGTCAATATCTGTGCCAGGAACTGTACTCTATTATTTATAGTAGTGTCTGATTTCAAGTTTAATCAGAATTTGGGTAACTACTACAATATACATTCAGTCTGGCTGCTGATACCTCATTACGTTCACTTTCCGGAGCAGTCCATCCATACACCATCTGTACTGATAAGCCTGTTGGGAGAGATGGGATTAGATAGTGGGTGTGCTGTTTTGTATACAAATGTAGATTATACTGATGATAATAAAGACAATGTTTAAGTACATATATACAACGCATCATATTTTGTATTGGGGTTTATGTTATAATAACATTATTAGCAATGGTCCTCATTTTCCATTTCCAACTAAAATTCTCTTCCAATTCCACCTCCGTGGCTTATTTTATTCTTCTCGCATTTTCCCAATTTGTTCGTTTCTTCTCTTTTCTGTCTGTCTCTTTTGTTTTGTTTCTTCTCTTATCTGCCACTCACTACTGAATATCCTTTATCGTCCCATGTTCCCCTTGCTTCTCTTGTCACTATTTGTCTTCATTCTTCCTCTAGTCCCGTCTCTCTCTCTCTCTCTCTCTCTCTCTCTCTCTCTCTCTCTCTCTCTCTCTCTCTCTCTCTCTCTCTCTCTCTCTCTCTCTCTCTCTCTCTCTCTCTCTCTCTCTCTCTCTCTCTCTCTCTCTCTCTTAATTATTATTTTGTTGTTATCTTGCACTACTCATTTCCTTTTGTATCTCATGTTTTCTCCTTTTAACACTACAATTGTTCATTCTTTCTCTCCCCCCCCCCCCCCCCATCCCTCTGTCTCTCTCGCCCACTGGTAAAGGTCATCATAGTTCTCATTCTCTTTTTGATCTGCTATTGTGAGTGCCTTTCTCCATCTCACCTTGCTGCTGCCTTCCTCACACTTTCCCTTTTTTTTTTGTATTTAAGGTGGAATAGGTGGAGTCTCTTTCTCTCAACAACCACTCCCCCCCCCCTCTCTCTCTCTCTCTCTCTCTCTCTCTCTCTCTCTCTCTCTCTCTCTCTCTCTCTCTCTCTCTCTCTCTCTCTCTCTCTCTCTCTCTCTCTCAAGTGGTCGTCAAATGTCTGCCAAGTGTCTCTCAAATTAGTTTGTTTTCCACTTGAGTAAACATCAGCAATCTCGCCCAGGGTCGTTGGGACTATTGTGGAGGTGATTAAGTCATTGCTCAGTGGTAACTAGAGTGCTGTCTAACGCATAAAGAAAAGTCTGTGCATTGTCTCGTGGTTGCTTGGTATTTAGTTAGGTGTGCTCAATCGTCTCCGTGGGTTCTTCACCCCGCACAGCTTCTTCTTGTTCTGTATCGGGGCACAATGCGCCCCTGTATTGAGTATTGTTCGCATGTGTGGGGAGGCTCCACCCATACCGCACTTCTCGAAAAAGTAGAGTCCAAAGCATCCACTCACTTCCTCTTACTAGTTCCCTACACTCTCTTTCTACACACGGTAATGTTGCATCTCTTTCACTCTACTATGGCTAATGCAACAATCAGTGTTCTTCAGAGCTCTCAGTGCATACGGAGAGTGTGAGGCACCCGCCTTTCAACACAGTGCCACAGTTATTCTGTCCAGCTCTCCAACCCAAGAATTGGCAAATGTTTTCAGTCTTTCTTCTACTCAACAAGTGAACTTAAGCTGCTTCAAACTTCGTGTGTCCAGGCATTTCGACCCCAACGTCCCTTGAATTCGGCCCTGTCACTCTTTTGGCTTTCGGGGAGACACTCGTTACAGGCAACCTGCCTTTTGTCTCCTTCATACACATAGAATTTAATTTTAAAGTGTATTTGACATCTTACTATAGGTATCGCCAACGAACCTGACAAATATCTCGATCCCTGACCTCTTCGTAACTCAAAAGGGTCTAGAGCAAACTGGCTGTAAATATCCACACCTATTTCCTGGTGGACTCTTCCCAAATGATAGAAATGTCAGACCAATTGCTTTCATTCATTTTGAGTTATAAGAAGTTAAGGGGACAAGATTATTGTCAAGTTCGTTGGCGCTACCTATACCATAAATGTAAGTAATTTCTGTGAGATAAGTAATTAAATTTCTGCGTACTTTTAAAACACGCGGTGAATTGCCTATGATAACGCTCTTCAAATCTCTAGTGCTACCGCGGCTTGAATACTGTAGCGTATTAACATCCCCATACAAAGCAGGTGAAATAAATGACGTAGAGAGTGTACAAAGAAATTTCACTTCGCATATAAGTTCGATAAAACATCTACACTATTGGGAGCATTTAAGAGCACTGAATCTGTACTCACTGGAACGTAGAAGAGAACGTTGCCTAATAATATACACATGGAAAATCGCAGAGGGTTTAGTACCAAACCTACATACTCCGATAGTCATGAAATTCAGTGATAGGAGAGGCTGGGAATGCGAAATCCCCCGGATGAATAACAGGGGTGCTATGGGCTCTCTGCGAGAGGGCTGGTTATCACACAGAGGCCCACGTCTCTTCAACAAACTCCCACGGCGAGTAAGAGACATGCGGGACATCTCGTTAGACAACTTCAAGAGAGCCCTAGATGTCGAACTGCAAAAAGTGCCAGACGAGCCCATCCTCGCAAGGGAGCGAGCTGTCGCTTCAAACAGTCTACTGCACCAAATCACCACCCATAACGAGGGGCGTCGCGCTCCTTGGTGCCGCTAGAGGAGCGGCGAACACATCCAAAGGTATCCAAAGGTAAGGTAAATGTGAACATATATACAGTGTATTGTCCCTTTAGCCTTGGTAATCGATGAAGTTAATCAGTATTTATTGTGAAACTGGCCTCTGTCCACCATTCTTAACTGTCTTCGTAGCGCAATGGATAAATGCACTGAATTTCGGTGTGAGCATCCTAGGTTCGAATCCCTGGACTGCCACATGTATTTGTTGATTTCATTAATTGAGTTTAGGAGTAAAGTCGGTTGGTGGAGGGAACATAATAAAACATATTAAGGTATTGATTCGTATTGTTACAGAAATGAGTGTAAGTTAATCCTTTATATAATATCACATTTACTGCCCTCCTGTAATTGTGGCCATAATGTGTGGTTTGACCATAATACCTATTATTAACGACATAGTAGCCGTGAAGTCTAGTTATTAGGCCTAATGCATGCATAATAGGAATTCCAGCTCTCTCTCTCTCTCTCTCTCTCTCTCTCTCTCTCTCTC
This sequence comes from Paralithodes platypus, assembly GCA_032716605.1. Taxonomy (NCBI): domain Eukaryota; kingdom Metazoa; phylum Arthropoda; class Malacostraca; order Decapoda; family Lithodidae; genus Paralithodes; species Paralithodes platypus. The sequence continues at coordinate 9,085,174 of CM064543.1, forward strand.
TCTCTCTCTCTCTCTCTCTCTCTCTCTCTCTCTCTCTCTCTCATATTAACAAGATCATAATATAGTGGTCGATAAGAAATCGTTTGCCAAATGTGATCTCATTAAACCTTTAATTACTTAATATACCTCTATGTTTTTATAAGATGGGGTTATCACTACTAATATACAGTATACCATTAAAGGGAATCTCTGTTGTGAACACTTTAAGTACTATAGTTATTACTCTGTTCATACCTTCTTTAAGGGGGTAGTGTTTGGTTTTTGGTCTATATATTTTATTTTTAATTTACTTTTGAGTTTCCTCGCTAGATCTCCATCAAGCTTAGAAGAACACCCCCTAGACCCTCTTTCAAGATTAATTTGTACTTTTTTCGGTAGAAAAAAATGTCCCTCTAAAATTAGAGGATCGCTATCGCTCGTCAGGAAAACATCGACACCTAAAGGGCACGAAAGGATTTAATATTGACACAAAAAATGAAGTGAAAGGTCTCAAAATCGCTAAACTAACGGAACGAACGTCTTAAAACCTCAAAACTAATATGATAAACGTGAGGGAGAAGGGAGTCCATAAAAAGCGAGTAGTACCCCATTAAACCCATTTGTTTACAGTGTAGGTTAAGTCATACGATTCTATTCAGTTTACGGAGAAACTCAGTCTGAAGTGGAGCCTCCAGGAGTCAACGGGTTAGATTACTAGTCACTTCTAAGGTCCACCCCTACTTGTGATAAATACTCGAGGGTTTTACTAGTTACTTAGCATTAAGTGGACGTCAAGTATGTAAACAAAAATAAATAAATACATAAAAAGTTTCTTCCAGTTTTAGCGATAAGAGTACAACCTGTTTGGGAGTGGGTGTTTTATTTGGTCCTTGGAGTGTCGCCGCTTTGTTTACTGACTGAACAAGAAGAAGAAGGTAATGGTTAATAATGAACAGTACTGGTATTTTGATCGGTACATATTAAGTATTGCTTTGGTCTATCTGGCAAATATGTATATATTTATTGAAAGGCTCTTGATAATAATGTTGCCAATATATTATTTACTAACATTCTACATAGCGGTACATTAGCTATTATTGTTTTTAATGTTGGCAATTAAATATGTATCTTATCAATACATATTTGAATTTGTGATCAGTTTTAATGTTTATAGTGGCTGTTGTTGTGATTGTAAATTCAAAGTGGAGGAGTGGGGAGGGGTGGGGGAAGTGCGAGGGAGGAGTGGAGAGGGAAGTGGGAGGGGGGATTTGATAGTGAGGGAGGGGGTGGGAGTGAAGTGGAAGGGGGGAGAGGTGAAGTTGGAAGGGGGATGGGTGAAGTGGCAAGGGGGATGGGTGAAGTGGGAGGGGGTGGTGGGGAGGGGAGGGGGTGCAGCAGGCCCAGTGTCCTTCATCTGTCACATAATAAAGGTTTTGTTTTACCTGATCTCTCTCCACCCCTCCCTCACCCCTCTCTCTCTTTCTCTCTCTCTCTCTCTCTATATATATATATATATATATATATATACTAGTGGCAATAGATTCTCCTCGGGGGAAGCGGAGTCTTATAAGGGCAAGCAACACCAAGGTAAACACGAACATCTTTATTCTGGTACCGGTAACGTTTCGACATTAACATATGTCATCATCAGACCTAAATCAATAAGAAATAAATGTATTAATACATTATGTTGACATTTAAAGCAAATATATTTTTAATAATAATTTTGAAAAACATAAAAAGTTAGAAATCGCGAAAAAAGAGATAGAAACAAACACAAACAACAGAAACAGCTAAACCATATGTGAACTACGTGTAGATATTGTAGGCTAAACTGTACACAATACCTTAGAAACATAATAGGTATATATATATATATATACCGTATATACCGGTATATATATATATATACTGTATATATTTATCCATCCCTCTCTCTCTCTCTTTCGCTCTCTCTCTCTCTCTCTCTCTCTCTTTCGCTCTCTCTCTCTCTCTTTCGCTCTCTCTCTCTCTCTCTCTCTCTCTCTCTCTCTCTCTCTCTCTCTCTCTCTCTCTGTCTCTGTCTCTCTCTCTCTCTCTTATTATTTGTTTATATGTCTATCACGCCTCCTTTATCCCTGATAGTCCAATGGTAAACATCCTATGCTCTGTGTGGAGAGGTTTATGGTTCAATATTTATATTTTTATTATTATTATTATTTTTATCATTATTGTTATTATGTTATTATTTTATTATTATTATTTGTATCGGTTGTTGTTGTTGTTCTTGATCTTGTTATTTGATTAGAATTGTTAATATTGTTAGACGCACTAAATAAAAGGTAGTCTATCCATCCCGCTACTCTCGAAAACAGGTACAGATGAAAGGTAGGGGTAAAAAAGGTGAATAAATTAATCTCTCTCTCTCCCCCCCCCCCCCCCCTTCCTTCCTTCTGTTGCCATCTTGATATCTACCTTGAATACGTCAGTGTATTTTGGGCCCCGTTCCCCCTCACCTCTCTCTGTACACACACACACATAACATTATCTCTCTCTCTCTCTCTCTCTCTCTCTCTCTCTCTCTCTCACACATACACACACTCACACTCACTCTCTCTCTCACACACTCTCTCTCACACACTCTCTCTCTCTCTCACTCACTCACTCACTCTCACTCTCTCTCACACACTCTCTCTCTCTCTCTCTCTCTCTCCCGTTCGTTCTCCTCATCTCTCTCTATCTCTCCCTCTATCTCTCTCTCTCTCTCTCTCTCTCTCTCTCCTATCGTTCACCTTACCTACCTGGTGTGTATCTCTTAAATATCGGCTTACTTACCTTCCTACCTATCTACGTATCTTTCGGGCTATTTATATTTTTATCAAAACACACACACACACACATACACACACACACACTTCCTTTCCCCCTTGGCTATCTCATCCCCATATTCCACTTCCCATATGCCTTCCCCCTCTTCTCTAATGTCTTACACATAATCCTCTACCCCTATTCCGCTTTCAGCATAGTTTCTCTCTTCTTTTATTATACATGTTCTATATATATATCCTCTCTCCTCTCATCTCGCCTCCGACTTCTCAAACCACGACCCCTCGCGTCTCTACTTCCTCACTCGCCTCTCCTCGTCGATCTCCCCATCTCTCACATCCCTCTTCAAGCCCTCATGTCCCTGAAGACCTTCCTCCCATCCTTCACTCCCCAGTCACCTCTTCCCCACTCTCTCTCTCCCAATCTCCTACCCCTACCTCCCAGCCATACTCCACCTCC
>CM064543.1:9088516-9098516 GCA_032716605.1 Paralithodes platypus
TAGATATGTGGGAGGTAGTGTGGAATGTGTATAGGAATTGTGGGGACGTCTATGAGGAGTTGTGATAGTTGAGAGATGGGCATGATAGGGGTTACGTTATTATGGGAAAGGGTTAAGATGTGTTTTGTGAGGAAGGATATTGCAATGATTAGCAGAGGGGGGGGGGGGCCCTGAGGAGCAAGGATGGGTTGGAGCAGATGTAGTTTAGATTGAAATAGAGAGAATAAATAGCAGTCTCAACCTTTCCTAAATCCGATACAAGTCACCTCTATAAATAAACATATGACTCCATCTTTAAAGGGATAATTACAGTAATAGAACTATTAATACTATGATCATGAATTTCAGGTGTTGATGTGAGAGAGTTATTATTGACTGCTATTAGTGAAGAACTACTAATACTGTGAAAGTGAAGTTAAGTCATTTATGTTCTGGTGGTAATATAGGGTGCCATAGATAAGAGGTATTTAGGGGAAACAGGCTGCAGGGGCGAGACGGGGAAGAAGAAGAAGAACGGTTATGGGCTTAAGGGGAGTCTGGCCGTTTGTTTGGTCTATTAATTCATTTATTGATATATTTTTTTAGTTTCCTCCCTAGACCTCCATCAAGCTTAGAAAAACACCCCCTACACCCCCCTTCAAGATAAATTTGTACATTTTTCGGTAGAATAAATTGCAGATTCGCTATCGCTCGCCAGGAAATAATCGACGCCTAAATGGCACGAAAGGTCTTAAAATTGACAACGAAATGGGGCGAAGGGTATTAAAATCGCCAAACTAATGAGCCGAACGTCTTATAATCTTAAACTAGTGGGGCTAAACATTAGGGAGAAGGGGGTCCAGAAAAACGGTCTTCCTCCCCTTAAGTAGACAGTTGTATGGGGCGATGTAGGGACGGGGAGTTGTGTCACGGGCTACTGTACACTATACCACTGGGGTTATGAAGGAACCTAACAACCTGGAGGAATGGAGAGAGTGGAAGCGATACATTAGGACGAGTGGGAAGGGAATGACAGGGAGTGGTAGTGGTAGGGGAAGAGAGCCGTGATGGATGTAAAAAGGATGAGAGAGAGAGAGAGTGTGTGTGTACGTGTATGTGTGTGAGAGAGATACTGTGTGTGTGTGTGTGTGAAAGTGAGAGGTGAGAACGAAAAATCAGTGTGTGTGTACGTGTGTGTGTGTCTGCGTGTTACACATGGATACAAAGAATAGTTACTATTTGTAAGATCTTACGGCCTATCCCCCAGGAAACACACATAGTGCAGTACACTTATTGCGAATTGTCCACAATACTACCTATACTATTATTAAGCTTAGACATTATTATATATACTGTATATGACTCTAACGTACCTTGAAATGGGCTCTCTGTCATTTTAAACTTTAAACACTTGTTACAGACAGCATTGCCTTTTGTCTCATTCATTCACATAGAAAATAATATACTGTATATACAATATATATATATATAATAAATTTTATATATATATATTTTTTATGATTTTATATTTTGTGATGTTACGGTATAGGGAGAGATGACTGGTCAAATAAATTTTATATCTATATATAAATTTTATTATATATATACAGCTGTATATAATATATAATAAATAATATATATATACAGAGAGAGAGAGAGGGGGGGGGGGTATGAAGATGTATGAAGTCGGATAAAGCTGGATCTAACTCGCTTGTGACTGAACTGATGGGGAGGGCGAAGAAGTTTGGGCAGGAGATTGTGATAAGAGAGAGTCATGGTATATGGCAAGTTGTGATGGCAGGATTATGATAACCTATGAGAGAGAGAGAGAGAGAGAGAGAGAGAGAGAGAGAGAGAGAGAGAGAGAGAGAGAGAGAGAGAAAGAGTTATGCTATGTGGGAGATTGAGTTACGAGATTAGGGTAAAGTATAGTAAAAATGTAATTCTATAATAGTGACGGTTTCACAGAATATAAAGGTATACAGCCAGTTACATGTAGAATGAAGCAATTCTTTAAAATATTGGTAATACTCATAATTGCATTGTATATTAGAACAATTCATAGTTAAGATGTACAGGTTAGATCACATATAGAGTTGAGGGGAAATAATGAGAGAGAGAGAGAGAGAGGGGAGAGAGAGAGAGAGAGAGAGAGAGAGAGAGAGAGAGAGAGAGAGAGAGAGGAGAGGAGAGGTGGGGGAGAGAGCGAATGTATGTGTGTGTGAGAGAGAGAGAGAGAGAGAGAGGTGGGGGAGAGAGCGAATGTATGTGTGTGTATGAGAGAGAGAGAGAGAGGTAGGGGAGAGAGCGAATGTATGTGTGTGTGTGAGAGAGAGGGGTAGTTGTGATGAGAGAGTGATGGTATATGAGAAGTTGAGATGGCTGGCTTAGGATAACGTATAGTAGTAGTAGTAGGCTAGGGAGGGGAAGTAGAAGTGTGATGGGATATGGTTATGTCCAAATTGGAGGGCTTTTGTCAGAGAGAGAGAGTGTGTGTGTGTGTGTGTTTGTGAAAGAGAGAGAGGGAGAGAGAGAGAGAAAATGAGTGAGTGAGAACAATGACTGCTTTCTTTATTCCTTAATTTTGTGAGACACAGGAAGTTAATTTAACAGAAGGAAAACATACTGCAGGGGGAACTTTCATATCGGAAGTTTAGTTTAGCTGGATTAGCAATTTATAGAAAACAGAGTAGGCTAATTGGGCTAAAGAAGAAATGAGGTGGATGTCGAGGTGCTAAGGGGAAACTAATAGAGATCAAATTACCGTATGTCGAATATGTAGTGCAAGGCGAGGTGAGAAATTTTGAAGAAAACAAATGAGGAGAATGTAATATAAATAGAGATAGCTTTATTAAGAAGGGAGAGTGAGGTACAATCGACCTAATAAGTGATGTCTCGGCACTAAGTATATTTCTATCAATAATTGGTATCAGCAATATATAAATCTTGATTTATTCGTTTCGAGTGAGATATACAAACATGATCCTACACTCACCCACCCTAATCAACATCTGGCAAACATGAATACAGCACAGAGCAAGCCAAACGTAATGACAGCCGAGACCTGACTTATTAGCGTGACTGTACAATCGCGGCCTCAACAAATTTAAAGGCCCCTCCGAAATACAAATGTCAGCTTCGACAATATACGTATCAGCATTATTAACTGCAACTGTACATGGTAATTACTTTAACTCTTTGAGGACTATGACGCATTTTGACAGTTTATTCTGGCTCTCTTTAGACGTTTGTATACAGCTTCTACCAATAGCCAGAGATCCGAAAAGAAATGCGTCATCGTATCTTGAAAGGGTTAATAAGAAAAGTGATGAGAGAAATACTAAGAGAAATAGTAAGAAAAATACTAAGAGAAATAGAGGAACCGAAACGACTTGGTGCGGACGAGGAAGAGGCTGGAGGGAAAAAGTGGGTAGATAACAAGAGAAGTTATTATATAGCGAGGTGGTTAGGAATGTAGGAGAACGGCCGGAAGTGTGGAGAAAAACTTGGTGGAGAGGTGGAAAAACTGTGGAAAAGGAAGGAAGGAGAGAAAGATGGGGGGGGGGGAGAGATGGGGGAGGAGAGAATGAGAGAAGGAGGGGGAGGAGAGAAGGAGGGGTGAGGAGAGAAAGATGAGGGGAGGAGGGATAGATGAGGGGAGGAGAGAAAGATGGGGGGAGGAGAGAAAGATGGGGGATGGGGAGAAAGGTGGGGAAGGATGGGGAAGGGGAGAAAGATGGAGGGAGGAGGAATGAGAGAAGGGAGTGGGGATAGAGGAGGAATACGATAATGAGGGAAATGGGAGGAGGTGGAGAAACGGGGAAGCAGGGGGGGGGGGGAGAAAGGATAGAAATTACTGAAGAAAGATAAAAAGAGGGAGGAAAGAAGAGAAAGGAAGTGCATGAAAGTCAAAAAAACAAAAATATGTAATACGAAAGAAATAGAAGAGAATACGAAGAAAGATGATGATGATGATGATGATGATGATGATGACAAAGAAGGGAAAATGTCAGTTTATCCATGACAATACTGATTACACGGGTATTTATATTTGTTCTCGCTACTTCATACGCAAGACCTTCAATGGTTTAATTAGTAGGTAGGTGTTATTTTCATTAGGGGGAATTACACCATTATAATATACACACTGTTTTGCAAGAGGATATCCACACTTACTAATTAACATATCGTAGCAGGAGTGACACCGGTATTTACAATTAACACACACATACACACACGCACACACAAACACACAACCCCCCACACGCACACCACCACCGCCACCACATACACACACAACACTCCCCCCGCCCCACACACACACACAATCCCTCCCCCCCCCCCCCCCCCCCCCCCCCCCCCACACACACACACACTCCCCCCGCCGCACACACACACAATCCCTCCCCCCCCCCCCCCCCACCACCACCCACACACACACACACACTCCCCCCCCCCCACACAATCCCTCCTCCCCCCCACCACCGCCACCACATACACACACAACACTCCCCCCCCCCCCCACACACACACCAATCCCTCCTGCCCCCCACCACCACCACCACATACACACACAACACTCCCCCCCCCCCCCCACACACACAATCCCTCCTCCCCCCCCCACCCACCACATACACACTCAACACTCCCCCTCCCCCCCCCCCCCCCACACACACACACACAATCCCTCCTCCCCCCCCCCCCACCACCACCACCACATAGACTGCATCGTATAACCATGCTATAGACTGCATCACCGTTGATTCATTTAAACTCCGTCTAGACAAATATCTCGCATCAAACCCGCGACTGACTGCGTTTGTAAATGAATAACTTTATTTTATCCCCCCCTCAGTTACTAACCCATCTGTCCCCTACTAACTTCCTAATCCTGCCACGGACATTAGTTCCAGGGCAGTAATTCCCTTTCCAATGTTCCCTTACCCACTCTAAACCACTGTTTGGACACTTGATCCTCAGTGTTTTGGAGGACAAGCAACCTAGAAGGGTCACTAGATATGTTGTTGCTTGATTTCCTTTGTACTCCTTTGTACATACACACACATATGAATTCCTCTCACTATTGACAAAAAGGACTTCACACATGTATATTAATAATCCTAACAGATGCTACTGCACTATGCACGAATGGCCACACAAATATCACCGTTGGTATGCTGTTTAGTTCTCCTTGCACTGTAATGTTGTCTGTCAGATGTTGAATGAGTCGTGTAAGTGTATAAACGTGTATTACAAACGGTGATTCAAATTAGTCCCACATAATAATCAACATTAGCCAAAACTGCTGATATATTTATGGTTATAGAGAGATATAGATATACTAGATATACTTAGACGATTTTTTGCAGTTTAAGAAGGATATGTGGTAGTAACACTGGTTAAATGAGATAATTCGAAGCCTGTTAATTGCTGAAGGCCCTTAAAAAAATAAAATATAGTTCAAAGGACAGCATCGGTACTAACAGGGTTAAATATGGGTGGAGTAAGCTGTGCTTTCGGCGACTCTGATGATACTTACACTTTATAAATTGATAAAACGTTCAATAATTGTCAGTAGTTTAGTAGTTGACTTGTTGGAGTCCGTTGAACCCCCTCGGACTTATAATGTTACTCAAGATAGAAATAGCCCTGGACTGATTTAGAGAATTACTTGGGCTCTGTGTGTGTGTGTGTGTGTGTGTGTGTGTGTGTGTATGTGTGTGTGTGTGTGTGTGTGTGTGTGTGTGTGTGTGTGTGTGAGTGAGAAAGAGAGAGTGAGATGTGTGAGATGTGTATGAATGCATGTTAGTGTATGGACCCTGTAGGTATGTGTGTGTGTGTGTGTGTGTGTACTGTTTAGTGGACAAAGGGGGAACCAGCACCAATGTCGTAAAATGCGATGATAAAGTTACGACGTTTCTCAGTGCCTAATGGTGAGATAGTTGGCACCCTCGCTTTGTTTGGCACCACACCTCTGACACCATGGCCTACCCCACCCTCTGTTTCTTTGTGCCTTCTACAACCTAAAATATACAGTACATAGACCTATGCTGCCAACTTCCCCCAACCGGCTTACTCTTATGTACACTCGTGGACTATAGTTATCTGTCTTGGGGTTTTATTTGTTCTTACTCATGCCTGGCTGTCTATAGCAAGATATATAGTACATCTGTGCATAAATGCGCGGAATTTCGGTCTGAGTATCCTAGGTTCGAGCCCTTTGAGTGCCACATGTATTTGTTGAATTCATTAATTGAGTTTAGAAGTTAAGTTGGTTGGTGAAAAAATATGAATATCTTGATTTATAGTATGGTACCTTTGTTTTATCCTGACTACTTTTATATTATTATGTAAGGATGTAAGGTATTATTATTATTATTATTAGTAGTAGTTGTAGTAGTAGTAGTAGTAGTAGTAGTAAATAAAAATCAATGTAGTAGTAGTAATCCACGATGATCAGTCTGAATGCTTACCCCGGAATAGGAAGTAGCTGAATAACAACGAAGTCAGGCGCTTTGATGACTATTCTGACCTGGTCTAGGGTCCAAAGAGGGGATGCACAGACTGAGTGGTTTTAAAATTTCCAATTAAAAAAAAAAAAAAAAAAAGTAATAGTAGTAGTAGTAGTGGACAGTATTAGCAGTCCTGTATTATTATTGTGAGGGTATTTAGTAATGACGGGATGGGTGACATTCTCAAATGGCATTAAATATGATATTTCGTTGCCAATAATCCCCTTGGCCAAAACTCGTTAAGTCCATTGGTCATTTTTGGTGGATATTGATACATAAGCCATCACAGATACTGATCATTCCCGGCACACCACCCCCCAACTTCCTGGTGTCATGTTCAAAACCAACTCTTGTCTACTTTTATCACATACCGGAAATGTGTATCTTTTAGCATCTGGTTTTTCGATACCCTAATAAAGGAAAGATATAAAGCTACGGTGGCACATTTATGATATGGTAATGCTAAGTTTTCACAATTAACACCATAAATCTTTACTGAATCTTCATAATAGCAAAGTAAACAAAAGGGAGCATGGCAATTTACCTTCGTCTAGAAAAAGTAGATAATAGTGTTGTTATTATTTTAAAGCAATTGTATTCATGTATTGACAGGTCTATGATAACCAAAGACTTAACAAAATATCCATATATTCTCGCTGCCTCTTTATAATATTTTTTACTGCATGTAATGGTTCAAAAAAAAAAAAAAAAAAAAAAAAATGGGGGGGGGGGAGTAAAGCTCTGAAGGGATTGGGTGTCAGATGTTGAATGCAAAGTTTGCAAATTCCTTTCTAACTCTATACAATGCACTAATGTATTTATATATATTTGCGTTAATTTGTTTGTGAAGTGAATACAGTGCAAATACAGTTACATCATGTAATAGTAGCTAGTAGCCAGCATAGTATGAAAAACACGGTACCGGTACTGAAGGGGGTAAGCATTGAAGGGACGGGGAGTTGCACAAATGGCATCCAAAATATATTATAATTCCCCCATTTGGTTAACAATAATCCCCTTGACCACCACGCTCGTTCAAGGGGATTGCTCAATTTAAAGGTGGGGGCGCATGGGTTGAGGTAAACATGGACAAATAATCGCCAACCTGCATATAATTATCTTGTAAAATGCAATGTCACTGAAATAATTATTAACAATGGTATAAAGGATTTTGCGGATCGTCTATACCGGGCCTGTGACGTCATAGTGTCGTCACACCAGTATCCTTAGCCTAGACTGGATGGTGGACTTACACTCTTGTGACGTCACAGGCCCGGTATAGACGATCCACAAAATCCTTTATACCATTGTTAATAATTATTTCAGTGCCATTCCATTTTGCAAGATAATTATGTACAGCTTGGCGATTATCATTCCATGTTTATCTCAACCCATAGCCCCCACCTTTAAGGGGCAGGTAGTCGCTTTTCTGGACCCCCTTCTCCCTCATGTTTAGCATATTAGTTTTGATATTTGAAGACGTTCGTTCCGTTAGTTTGGTGATTTTGAGACCTTCCGTCTCATTTCTATGTAAATAAAAAGACCTTTCGTGTCATTTAGGTGTCGAATTTTTCCTGGCAAGTGATAGCGAACCTGTAATTTTAGAAGAAACCTGGGCATTTTTCCAACAATTTTGTTTTAAATTTATCTTAAAAGAGGGTCTAGGGGGTGTCATTTAAAGCTTGATGGAGGTCTAGCGAGGAAACTAAAAAATAAATTAATAAATAAATATATAGACCAAAACACAAGCACTACCCCTTTAACTGTAGTTGACTATATACACCTGTAATACTAGGCACACCACCCCTCTGATTCATCATGTCATATTCAACACTTGTTTTTTCGTGTTTTTTTCATTTTTGAGGGAGGTCGGAGGTGAAGGGGAAAGGATTACTGATTTTTCTTTTCTTTTTTCTTTTTTTTTGGCGGGGGGGGGGGGGGGGGTCAGAAAAATACACGACCATCTCCCCTTAAATCAACTTTTTACGTTGTCCTGTCAACCAAAATTAACGTATCATCAGTCTAGTTTCCGATACCAGTGCAAAAGCAGGGTCTAAAAATTATACGCATTCCCTTCTTTTTAGTCATCATTACTAAATATATACAGTTATGTTTACGCTTCACAGTTCTTATTATATTCTTGCAAGTGATAACATGGCCAAAGCGATGCCAATACTGCATATACATATACTGTACATGTTCCTGTATTCTTCCTCGTATACATTCTAATCTTAAAAAAACAAAATCCTGGTTTGACACCCTGTGCAGCAAATGATCCCAGAAATGTTGCAAGAAAGATGTGGACGAAATAGCTTACATGGTCTTCACTCTGTTAAACTGGTATTAAGGGGAGATCTCCACGTGAGGGATGTTTTTCTTGACCCCTTTCTCCCTCATGTTTAGCCCCATTGCTTTTGATATTATAAAACGTTTGCCCCATTAGTTTAGCGATTTTAAGAACTTTCACCCCATATTAAGACCTTTCGTGCAATTCAGGTGTCGATTTTATCCTGGCGAGCGATAGCGAGCCTGTAATTTAAGAGGAACCGGCCTTCGGCCGGGACATTTTTCTACCGAAAAATGTACAAATTTATCTTGAAAGGGACTCAAGGGGGTGTAATTTTAAGGTTGATGGAGGTCTAGGGAAGAAACTAAATATCTCCCCTTAAACAACGTGCACAAAATGTTATCATATGTTCTAACTTGTACATGTTTACTTGTGTTATGATACTTTGTCTGTGTATCAGACTGGTACCGTACACAAACTAATCAACACCATCCACGTCTTCACTAATAACATCAACATAAAGTTTGAAAGAGAGAGAGAGAGAGAGAGAGAGAGAGAGAGAGAGAGAGAGAGAGAGAGAGAGAGAGAGAGAGAGAGAGAGAGAGAGAGAGCGAGAGAGAGATCCTTATCCACACATACTAAGCCATCAACATCATCAACGTTCTACGCATCATTACCAACACTTTCTTTAACATCAATGTATTAAACAATAATTGGGTAGTTAAAACATTAATTTCCATAATTGAGGATACCGTTGATTTTGTTGTAGTTAAGTATAGAGATCAGGCAGGGGAAGTGGTGGTGGACAGGAGTGAATGGAGAATGCTTGTGAATAGTTGAGTGAACACGTGGTCATTTGGAGTAAGGGGTCGGGCGCAAGTTGGACTAGATAATAGTCCATCAGGCGCCTGGCCCGGGGGGACGATTAATATGAAGGGTGTGCCTGGAAGTGTGGTGGGAGAGCTTGTGGCTTTGGCTCCACTGCATGTCTGCCTGCCGAGATCGGAACCTCTCCGGGTGGTCAGGGGCCGGGGGAGTGCTGGAGCGACCTTGGTAACCCTGGTCTCTGGGTCTTCTCCTGGGTGACCTGGATGTGTGTGAGTTTGTGTTTTTTATCTGTGTTTATTTTTTGTTTTATGTTGTTTTTGTGTTTTCCCTGTTCTTGCTCTGTCTTGAGTCGGCTACCCCCAAAATGGGGATTGGGCCTGAGCATTTAGATAGA
>CM064543.1:9103516-9139634 GCA_032716605.1 Paralithodes platypus
AAAAAAAAAAAACCTGATACAAATCCGTACTGTTTACCTAAGGGTAAGGCAGGTTAGTGGATGGATTAGCCGAACACCACTGTAGAAAAATAGTGCTAACAAGATCCACAGAGGGCCTCGGAGTCGGACGGATCCTAAATTGAGTGGTCAATCCTGTAAGTCCTTCACTAAACTGGCTCGGGTTGTCCCTCTCACAGGGAATAGGTCCGCTTGGGGGCATTCTGTGTATGGCCACCCTCGTAAGGGGAGTAAGGCGTCCGGCAATAGATAGATAGATAGAATAATAATAATAATAATAATAATAATAATAATAACAATAATAACAATAATGATGGAGGAAGTGGGAGAGTACTGGTGGTGGTGGTGAAATAATGAAGATGATACTACAACAAAAGTAAATAATTATAATAATAGTTTCAAAGCATCAACTTCTTCCGTCGCCAATACCCAGGCCACTCCAAGTGGCCGAATTGGGTCAAGTTGGTGGAGTGACCAGTTCAATTTGAGAGACTGATTTAGGTGAGCGACCGATTTTATCTGAGAGGTCGGTTAGTGGACAAGTGGCCGATTTTTTTTGCCAAACATCCGTTTCAGGCGAAGTGGCTGATTGATCTGAGCAGTCAAATTGAACAAATCAGTTTAATTAGTGTAAATGGTTGATACTGAACCATTATCAATCCCCCCCCTTTCCCCTTTTCTTAATGTAACCCTCCCACAGAGATTGTTGTTTGAGTCCTGTTTAAGAAGTATGGATTTTTTGTATTAACCAGCCTAACAACCAACAGGCGAACAACACCAACATGATTGCGAGAAGAGTGATATACCTCCCGCTCGCCTACACGACGGTGGTAATAATATAATAATATGGTGGTGGCTCCTAGGGTTTACTGCTCATCTGGCCTTCACTCCGGCGCCACCAATCCTCCTCCTCCTCCTCCTCCTCCTCCTCCCTCACTCACTTATTATACACTTGCTTCCTCTTGACTCTCCCTAGCTTCTTCTGGCTTTCTCTTGCTGTTCCTTGTTTTATTTTGCCTTTATCTAGCTTCGTCTTCCTTTCCTCTGGCTTCTGTTGGCTTTATCTTGCTGTTCCTCGTTTTATTTTGCTTCTATCTGGCTTCTTCTTGCTTTCCTCTGGCTTAATCTTGCTGTTTCTTGCTTTAATTTTCTTTTATCTGGCTTCTTCCTTTCCTCTGGCTTCTGCTGGCTTCCTCTGCTGTTCCTTGCTTTATTTTTTCTTTAATCTGGCTTCTTGCTTTTTCAGTCTTTCTCTTGCTTCTTCCTTGCCTTTTCTTACTTCCTATTCTAACTTCCTCCTGGCCTTTTTAAATCATCCACCTTGCTTCCTCTTGGCCCATATTATGTCTTATTAGTTTTCCTTCTTAAGTTTTCCTTCTTAATCTCCAATTACTTGTACTTTCCTCCTTAAAAGGTATCACATCAGAAATGTTATCATCATCTATTGATCCACAACTTTACTTTATGCAAATGTTTTAGTCTATTTTGCACTATAGATCGCGCCAGACTTGACAATAATCTTGACCCCTTAACTTCTTATAACTCGAAATGAGTTAAAGCAATCGGGCTGATGTTTCTGTCATTTGGGAAAAGTCCACCAGGAAATAGGTGTGGATATTTACAGCCAGTTTGCTCTAGGGCCTTTTGAGTTACAGATACGTCAAGGATAAAGATTAGTTTCAAGTTTGTTGGCGCTACCTATAGTATTGGCAACTAGTCTGTAGGTAGATTATTATAGGTGACAACATTCTTATAACATTATATTTCAGAAGCTGTCCGCTTAGAATTGCGGACAAAACGTTAAGGGGAGATATCCACTTGAGGGATTTTTTTCTTGACTCCTTTTTCCCTCATGTTTAGCCCCATTGCTTTTCTAATTTTAAGACGTTCGCCCCATTATTTTGACGATTATTAGAACTTTCGACCCATTTCTGTCATTTTTAAGACCTTTCGTGCCATTTAGGTGTCGATTTTATCCTGGCGAGCGATAGCGAGCCTGTTATTTAAGAGGAACCGGCTTTTAGCCGGGACATTTTTCTACCGAAAAATGTACAAATTTATCTTGAAAGGGGCTCAAGGGGGTGTAATCTTAAGCTTGATGGATATCTAGGGACCAAACTAAAGACCTCCCCTTAATGGAGAAAGCTCTCGTGTAATAGTGGCTATATTCTTCCAAGGCACCGAAGTTTATTATGAGACCAACAGATGGCTTTTGACACTGTACTCATTTACACTTGACATGGTGCCGCCTGGAGTGACTGGCTAACTGAATCCCACTGTTTTTAACCCTTTCGGTAATAGGGCGCGTTTCTTCATATTTGTCTTGCTAACCTTATACGATTTCACATAGCTTTGGAAGGTCCGTAGCAATATAAGCGGTGCAGTTTACATCAATTTCACATAGCTTTGGAAGGTTCGTAGCAATATAAGCGGTGCAGTTTAGATCAATTAACCCTAACTACTTTCAAATTTCGTCCTTAACCCTTTGAGTACCAGCGACGTGTGCTATATATTATTCTAGCAATATTTAGACGATTTTATTCATCTTAGGATGGACCACTAGCAATAATAAGGCTTCAAACTATCTTGACCAACCCTTTTACCTACCACAGATCCTTCCTAAGCTGCATAATATCGTTTAAATATAGCTAGCATCAAATATAACACACGTCGCTGGTACTCAAAGGGTTAACTGAATATAGACACAAATGACTTCACAATAATATCAACCCTAGATATAATTTAAGGGATTATCACTGAAGGATTTTTTTCTGGACCCCTTTTCCCCCATGTGTAGCCCCATTAGTTTTGACATTTTAAGACGTTCGCCCTATTAGTTTATAGCTATGTTAAGACCTTTCGCTCCATTTCTGTCAATTTTAAAACCATTCGTGCCATTTTGGTGTCGATTTTTTTCTTGGCGAGCGATCTTGGTGGTGTTTCAAAGCTTGATGGAGGTCTTGGGAACAAACTAAAATCCTCCCCTTAATTCGTAGTTATGAGTCCAGTGCTATAGTTACTCCACCACGCCTCCCCGTTTCCTCCTCCTCCTCCTCCTATAGTCGCCTGAGGTACTTTCCTGACTTCCTTGTGTTGCCCGCTGACCTCTGACCTTAGTCTCTCACCTCCTTGGCTTCCTAGACTCTCTCCGGATTTTTCTTGTTATTATTATGATGATTATAATAATTTGTATTATTTTATAATCTGAATCTGAATACCTCTCTCTCTCTCTCTCTCTCTCTCTCTCTCTCTCTCTCTCTCTCTCTCTCTCTCTCTCTCTCTCTCTCTCTCTCTCTCTCTCTCTCTCTCTCTCTCTCTCTCTCTCGTGTGTATGTCCTTCTCTTGGCCACCTATCATCATATATCCCCCCACGCCCTCCCTCTCCTCCCCTTCCATGTGTGTGGGTATCGTCTCTCTCCACATCTTGGCTCTGAGTATCTAATTTGTTGGAGATGGGTCCGTTTCTTCCTTTCCTTTTACTTAAGGGGAGATGGGTCGTTTTTCTGGTCCCCTTTCTTCCCCATGCTTATCCCCATTAGTTTTGAGATTTTAAGACGTTTGACCCATTAGTTTGTCGATATTAAGACCTTTTGTCCCATTTATTTTTCAATGTTAAGACCTTTCGTGCCCTTTAGGTGTCGATTTTTTTTTCCTGGCGATCGAAAGCGAACCTGTAATTATGGAGGAAACTGCCTTCGGCCGTGACATTATTCTACCGAAAAATTTACAAATTAATCTCGAAGGGGGATCTAATGGATGTGTTTTTAAGTTTGATGGAGGTCTAGGGAGGAAAAAAAAAAAAAATGAATATATAAATATATAGACCCCCAAAATAACCAGTCCCCTTAAGTAATTTGGATTATATTTTATACTTCTTTATATTTGCTGTTTACACTTAGGTGCATGTGTTTCTATAATTATTCAGTATGTAGAATATTTATCGACTTTTTCTTAACTTGTCAAATCTATGTTTTTGAGCTAGGATTTCCAATGTGCTAATATATTTTGTGTGAATGTCGAATCAGTCCACAAACAAATATAGCTGATAATTGTATGCAGTGTACAGGAAATATCACGCATGTAAGCATGTATGTGGAGGCGGGGTGGGAGGTGCGTATGTGTGTGTGTGTGCAACAATAATAATTATAATATACAGTTTATTTAAAATTGCAGCCAAAGGGTGAGAACATACACATGAGAATTACACACTGTTATGTTAACTTATATTTTACTACAGCTCTGTGTGTGTGTGTGTGTGCTTTTTCCTTTTCTCGAAAGATTGACTAGATAGCTTTGATATTTGGAGTGTAGCTCTTTGTAAGTGCTTCAAGTGTATGACCTCCAGCCTTGGTTGTGTGCTTTGGAGGTGTTAGAATTATTGCTTCCTACAGTAGACTAATTGTAAGAGTGAAGGGGCGTGTATGAGTGTGTGTGTGTGTGTGTGTGTGTGTGTGTGTGTGTGTGTGTGTGTGTGTCGTGGCCCTGAGTGAGGTAAAGAGTTGCTTGTAAGGGGAGATAGGCCGTTTTTATAGTCCTCATTTTTCCTCATGTTTGACCCCATTAGTTATTAGATTATAAGACGTTTGGCCCATTAATTTGGCGATTTTAAGACATTTCACCCCATTTATTTGTCAATATTAGGACCTTTCGTGCCATTTAGGTGTCGATTTTGTTTCTGGCGAGCGATAGCGAGCCTGTAATATTAGGAGGAACCGGCCTTCGGCTGGAACATTTTTCTACCGAAAAATTTACAAATTTATCTTGAGAGGGGGATTAGGGTTTTTTTTTTTTTTTTTTGTAATCTTGATGGAGGTCTGGGGAGGAAACTAGAAAATAATAAATATATATATATATTATCAAATAAATAGCGCCATCCCCTCTTAATCTGTTTACAATCGTATGTATCTCTTGCCATCCAACCATGTCTGGCTTGATGTAGGGCCGGCCGGGTACACATAAGGCTTGATTTCAGGCCACTCAGCATAGGAATCACCCTCTTGGCCTTGTTATTGTCCGTCTAGTTTGGGTAGTTTAAGGGGAGGTTTCTAGTTTGTTTCCTACTCCTCCAGCAATCTTAAAATGTCACCCCCTTGACCCCCTTTCAAGATAAATTTGTAAATTTTTCGGTAGAAAAATTTCCCGGCCGAAGGCCGGTTACTTTTAAATTACAGGCTCGCTACCGCTCGCCAGGATAAAATCGACACCTAAATTGCACGAAAGGTCTTAAAAGTGACATAAATGGGGCAAAAGTTCTTAAAATTGCCAAACTAATGTGGCGAACGTCATAACATCTCAAAAGCAATAAGGCTAAACATGAGGGAGGAAGGGGTAAATAAAAAAATCCCTCAAGTGGAATTCTCCCCTTAATGCTTGGTGTAGACTTGCCTTACGGGAATATTGGTTTTTGTGTAGTATATTATAATGTGTGTGTGTATTTATAGATTACTGGTTTTTGTCACATTCAACCTTAATCCTTTTAACCCTTTCACGCATTTATGACGCAGAGGTTGCCAGATTAGCAATAAGAAATAGAGTTCTCTCACTCTTATAATTACCTCTCCAAAATTAGTTTTCTGCCCACAGCTAACTCAAAGACAACTGCAGAGGTTGAAGTAACTAAACTAAAGGTTTATAAATACCCCTGATCGTAACAAAGGCTTTAAAGTATCCCCAATAGGCTCAAAATCGCGTCAAACGTCGGAGAGGGTTAATACAATGATCCCGTTTTTCATTATATTCTGGGCTATAATTAGAACAGTTTGAAAGTTTGATTTACAGACTAATTGTAAATATTGGGACGTTGTGCACTGTCCCTGGGTGACGTAGAGAATGATTGCCTTTAACCACTTCCGTACGATGAGGAATTTCTTCATTATAGTTAGACGATTTTATTGAGAGTAGGAGGGACCAATAGTTGTCAAATAGTTGATTGAGTTAGTAGTTTACCCTAGAGGTCTGCATGAAGTAATCTTATTTTGATTGCTAGAAGATTAAAAATAATGCCATAGTTTACAAATATATACCTAATGTATTTACTTTCAATGTTATTACTTGTTTGGGGTATAGACATGTACAGAACTGATTGTTATTCTAATTAAGCCTTAAGGGGGGTGACCTGCTTTTTGGTATTTCTGTCCTTTTCTCTCTTTCTCTGGCTTGTATCCATTCGGCCCCATTCAGCCAACTATTTTAAGACGTTTATCCCCATCTAGGTGTCGATTTTTTCCTGGCGAGCGATAGCGAGCCAGCATTTCATGAAGAAATCCGGCTTCGCCGGAGACATTTTTCTATCAAAAAATGTACAAATTTAGCCTGCTGTCAAACAAAAATTAAAAATATGCTGGCTCGCTACCGCTCACCAGTAAAAAAATTGACACCTGGATGGGGATAAACGTCTTAAAACAGTAGGCTGAATGGGGCCAAATGGATACAAGCCAGAGAAAGATAGAAAAGGATAGAAACAAAAACAGGTCACCCCCCTTAAATAAAACAGGTCACCCCCCTTAGAGTACGATGACTCTGTATCGCTTTGTTTCCAAACTGTCATTATACTATTATTAGGAAATTAGTGGGAACTTATCGCCTAGAAAAGAAAAAAAAATATATATATTTAAATAAATATATGAATACAAATACAATACTGTATATACAAGTAACAAAATAATGAAGGTTGCAGACTCCATTTAGTTATTACACAAAAGAATCTTTCACAGTTTTCCTACATTTAAAAAGCTTATTCAACAGTTGGCAGACATTAGAACTGTACATAATGAACGAAGCACGCGCACAACACTCACCTGACTAAAGCCGGAGTCACACGAGCCGTTTTTCGATCTATTTTTACGGGCAATTATGGTCTGGAAGCTTCAAAAATTACACTTTATCAGAATTCGGCTGCCTAACATGGTCTACCTTCAGTCTAGTTACCGATACCAGTGCGAAAAAGTCCCGAAATAATACGAGACAAAACTTGCTCATGGAAAATTGACGGAAAAAGCGCTCGTGTGACAGCGGCTTTATTCACCAATTGTACGGTCACGCTAATAAATCATGGCTCCGCTGTTCTTACGTTTGGCTTGCTCTGTGCTGTAATAATGTCTGCCAGATGTTGAATAGGGTGGGTAAGTGTAGGAATAGGTTTGTAGATCCCACTTGAAATTAATAAATTAAGTTTAGATATTGCTGAAACCAATTATGGATCAAAATATACTTGGTGCCGAGACATCACTTATTAGCGCGACTGTACAATCACTGGTAAACATTTGTGGATCTATTTTATGTGTTTTCTTATATGTATGCATGAACGTTGTGTTATATTTAATGATGTGTACACAATTGCATGTAGAATTGAACCTCCTTATGTAGTATGAATTGTACATGCAATTTTGTACCCATTAAGGGGAGGTATTTAGTGTGTTCCCTAGACCTCCATCAAGCTTAAAATTACACCCCCTTGAGTCCCCTTCAAGATAAATTTGTACATTTTTCGGTAGAAAAATGTCCCGGCCGAAGGCCGGTTCCTCTTAAATTACAGGCTCGCTATCGCTCGCCAGGATATAATCGACACCTGAATTGCACGAAAGGTCTTAATATGGGGTGAAAGTTCTTAAAATCGCTAAACTAATGGGGCAAACGTTTTATATCAAAAGCAATGGGGCTAAACATGAGGGAGAAAGGGGTCAAGAAAAAAATCCCTCAAGTGGAGATCTCCCCATTAACAGTAGGCCTCTAATTAAACAATGAACACTATGCTAGATCCCCGAACTTTAGTAAGTGCTTGTACTTGGGGTATACAGTAGCACCGGTAGTGTATTGGTGTCAACGACTACACACGTTTGTATTACACTTAGAAGCCCCCTTCCCCCCCCCCCCTGGGTTTGTTACTGATAAAGAAGTGGAACGAAAGGTATTGGAATCAACAAACTAATGGAGCGAACGTCTTAAAAATCATAAAGCTAATGGGGCTAAGCATGAGGGAGAAGGAGGTGGTCCAGCGAAAAAGCATCTACCTCCCCCTTAATATAGGAGCGTTAGGATTTTTGTATAGGATATTGTGTGCTTGCCTTTCATTTGCTAAACCGATAAGACTGCCAGTAAATAAAGTAGTAACACCTCGATATGTGGACTTCATGGTAACACAGGAGAGTTATTTTATGTCAGATATCATAATTTAAGGGGGTAGTATTCGCTTTTTATGGAACCCCTTCTCCCTCATGTTTAGCATATTCGTTTTGAGGTTTTAAGACGTTCGTTCCGTTAGTTTAGTGATTTTGTGGCATTTCGCCTAATTTTTCTGTCAATATTAAGACCTTTCATGCCCTTTAAGTGTCGATTTTTCCTGGCGAGCGACAGCGAGCTTCTAATTTTAGAAGGAATCGGCCTTCGGCTTGGACATTTTTCTACCAAAAAAAAATCACATTTATCTTGAAAGGGGGGTCTAGGTGGTGTTTTTCTAAGCTTGATGAAGGTCTAGCGAGGAAACTAAAAAATAAATTAATATATATATATATATATATATATATATATATATATATATATAGAGAGAGAGAGAGAGAGAGAGAGAGAGAGAGAGAGAGAGAGAGAGAGAGAGAGAGAGAGAGAGAGAGAGAGAGAGAGAGAGAGAGAGAGAGAGAGACCAAAAACCAAGCACTACCCCCTTAACATGCCTTATTAGTATCTTACTTCATTATTTAGCATGCCTCCCATTATGATAAAGGTATATTACAGAAGGTAGGTAAATAATGTAATAGCAGTAGCCCTCGACATGTGAACCAAACAAGCACCCCTCATGACTCGCGACCCGGTAAAGTGTGTATACAAGTGCTTCAAGTGGCCTCCATGTTAACACGAGGGAGAAGGCAAGGTGGACGGTGAGTAATGGCAGATAACACACTGATAACATGCACTAACTTGTCTATAGGGGGAGTATTGGTGCCATATCTACAGTACAATACCCGCCGTGTTCTAGACCTTGTACAATGTACACCCTCTGTAGTATAACATCTAGGTGCATAATAAAGCATTGGGTTTTTTGGTCTATGTATTTAACTATTAATATACTTTTGAGTTTCCTCGATAGACCTCCATCAAGCTTTAAAAAACACCCCCCTAGACCCCCTTTCAAGATAAATTTGTACATTTTTCTGTAGAAAAATTTCCCTGCCGAATGTCGGTTCCTTCTAAAATTACAGGCTCGCTTTTGCTCGCCAGGAGAAAATCGACACCTAAATGGCACGAAAGATCATAATATTAACAAAGAAATGGGCGAAAGGTCTCAAAATCGCCAAACTAATGGAACGACCGTCTTAAAATGTCAAAACTATTATGCTAAACATGAGGGAGAAGGGGGTCCATAAAAAGTTATTACCTTCCCCTTAAACAGTGACTATAATATATTAAGGTAGTCGGACGACTCAATCACTAAACTATTTCAGGTACCAGAGCATAACCTGTACCAACTCAACTGTTAATTTAGGTCAAGTTAGGTTAGGTTAGGAGTTGGCGTTGGCACTGGTTAAGTTGGCTTTATTAATCGTGATCGTGTACTCAACCTTTAACTGAGGTTTAATGAGGTGGTGTAATGGTTTAGATGCTTATGTGCTGGGTGTGGTGTCCCAAGTTCGAATCCCGGGATGACCATATGCTTTCATTAGTTTATTAACCCGTACTGTACCGTAGGGTGCAGTAATAAAAGTCCCCAGCAGTCCCAAGCAATGTGGCCAAAATGACAGGAGAGACCACCTTTTCACCTCAAGAGATGAGGCAAGAGTGGATCTATCACGTTTTTTTTTTTTTTTTTACAAGACTTTAAAAACAAAACAAAAATCAACAATCAGCCTTGTACAGGCAGTTACAAGACAAATACTTTACTGACGGCTATAACCTTCGCTGGGACTGGGGAGTTAATTATCTACTGACGGCTATAGCGGTCGCTGGGATTGTAAAGGTTGAAGTACATTGGGGTTTGTAATTGATGATTAGTGATAAGAACGGGGTTTACTTATTTTCCGATGTGCCCCTTACATATTATTCTGATTAATTTTGCCCTTATAATTTGCTGCAACCTTGATCACCAATACTATAGATCCAACACTATTACTGGGTGGTTGTAGGAAATAATTTGGGGTGTGCGTTGGGAAGTGACCAAAGTAGCGGAACTGTCCTTATGAAGTGCTCCGTAGATAAGCCTGTGAGGTAGGCCCTGATAAGAAGCTTTAGGCGGTGTGGCACTCTGGGGAACATTGACCAGGGTCCCGGGGTGCCTAGTGCCTACAGTGCCCCGGGCCTAACTAACATATAGCTGCCATGGTCCTCTTGGGGGGGTCAATGAACTGTGGTGGGGGGGGGGGGGGTACTCAGGGGGTCATGGGCTACACCGAGACATTCACACCAGCGGACGGGGGACCACACACACATTAATGAACATATGTAACCTATATGTAAATATATCAATATAATGTACCACGATAGTTAATTAAATGGACAGATACATACTCACTGTAGTTATATTGTACGAGGTTAGTGTTACCTTGGCCAGGGATATTATATCTATATATAATTATATATATATATATATTATATATATGTATAGTATATTATATATATATATATATATATATATATATATATATATATATATAAAGAGAGAGAGAGAGTGTGTTAATAAAGAAGAGAGGTTAAGGGGTAGGGAAGTGGCAGAGAGAAAGACTGAAGGGAAGCAACAACAAGCAATAAGAACCACACCCTAACCAAGAGAGCGAGAGAGAGAGAGAGAGAGAGAGAGAGAGAGAGAGAGAAAGAGAGAGAGAGAGAGAGAGAGAGAGAGAGAGAAAGAGAGAGAAGGGGGGGGGGGGAGTGTGTATAGGGAAGTGTTGAGAGAGAGAGTGTAATGAAATGGGTAGGGAAGGGGGTTAGAAGAAGCAACAACTAACTTGTTCTTGGCAGGGGTTGGTTGGTCTAGGGTATAAAACTGTGTGACTATATACTAGATCATGACAGCTACTGCAGGCATGTGTTGGTCGTACCCAGTCAACTCCACATGCCCTTCTAACTTCCTTACTAACTCTCACTCACTCTCACTATCACTCTCTCTGTCTCTCTCACTCTCACTCTCACACTCTATCTATCTATTTACGGTATCTATCTAACCATCTAGTATGTAACTCCTGCCCTTCTACCTTCCTTACTACCTCGAGCTCTCTCTAACTCTCTCACTCTCACTCTCTATCTATCTATCTATTTACAGTATCTATCTATCTATCCATCTAGTATGTATCTATCTATTTATTTATCTGTTTATCTAACTGCAGTATGTATATATTGATTTATCTCTATCTATCTATATATATATATATATCCGTGCCCTGCGCCATCCTGTTTGTACCCAGTCGTTCTCTACCCTGCTTTACCTTGCCC
The DNA here is from genome assembly GCA_032716605.1 of Paralithodes platypus. Taxonomy (NCBI): domain Eukaryota; kingdom Metazoa; phylum Arthropoda; class Malacostraca; order Decapoda; family Lithodidae; genus Paralithodes; species Paralithodes platypus. The sequence continues at coordinate 9,114,950 of CM064543.1, forward strand.
TATCTGTCTATACCCTGTCTCTCCTGCCATGCCCTACCCCTCCCCACAGTGCCCTACTCTACCTGTATGAACTCTGCTTGCCTTAGTATATCCTCCTCTCCCTGTTTCACATTGTCAATTATTGTTGAGCACTCACCATTTTACTCATTGTTTACCCTGTCTTTCCCGATCCTGCTGAACCCTGCCTTTGTCTACCCTATTTTTCTTTCTTACCCAACTCTGCCTTGTCTTGCTTTCTCCTGTCTTTCCTTTCCCAACCCTATCCTGTCCTTGCTTTCTCCTGTCTTTCCTTGCCAACCCTATCCTGCCCTTTCTGTCATTGCTTTCTCCTGTCTTTCCTTGCCCAACCCTATCCCGCCCTTTCTGTCCTTGTTTTCTCCTGTCTTTCCTTGTCCTTCCTTTCCTTGCGGTGCCTAGTCTTGCCCTTCCCTATCCTATACTCTTTAGCCTTGCCCTGTCCTTCTCCTCTGTAAGGTACCCTATCCTGCCTTGCCTTGCCTTGTTCTGTCACTAGCTATCCTATACTGACCTGTCTTGTCTTGCGCTGACCTACTTGTCCTGTTCTACATTATTGTCATGCCCTGCGGTACTTCGGCATCCTAACCTGTTCTGCTATCAATCCTTCGCTCGGCTTAAGAACATAAGAACATAAGAAAATGGGAGTCTGCAGAAAGCCGATTGGCCCAAGCAAGGCAGATCCCTGTCCCACACAACCCCAAATCAATTACAAAGCCCAATTATAGGCTCAACACTCTAATACCCTGAGGATCATCTTACCAAAACGGTTAGAGATTAACGCAGGATTATGGGGGTCTGCAGAGCGCTGATTGGCCCAACCCGGCTGATCCCCCTTCACACCCAACCCTTCTCGTCCATATGCTTATCCAATTTATCTTAAAGCTCCCTACAGTTTTAGATCCCACTATAGCACTTGGTAGTCCATTCCACCCATCTACAACTCTGTTACCAAACCAATATTTGCCTATATCTTTTCTGAAACGAAATTTATCTAATTTGAAACCATTGGTACGAGTTCTTTCGCTATCACTGAGCTTTAGTACATTTGTCATGTCCCCTTTGTTAATCCCACTAACCCACTTGAACACCTCTATCATATCCCCTCTAACTCTGCGTCTCTCTAACGAATGTAAACCTAATTTCTTCAACCTTTCTTCATACGGAAGATTTCTAATATTATGGATCATTTTGTCATTCTACGCTGTACTCTCTCCAATGAATCTATGTCCATTCTGTAATAAGGACACCAAAATTGGACAGCATAATCCATATGGGGTCTCACTAATGACAAGTAAAGTTTTAAGATAACATCAGCAGTTCTGTTACTCACACTCCTAGAGATGAACCCGAGAATCCTGTTTGCCTTATTACGAACGCCTATACACTGTTTTCTAGGCTTCAAATCATTGCTAACAAACACACCTAGATCTTTCTCGCAGTCTGAATTTTCTAATTCTAAATTAGCTAGTTTATATTTAACATTTGTTTGCATCTTCCCTATCTTTAATACCTTGCATTTGTCAATGTTAAACTTCATCTGCCAATTTACTGACCATTCATGTAAGGTATCTAGATCCCTTTGGAGGCACTCTATATCGCTATCTGAATCAATTAATCTCCCCATTATAGTATCGTCTGCGAATTTACTTATCCTACTAGTTATACCTAAATCTAGGTCATTTATGTATATAAGAAACAACAGGGGACCTAATACCGATCCCTGGGGGACACCACTTTTGACTGCTCCCCACTCTGACTTGGTACCATTTATGCTGACTCTCTGTTTCCTACCAATTAGCCATGACCTAATCCATCCCAACAACGCCCCACCTATTCCATGTGCCTCAACCTTTCTCATCAATCTCTCATGAGGGACTCTGTCGAAAGCTTTACTGAAATCTAAATATATAATATCGTATGCCTTGTCATTATCTACTGCTTCATATACCTCTGAGAAAAAACTAAGCAAATTAGTAAGGCAAAGAACGTCCCTGAGTGAATCCATGCTGAGAAGAATTGATTAAGTTAAATATTTCTAAGTGGTTTCTCATTTTCCTAGCAATAATTGACTCTAGTAGCTTTCCTATGATTGAAGTGAGACTAATGGGACGGTAATTGGATGCTATTGATTTATCACCTTTTTTGAAAATCGGAACTACATTTGCAAGCTTCCAAGCTTCTGGAACTATACCTGTTTCTAATGAATTGTTAAAAAGAAATGTTAATGGGTAACTTAACTCATCTCTGCATTCTTTTAATACTCTGGCATATACCTCATCGGGACCAGGCGATTTCTGAGGTTTCAGTCTGTCAATTTCCTTAAGCACATCATTTCTACTTATAGTAACCGTACTTAACCTATTTTCTATACTATCGCTATATACCTTACGGACTTCTGGAATCTGTGCCAAATTTTCATTAGTGAAAACGGATAGAAACTGACCATTTAATGTACTGCACATTTCTAAATCATTTTCTGTCATTTCTCCTATCGAAGTTTTAAGGGGGCCTATTTTATCTCTAACTTTAGATTTATATAGCTGGTAAAAAGCCTTAGGGTTATTTTTTGAGTCATTGGCTATCCTGATTTCATAATTTCTTTTGTCTGTCCTTATACATTTTTTAACCTCTCTTGATAGATTCTGATAGTAAGCAAGTAGGTGAATTTCGCCTTTCTTTATTTTTCAGGCTTGTCCTGTCCTGTCCTGTCCTCTTTGTTTGTTGGGCTCTTGTGTCGCCGTGCTCTATCCTCTTGACATGACACTCGCCTTGCCTGACATATACGATTACTAAGAAGGAATACTAATTAGCACCGGCAGCAGATGTTACGGTCTGTACACGTTAACCTCTATAGTCTATTTGATGTAAGTAGGCGAGAAATCATGATCTTGATCCTCTGTAACTCAAAAAGGGCTAGAGCAAATTTGCTGTAAATTTCTACATCTATTCCTTGACTGACCCTTCCCAAATGGTATGAATATTAGCTCGATTACTCTAGTCGTTTTTGTGTTACAGAGGTTAGAGGTCATGATTTCTCGCCTACTTACAGCGAATAGACTATAGTACTTCGTCGTCTTTACTTACATACATTAACACAAATGTAATCTGTATTTTAAATGTGAGTATGTTAAAAAGTCTAATACGTTTAAAGATTTTCTTGTAGATTAATCCAGGTAAATGAAAATATGTAAACACATAGACTGAGACTCCTTTGTTATGTTTATCAACCAAACGAATTATGAGATTGCTTGACCAATTATTATCGTTTTCGTTATATTCTTTCCTGGTTAACCTTATCTTACATAAGGACTTAAATGTGCCCCAGATTACAAGTATCCTTTTCTAGTGCTTAGCTGCTAGTGTTTGTGTGTATGACATCAAGCTACGTGACCACGATTCGGAGCGGGTGGTGGTGGATGGAATTTGATTCCAAATGAAGCCACTGCTGTTAAGTTCCTCGGTGGCCTAGTGGTTAAGGTGTTGGAATGCTGCACTACTGGCCTGGGTTCGAGCCCTGGCTGTTACATGACTGTCATGTTCACTAGCTCTCGCTCTCTCTCTCTCTCTCTCTCTCATTTCCCTAATGTCTCAAATACCTCTGACAAACCCTGTCCTGCAATTATTATGAATTAAGCTTTTTTTGTTGTCCTCCATTCATGATCAGTTCTCTCTCTCCCCCCCCCCCCCTTAAAAAAACCCCACAACATTTTGCTTGGGCCCCCCTTTGACGTGCAATATGCTTTGTGTTGATCCACCTGCCTCGATATGGTTAATTCAACAGGCTTGGTTCTGGTTCTGTAGGTATTCCTGTCCACTTCTATCCTCTCGTGCCACGGTAGTCATGTTTAGTTCATGACTTTACCATTCTAGGCTGAATCTCCTAGAGCCAGTCAGTGCAACAGGATGTATACTGGATCTGAGGCTGGAGCTATTCCTGTTCCTTTATAATCTGTGGTACGTTATTGTATTATCTCTTGCATTTGGAAACCCATTAACGCCATCAGACAGTACACTAGGACCATACGGCTAGGAGAGTGTAGATAACAGAGATGGTGTGTTGTAGATAGAGGAAGATGTTGGAATGGCTTTGGTATGTCTGTTAATAATCTGTATACGTAGCCGAGGCCTGGTGTCCCCCGACTGGGTGCGAACATGATATATACAGTATGCTAGGACATATTATCTCATGTTATGCAGCCATGACTTTACAGACCTAGTGGAATAACATCGTAAAACCAACCCGTGAAACGTGATTTATACTTGTTCTGGCGCTGGGGCTATTTTGGTCCCTCTTTCTCCAATTGGTTTTTACCTTACTTTATTCCACCACATTGGCTCATGCAGCTATAACTATAGGGCATCGTATTCATCCCACCCTTATAATGCTACTGTAGTAACCTTCCATATTCAACCTTTCCACCAGGTTTTTCTTCGTTTTTACTCTTGGACTATTTGTTATCCCTCTTTATCCACTTACCTTGTCCTGCTGCAATATGTCTGTTCTGCTCACTATATAGCCACAGTTTTATTTACCTTTATTATCTGTCACATCATTCTCTATCGTCATTTGTTCATCTCTTTATTTACATGTTTAACCCTTTCAACGCGATGACGTAACGTTTATCTAGCAGCGCTATCCCTCAGCAACTCACCTGGCTCACAACACTTCATTATAATTATTTTGGTCTCCCTCCTCTCTCGCCTCTGTAAATTGTTGCCATGTCCCCGTGGCTGCCTCCCCCTGAAGCACTGTATCACATGTATCCCGTGCTTCATTCACTGCCTGGGTAGCACAGTAATTGTTGCCATGTCCCCGTGGCTGCCTCCCCCTGAAGCACTGTATCACATGTATCCCGTGCTTCATTCACTGCCTGGGTAGCACAGTAATGGGCGGAGGGAGGCATGGGGAAAAAATGATTATAGTATATGTTGGGAGGAGGGGGGAGGGGGGAGGGGCTGAAATAATGTGTTGGTGACTAGAGCTGGGTTTTTGCTGTGTTTAGGTTATGTCTGTCTGTCTGTCTGTCTGTCTGTCTGTCTGTCTGTCTCTCTCTCTCTCTCTCTCTCTCTCTCTCTCTCTCTCTCTCTCTCTCTCTCTCTCTCTCTCTCTCTCTCTCTCTCTCTCTCTCTCTCTCTCTCTCTCTCTCTCTCTCTCTCTCTCTCTCTCTCTCTCTCTCTCTCTCTCTCTCTCTCTCTCTCTCTCTCTCTCTCTCTCTCTCTCTCTCTCTCTCTCTCTCTCTCTCTCTCTCTCTCTCTCTCGTGAACACAAACACACACACACATTGTAAGAGAGAGAGGGAGAGAGAGTGTGTGTGTGAGTGAGTGAGACTGTTGCTAGCACCCCCACTGGAGTTTGGCCGGTAGACCTTTAGGATATGAATGAGGTGTCCAGTTTTTGTGACCAGTTCTATCACCACCACTACCTCCACCACTAGTACCTCCATCACCACCACTAATATCTCCACCACCACCACTACTATCACCATTACTGCCACCACCACTACCTCCACCACTAGTACCTCCATCACCACCACTACTATCTCCACCACCATTACTACCACCACCACTAGTACCTCCACGACTTTCTCCATCACCACCACCACTAGTACCTCCATTACCACCGCTACTATCTCCACCACCACCACTACTATCACCATTACTACCACCACCACTAGTACCTCCACGACTTTCTCCATCACCACCACCGCTAGTACCTCCATCACCACCACTACTATCTCCACCACCCACACCACTACTGTCACCATCACTCCCTCCACCACTAATACCTCCATGACTATCTCCACCATCACCACTACTATCTCCACCATCACCACTATTATCACCACTACCATCATTACTATCTCCACCACCTCCACTATCATCACCACTACTATCTCCACCACCTCCACTACTATCACCACTGTTTGGACACTTGATATTCAGTGTTTTGGAGGACAAGCAGCCTAGAGGGATCACTAGACCTGTTGTTGCTTGATTTCCTTTGTACTACCTCCACCACCACCATTATTATCCCCACTACCTCCTCCACCACCACCACTATCTCCACCAACACTAGTATCTATAGTACCTTCACAACCATCACTATCTCCACCTCCATGACTATCTCCGTCACCACTATCATTTGCACCACCATGACTATCTCCATCACCACTACTATCTCCATATCACCACTACTATTTCCATATCACCACTACTATCTCCATATCACCACTACTATTTCCATCAACACAACTAACTCTACTACCACCACCGCCACTATCTGCTGAACAACTATTCTTGGGTAAACTTAAGAATTTGAGAGACAAAAGAGAAAGAAACAAAAAAGATTCAAATATATCACTAAGATGTTTAATCTTTAATTAATAATGGTCAAGGTCATGATGATATTAATGCCGTTTTCCTTAAAGAAAAAAAAATTGAGAGGGTTTCTTGCATACCTTAGCTTATTTACTATTGCTTGATGTGTACATTGTTATCTCCCATGTGAATTGTTGACAGGTACAAAAACACTCATACCGAAAGGACGAAAGATAAGAAAAACACGACAGAATCCACAAATTACAAAATAGTGATGCACCACCACCACTACTACTCATTGAATACCACCACCACCACCACCACCACTCATTGTCTCACCACCACCACTACCACCACTCATTGTCTCACCACCACCACTACCACCACCACCACCACCACCACCACCTTCATTTGGTCACGCTCTCAGAAGGAGTTAATTTATCTGAGCTAGGAACAGTATAGTCAGTCTGTGTTCGGCCTTGAATTAGCTCAATCGGATAGAGTTTGGGGCCTGTAGAAAAAATTAGCCTATAGATTATCGGGTTGGGTGTACTGAAGTTTAAAGGGTATCACACGAAAGTTTTTATCGTCAATTTTCGATGGTCAACATTTTGCGATTAACATTTAGCGGAACTTTGCACTGGTATCGAACATTAGACTGATTAATTTAGGTGTGTTAATTAATTTATAAATTTACCTCTTAAGCTGCCAGATCATTATTGAAGATAACATTGTTGAGGGAAAAAGCATACTATCATACGATCTCCTTAAGACTATGAAGAACCTCTCACAGACTGTTGATTCCACCCTCCAGCTGCTTTAACCCCTTCAGTACCGCTGACATCTTATACATTTTATTCTAGTTATAATTAGACGATTGTGTGCATTTTATGTAGGATCTGTGGTAGTAAAAAAGGCTTAAGGCATATACAATAGTTCGAAGCCGATTCATTAAGGGGAGGTTTTCAGTGTGTGTCCTAGACTTCCATCAAGCTTGAAATTACACTCCCTTGACCCCCTTTCAAGATAATTTTGTACATTTTTCGCTCGCCAGGAAAAAATCGACACCTAAATGGCACTAAAGGTCTTAAAAGTGACATAAATGGGGTGAAAGTTCTTAAAATCGCCAAAATAATGGGGCGAACGTCTTAAAATCTCAAAAGCAATGGGGCTAAACATGAGGGAGAAAGGGGTAAAGAAAAAAAAATCCCTGGAGTGTAAATCTGGCCTTAACTGACTACAATCGTCCACCAACAGTAGCCAGAAGAATATAGTTATACAGAGGTCACCGGTACTGAAGGGGTTATATTAAGGGGGCTGACCTGTTTTGGTTCTGTCCTTTTCTATCTTTCTCTGGCTTGTATCCATTTGGCCCCATTCAGCCTACTGTTTTAAGACGTTTATCCCCATCCAGGTGTCAATTTTTTACTGGTGAGCGGTAGCGAACCAGCATATTTGTTTTATTTTTGTTTGACAGCAGGCTAAATTTGTACATTTTTCGATAGAAAAATGTCTCCGGCGAAGCCAGATTTCTTCATATAATGCTGGCTCGCTATCGCTCGCCAGGAAGAAATCGACACCTAGATGGGGATAAACGTCTTAAAATAGTTGGCTGAATGGGGCCGAATGGATACAAGCCAGAGAAAGAGAGAAAAGGACAGAAATAACAAAAAGCAGGTCACCCCCCTTAACACTATCTTCTGCGACGTCTTAGGAGTTATTATGATATTTGGTTTAATTATTATTGAGTGTTTTGATAATTGTTGTCATTTTCGAGCAGTGTATTATGGTTTGCCCTCTAGACTAAAGACAACAATAGGCCTAATTGGAACTATGAACTTGGTTTCTGTAAAGTGAACGTGGCTGATCTTTAAAAATACCGGTATATACCTATGTATATACCGGTATATACCTATGTATATACAGTGTATGTTAGCATTATATTATTACTTTATTATTTTCATATGAATAAATTAGGCTCTCACGGGACTTTGGGTGTAGTGAACTTAGGCCTGGATGGATTTGGCCTTAAATTGGCCTAGACTTGCTGGATTATAACTTGGTGGTGAGCTAGATTGAGTTTTGGCTCCGGGGTGCTCTGGCTTATTATAAACTTTGGACTTTATACGCCAAATTGTAATACCTAGCCTAACATAATTTATCCGATGAAGACATTATACCTAACCTAACATATTTATCCGATGAAGAAATGTTCATTATATATTTCCTGCATTGCCAAGCACTCTTATTCAGCTAAAACACACACACACACACACACACACACACACACACACACACACACACACACACATCCCCGTGGTGTAACTGATAGCGCGTCTGGCTCACAACCAGAAGGTCCCGGGTTCGAGACCCGGGCGGAGAAGAGACATTTGGGCAAGTTTCCTAACGGTGTAGCCTCTGTTCACCTAGCAGTATAAATAGGAACCTGGTATAAGTGGACGAAGTAGTGACGTCCCATCTGGGGTTGGTGATCGGTTACAAGGTGAGATGGGTATCTTACTGGTCAACCTAAGCCCATCTTATCTTCACAAGGGTGCGCTCCACCTCTTCGAATAGACTGCTGCACTAATTCTCAAACAACAACGAAGGGCGGTGCGCTCTTCGGTGCCACTAGCAAGAGTGGCGAACTCCACATAGGTGAACATAGGTGATAGGTAGGGTGAGACTGGTACCGTAGTGAGAAGGGTATCGTACAGATTAACCCTAAGCCTTCGTTTCCAGATGTCGCCAATTGGCTAAAATACAGACTACACATACATCCACAGCCATTCCAACGATACATAAACACTTAACATGCATTTCACGCAATACATTCCCAGTTAAGGAGGCGCGATAATAATGAGCTTAGCTCGCATTGCGTGGATTCCCCTTGACGAACAAGCAAGTGAATACACACACACACACACACACACACACACACACACACACACACACACACACACACACACACATACACACACACACATATTGTGCACACATTTGCTGTATTTCTATAGTTTCAGCCCGATTATAATTTGTTCTAGCTACTGTAGAGCTGTATTATTTGACGAGTTGTGAAGGATTACTCGGATTCAAAGGGTATAAAATGCGATGAACGACCGCGTTTTTCCGGTTCCCTTTCTCCCTCGTGTTAAGCCCCATTTGTTTTGAGATTATTTGACGGTAGGCCCATTAGTTTGGCGATTTTAACATCTTTCGCCCCATTTCAATGTCAATTTTAAGACCTTATGTGCCATTAAGGTGTCGATTTTTTCCTGATGAGCGTTAGCGATCCTTAAATTTTAAGAGGAATCGGCCTTCGGCCGGGACATTTTTCTACCGAAAAATGTATAAATTTATCTAGGGGTGTTTTTCTAAGCATGCTGGGGGTCTAGCGAGGAAACTAAGAAATAAAGGAATAAAGAAAAAAATAAAAAAAAAAAAAAAAAAAAAAAAAAAAAAAAAAAAAAACGACCCATCTCCCCTTAATGCGATCTAACATTTATTCCTGAGTCGAAAAACCCTAATTGTTAGCCAAATACAAACCTATATATCATTGTCATAAAGAATGAATTCGAGTCAAGTTGGCTGAAAACTACCCTTTTAATTATTCAGGAGCTTGTTAGGGGGGGGGGGGGAGTGATGTGACTGGCATAGGTCTGAGCTTGTTAGGGGGGGGGGGGGTAGAGATGTGAGGGGCATAGGTCTGAGCTTTTTAGGGGGGGGGGGGGTGATGTGACTGGCATAGGTCTGAGCTTGTTAGGGGGGGGGGGGGGAGTGATGTGACTGGCATAGGTCTGAGCTTGTTAGGGGGGGGGGTGATGTGACTGGCATAGGTCTGAGCTTGTTAGGGGGGGGGGGGGGGGTGATGTGACTGGCATAGGTCTGAGCTTGTTAGGGGGGGGGGGGGTGATGTGACTGGCATAGGTCTGAGCTTGTTAGGGGGGGGGGGGGGGAGTGATGTGACTGGCATAGGTCTGAGCTTGTTAGGGGGGGGGGGGGTGATGTGACTGGCATAGGTCTGAGCTTGTTAGGGGGGGGGGGGGGTGATGTGACTGGCATAGGTCTGAGCTTGTTAGGGGGGGGGGGGGGGAGTGATGTGACTGGCATAGGTCTGAGCTTGTTAGGGGGGGGGGTGATGTGACTGGCATAGGTCTGAGCTTGTTAGGGGGGGGGGGGGATGTGGCTGGCATAAGTCTGGGCTTGTTAGGGGGGGGGGAGTGATGTGACTGGCATAGGTCTGAGCTTGTTAGGGGGGGGGGGGGTGATGTGACTGGCATAGGTCTGAGCTTGTTAGGGGGGGGGGGGGGAGTGATGTGACTGGCATAGGTCTGAGCTTGTTAGGGGGGGGAGTGATGTGACTGGCATAGGTCTGAGCTTGTTAGGGGGGGGGGGGGGTGATGTGACTGGCATAGGTCTGAGCTTGTTAGGGGGGGGGTGATGTGATGTGACTGGCATAGGTCTGAGCTTGTTAGGGGGGGGGTGATGTGACTGGCATAGGTCTGAGCTTGTTAGGGGGGGGGTGATGTGACTGGCATAGGTCTGAGCTGTGGGGGGGTTATGTGACTGGCATAGGTCTGAGCTTGTTGGGGGGGTTATGTGACTGGCATAGGTCTGAGCTTGTTAGGGGGGGGGGTGATGTGACTGGCATAGGTCTGTGCTTGTTAGGGGGGGAGGTGATGTGGCTGGCATAGGTCTGAGCTTGTTAGGGGGGGGGGGTGGTGATGTGACTGGCATAGGTCTGAGCTTGTTGGGGGGGGTGATGTGACTGGCATAGGTCTGAGCTTGTTGGGGGGGTTATGTGACTGGCATAGGTCTGAGCTTGTTAGGGGGGGGGTGATGTGACTGGCATAGGTCTAAGCTTGTTGGGGGGGGGTGGGTGGTGATGTGACTGGCATAGGTCTGAGCTTGTTAGGGGGGGGGGGTGATGTGACTGGCATAGGTCTGAGCTTGTTAGGGGGGGGGGTGTGATGTGACTGGCATAGGTCTGAGCTTGTTAGGGGGGGGGGGGGGTGATGTGACTGGCATAGGTCTGAGCTTGTTAGGGGGGGGGGGTGATGTGACGCATAGGTCTGAGCTTGTTAGGGGGGGGGAGTGATGTGACTGGCATAGGTGTGAGCTTGTTAGGGGGGGGGAGTGATGTGACTGGCATAGGTCTGAGCTTGTTAGGGGGGGGGGGGAGTGATGTGACTGGCATAGGTCTGACCTTGTTAGGGGGGGGGAGTGATGTGACTGGCATAGGTCTGAGCTTGTTAGGGGGGGGGGGGGTGATGTGACTGGCATAGGGTCTGAGCTTGTTAGGGGGGGGGGGGTGATGTGACTGGCATAGGTCTGAGCTTGTTGGGGGGGTTATGTGACTGGCATAGGTCTGAGCTTGTTGGGGGGGTTATGTGACTGGCATAGGCCTGAGCTTGTTAGGGGGGGGGGGGGTGATGTGACTGGCATAGGTCTAAGCTTGTTGGGGGGGGGGGGGGTGGTGATGTGACTGGCATAGGTCTGAGCTTGTTAGGGGGGGGGGTGATGTGACTGGCATAGGCCTTGAGCTTGTTAGTGGGGGGGGGGGGGTGATGTGACTGGCATAGGTCTGAGCTTGTTAGTGGGGGGGGGGGTGATGTGACTGGCATAGGCCTGAGCTTGTTAGTGGGGGGGGGGGGGGGGGGTGATGTGACTGGCATAGGTCTGAGCTTGTTAGTGGGGGGGGGGTGATGTGACTGGCATAGGTCTGAGCTTGTTAGGGGGGGGGTGATGTGACTGGCATAGGTCTGAGCTTGTTAGGGGGGGGGGTGATGTGACTAGCATAGGTCTGAGCTTGTTAGTGGGGGGGGGGATGTGGACTAGCATAGGTCTGAGCTTGTTAGTGGGGGGGGGGGGGATGTGACTGGCATAGGTCTGAGCTTGTTAGGGGGGGGTGATGTGACTGGCATAGGTGTGAGCTTGTTAGGGAGGGGGGGTGATGTGACTGGCATAGGTCTGAGCTTGTTAGGGGGGGGGGGGGGGGTGGGGGGGGGGTGATGTGACTGGCATAGGTCTGAGCTTGTTAGGGAGGGGGGGTGATGTGACTGGCATAGGTCTGAGCTTGTTAGGGGGGGGGGGTGATGTGACTGGCATAGGTCTGAGCTTGTTACTAAGAGAGCTGGCTGCTTACCAAATGGGTGTAGACTAGGACAATATTTGCTGTGAGAAAGTGTAATACGTGTGTTGAAAGAGGTTGTGTTTACTTTAAGGGGGGTGACCTTTTTTTTTATTTCTGTCCTTTTCTCTCTTTCTCTGGCTTGTATCCATTCGGCCCCATTCAGCCAACTATTTTAAGACGTTTATCCCCATCTAGGTGTCGATTTCTTCCTGGCGAGCGATAGCGAGCCAGCATTATATGAAGAAATCCGACTTCGCCTGAGAAATTTTGCTATCGAAAAATATGCTGGCTCGCTACCGCTCACCAGTAAAACATTGACACCTGGATGGGGATAAACGTCTTAAAACAGTAGGCTGAATGGGGCCAAATAGATAAAAAATTGACACCTGGATGGGGATAAACGTCTTAAAACAGTAGGCTGAATGGGCCAAATAGATACTAGCCAGAGAAAGATAGAAAAGGACAGAAATAACAAAAGCAGGTCACCCCCCTTAAACCAGTGAAGCGGACCTTATTATTTTATCACCGCTCGGTCGCTGCCACAAGTCATTACCATTACAGCTGATTCCCCTCCCCCTGAAACTTGCCTCCTGATAATATACGGATCATCTTGGTCAACGGCCCTCATGACAGATCCCTTAGCATAAAGAAATCGGATCATTTTCTAGCATGTCATCGTTTTGAGGTTACGTTCAAATTAAGGGGATGTGGGCATTTTTTTTTTTTTTTTTTTTTTTTTCAATTAATGTATTTCTTTATTTCTTAGTTTCCTCGCTAGACCTCCATCAAGCTTAGAACAACACGCCCTAGACCCCCCATTCAAGATAAATGTGTACATTTTTCGGTAGAAAAATGTCTTGAAATGTCAGGCTCGCTATTGCTTGCCAGAAAATAGACCGACACCTAAATGGCATGAAAGGTCTTAAAATTGACCAAGAAATGGGGCGAAAGGTGTTAATATCGCCAAACTAATGGGCTGAATGTCTTATAACCTCAAAACAAATGGGGCTTAACACGAGGGCGAAAGAGGACCAGAAAAACGACCCATCTCCCCTTAACTTGACCGCCATTCCATTCCCAATTAGTGTGATTATGAACGATGGGTTGGCCATGGTCCCTTGTAGCTGAATAATGAAGAAATTGTATCATGTTCGAAAACTACAATACACTAAACCAATCAAGAGCTACTGTGACAAGAGTTAAATTAGCTGTAATATAATTTGAACAGAATATATTTAATATGCTGTTTTTTATTTAATTTAATGTTAATTCAATTAAAAAAAAAAATAATATAATTCAAATTAGATTTTGAATTAAAATTATTATTATTTGTTTTTTTAATAAAAAATAAAAAATAATATGCTGTTCTAGTTAGAATTAGCCTTACTCCTATGCCTCAAATTGTATGAACAGTAGACCAAAACCGGTTAATTGTATATATTGCCATGAAATTGTAGTTATTTAGAATGGTCATAAATAGCCATTACCACCATCTCCATCTCCATCTCCACCACCACCACCACCACCACCACCACCACCACCACCACCACCACCACCACCACCTCCACCGAACACCACCACCACCACCATCTCCACCGAACACCACCACCACCACCAAACACCATCACCACCACCATCTCCACCACTACCACCACCACCATCATCATCATCACCACCACCATCTCCACCACCATCACCACCACCACCACCACCATCTCCACCAAACACCCACGCCATCTTAAAACATTGTGATATTGATTGAGGCTACCACTTGTTTACTATACGTGATGGAAGGTGTGTGGACGATATCATACAGTGGCATTGAAATTTGTATTCCATTGGTAGTAGTAGTAGTAGTAGTGGTAGTAGTAGTAGTAGTAGTAGTAGTAGTAGTAGTAGTAGTAGTAGTAGTAGTAACCCTCAGGATTCATCTTTAAGCTTAATAAGATCGTCTGACATTATGCAGAGTAAAATGCGATCTAAAAGACCAGTCGGACAATGGACCCCCCACCCCCCCAAAAAAAAAAATAATGTAGATATAAAACCCTGCCATCTTTCGTGTGGTGAAGGTGTGTCTGGAAGTGTGAAGTGTGAGAGTGGTAATGGTTGGGTATAGTATGGCAGAGTGCCCAGAGTGGTAGTGATGGTAGTAGTGGTACAGTCGGGCTAATAATGATGTCTCGGCACCAAGTATATTTCGATCAATTATTGGTATCAGCAATGTCTAAAACTTAATTTATTCGTTTCTAGTGAGATATAAAAGCATGTTCCTACACTTAGCCTCCCTATTCAACATCTGACAGACATTAATACAGCACAGAGAGAGCCAAACGTAATGACAGCTGCTACATGACTTATTAGCGCCACCGTACCTAGGTTATACATAGTGTTGCCTGGTACCCCTGCCTATATAAACGACCACCCTAGCCTTGGTGCTCGGCCTCACGTCTGACGTGATATGTTGCTCACAGTTTCTGATCAGGGTTATATTGATGTGCGGTTGCTTGCTTGTGTTTTTTTGTGTGGTTATGATAGGGTATGTATATTTGAAACAATAGGAAAAGTGGGGATTGGGCCTGGGTATATAGACAGATAGATAGATTTTGTTTCTTCTGTGTTGTGTGTAATGATTTTTGGAAAGTATGATGATTATATGATTTGAGAGATGATTTGTTGGTAGCATGTATTGCATTTTATGTTGGTGTGTTTTGTGAGCCTAATTATCCTTGGGGTGTGCAGGCCTAGCTTGGTATGCTGCAGTCAGCTTGTGATGAAGGCCTTTTCTGATGTGCCATTGTTGCTTGCTTTCGTAGTGTCGTGTAGTGTTTTGATAGTGTGGTATTCTCATTATTGTTATGTTGGTCTCCTGGTGCTCTGTATCATATTTTGGTGATGGTTATTCTTTTGTACTTAAGGGGAGATTTCCACTTGAGGGATTTTTGTCTTTACTCCTTTCTCCCAAATGTTTAGCCCCATTGGTTTTCTAATTTTAAGACGTTTGCTTTATTATTTTGACGATTTTAAGAACTTTCGACCCATTTCTGTCAATTTTAAAACCTGTCGTGCCATTTAGGTGTCGATTTTATCCTGGCGAGCGATAGCGAGCCTGTAATTTAAGAGGAACTGGCTTTCAGCCGGGAAATTTTTCTACCGAAAAATTTACAAATTTATCTTGAAAGGGGCTCAAGGGGGTGTAATCTTAAGCTTGATGGATATCTAGGGAACTAACTAAAAACCTCCCCTTAACAGATGTGTTTTTTGTGTGCCGTGTTGTGTTAAGCGCTTTTTCCCTCAACATTTTTCCTCAACACTGGTCTGGCAGCTTATGAGGTTAACATTTATTTCGGTCACCTAAATTGATCTACCATCAGTCTAGTTTCCGATACCAGTGCTAAATATTCCAGAAATGTTGCCAGAACATTTTTGATTATCGGATGTTGACTATAAAAGCTCTCGTGTGATACCGGCTTTAGTGTGGTAATGTTGGGATGGCTCTTTGGGTGTCAAGATGTACTTAGAATAGTTAGGGTATTATGGTGGTAGAGTAGTTAGGGTAGTATGGTAGTAGAGTAGTTAAGGTAGTATGGTATTACCCTCACTACAATAACACCCTATCTAATCTACAGTACTACCATTCTATCCTAACTACTCTGCTACCATACTACTCTAACTACTCTACTACCCTAACTACCATAATATCCTCTCTATTCTAACTAGCATAACACTGACTACTATTACCATACGACCCTACCTTCCACACTACCCTAACTACTCTGCTACCATAACCACTCTAACTACCATATTTCCCCAACTATTCTTACTAGTAACTACCCTATTGCCTTAACTAATATACTATAATAATACCCTAATTACCATACAACTCTAACTAATCTAACTACCCTAATGCCCTAACTAATCTACTACCCTATATAACTATCTGTTTAGTGCATTATGGTGATATACTGTGGTGTTATAGTTCGGTGTGTGTGGTGTGTGGTGTGTGGTGTGTTATGGTGTTATAATGGTGGTGTTATAGTGATATACTGTGGTGTTATAGTTCGGTGGGTGTTATGTGTAGTGTGTTATGGTGTTATAATGGTGGTGTTATGGTGTTATACTGTGGTGTTATAGTTCGGTGGATGGGTTGTGTTATGGTGGTGTTATAGATAGGTGGTTGTGGTGTTATGGTGTTATAATGGTGTTATGGTGATATACTGTGGTGTTATAGCTCGGTGGGTGTGATGTATGGTGTGTTATGGTGTGTGGTGTGTTATGATGTTATAATGGTGGTGTTATGGTGTTATACTGTGGTGTTATAGTTCGGTGGGTGTGGTGTGTTATGGTGGTGTTATGGTGATATAATAGTGGTGTTATGGTGTTATAATGGTGGTGTTATGGTGTTATTATGGTGGTGTTATGGTGCACTGCCTCGCCTTCTCTTACGTGGCAGCTCCGTGACACCACCGTATTTACTGCTGGTTCACAACTTTCTATCACACACACACACACTCTAAGTGAGAGAAGAGAAAGAGGGGATATGATTATGATGTATAAATGTGTTAGGGGATTGGAAAGGATAGACAAGGAGGACTTTATCGAGGGAGATAAAGGGAGGACTAGAGGACATAGTTGCAAGTTAAAGAAAGGCAGATGTAAAGGAGATGTGAGGAAATTCAGCTCTCCATATAGAAGTATTAATATGTGGAATCAGTTGGATGATGAAGTGGTGGGTGCGGGGAATATCCACATTTTTAAAGCCAAATTAGATAACAGAATCTTTGGAGGCGGGGCAATACGAGCCTAAAAACTCAAATCCTGTATACTACAATTAGGTGAGTACAATTAGGTGAGTACATACACACACAAACACACACACATACATACTGTATAATTATCAGCTTCACACCTTTATTTTCGTTATCTTGTGTTTTGATTACATTTAATATATATTTGTTTTCATTTTTCCATTGTCATTTCTTTTCGCATCCGTTTCGGATTGTTGACATTGTTTTAAGTATTTTATCATGTATTTATATTTATCTCCTATTTAATTTTATTATTAATTGTTTACTATGTTTATTTATTTACTTATGGTTTATTCATGTTTGCGTTTTTTTTTTTTTTTTAATAGTATCTTATCTGACGTATTCTTGGTTTTTTCTCCCCTTATCTATTCCTTAATTCTTCATCTTCCTTTTGTCTTCACTTTATATTAGTTCTTCATGTTCTTATTCTTCTCTGATTTGGTTCTTCTTCCTTCCTCCTCAATTTCCTTCTTATTTTTCTTGTTGGGGTATCTTCTCATCCTTCTTTCCTCAGTACTACTAATTTTTCTCCTCCTCTTAACTCCTCCTCCCCCTCCTTCATTCCTCATCACTTCTCACTTTTCTCCTCATCTTAACTCCTCCTCCTCCTTACTTCTTTCCTCAGTACTTCTCACTTTTCTCCTCCTCTTAACTCCTCCTCCCCCTCCTTCATTCCTCATCACTTCTCACTTTTCTCCTCATCTTAACTCCTCCTCCTCCTTACTTCTTTCCTCAGTACTTCTCACTTTTCTCCTCATCTTAACTCCTCCTCCCCCTCCTTCTTTCCTCATCACTTCTCACTTTTCTCCTCATCTTAACTCCTCCTCCCCCTCCTTCTTTCCCCAGTACTTCTCACTTTTCTTCTCATCTTAACACCTCCTCCCCCTCCTTCTTTCCCCAGTACTTCTCACTTTTCTCCTCATCTTAACACCTCCTTCCCCTCCTTCTTTCCTCATCACTTCTCACTTTTCTCCTCATCTTAACACCTCCTTCCCCTCCTTCTTTCCCCAGTACTTCTCACTTTTCTCCTCATCTTACCACCTCCTTCCCCTCCTTCTTTCCTCATCACTTCTCACTTTTCTCCTCATCTTAACACCTCCTCCCCCTCCTTCTTTCCCCAGTACTTCTCACTTTTCTCCTCATCTTAACACCTCCTTCCCCTCCTTCTTTCCTCATCACTTCTCACTTTTCTCCTCATCTTAACACCTCCTTCCCCTCCTTCTTTCCCCAGTACTTCTCACTTTTCTCCTCATCTTAACTCCTCCTCCCCCTCCTTCTTTCCTCATCACTTCTCACTTTTCTCCTCATCTTAACACCTCCTCCCCCTCCTTCTTTCCTCATCACTTCTCACTTTTCTCCTCATCTTAACACCTCCTTCCCCTCCTTCTTTCCCCAGTACTTCTCACTTTTCTCCTCATCTTAACACCTCCTTCCCCTCCTTCTTTCCCCAGTACTTCTCACTTTTCTCCTCATCTTAACACCTCCTTCCCCTCCTTCTTTCCTCATCACTTCTCACTTTTCTCCTCATCTTAACACCTCCTCCCCCTCCTTCTTTCCTCATCACTTCTCACTTTTCTCCTCATCTTAACACCTCCTTCCCCTCCTTCTTTCCCCAGTACTTCTCACTTTTCTTCTCATCTTAACTCCTCCTCCTCCTTGCTTCTTCCCCGTGGCCCTTCCCTCTCCTTGCGGTCATTCACACTCTGCATGACGTTTATGTACTTAAGCAATTCCGGTAGTGCTGAGAGAGAGAGAGAGAGAGAGAGAGAGAGAGAGAGAGAGAGAGAGAGAGAGAGAGAGAGAGAGATAACATTTATCTTTAATGTAAGTTATGGTTATGTTTCCACCAACTGTAATGTTAGCACGTCGTTCTATCTGAGCGTTAATGTAAATTTGAGATAATGTCGAACCTTCCCTAGTGGTATTCACAATATATTTACGAGATTGTGGATATTGTATAGGGTTACTGAGTGATAAACAAAAAAAGTGTTTTTACTTTGTGTATAATAAAATTGTACACACAATATTTGCGTCGGCCATCCCTTGAATGTAAATATACTTCTGATGATATTCGAGTGTCCTAAATTTGTTGCCACTTATTGAAGCAATTCTAGTAATCTTCAAATGTAAAATGTTGAGTCTCGACTTCCTCTTTCCCAATATTAGTAATGGTTGTAATGGCAGTATATCTTCTACCCTTCAGCGTTATTTTAATGTTGATACACAATAACGTAATGCAAGATCATGACTTTAGCGTGAGATGGTGAGGTATTTATTTATTTATATATATTTATTTGTAATCATAGTTTTAATGGGAACAGTTGTGTGATAATGATCAATGTCTTAGTGACGAACCCATCTATCATTAGCACACAGAACAGGTAATTGGGCTGTTCCTCACTTTTCCATTACTCAAAACTGACCCTCCTAAAAAAAAAAAAAATATTGCCTCACAATTGTGTACTAATCCGTAAAGAGTTAGCCCTTCAAATATACCGGTAATAGAACAATTCGTCTGCCTATCCATTATAGGGTTTGCTGTGTATATAATTCCCGTATCATAGTTAAGTTTATCCCGTTTCGAGGGTAGAAGGTGTGTGTGTGTGTGTGTGTTTGTTTATAATATCGTCTGGTGTGTGGTGAAGGAGAGGGGTTGATAGGAACGAGTGTCGTGGTGGTGGTGGTGGGTCTTATGTAACACTGCACTGGCAACGAGAGGGCATAGGAGGGTCATATAGTCTGGGTTCCTGTTGCATGTATGGCTGTGTGTGGGGGGGGGGGGGGGGGTGTAAGTGTGAGTCTCTGTGGGTTTGTATGTGTATGTTTCTGCGTGTAGAGTTGGGGAAAGGGGAGGGTGCTTGTGTGTGTGTGTGTGTGTATGTGTAAGTGTGTGTGTTATAAGTCTGGTTTATAATGGAGAGCATATGTGGTGTATTGAGGGTGTACAACGAGTGTATGCTGACGTTGAGAGGTAGGGTACAGTGCTTGCATTCCAGACGACTGAATATTTTATCTCTTAATAACTTCCTGAATTATATTATAGCTTCCTTACTTTGATGTACAGTTGGATTCATGAATTCACATCCACTACTTGATATTATGTATGGAAGGAAGCATACTATGATTGTCTTACAATATTAATTTGCTATAAATCTGTTATTTGATCATAGTATTTAACTACTGCATAACAAAATGCACTTATAATTTACCAATTTTCCTTTCATACATATCATCACAGAGTGTATACACATTATTGAGGCAAGCTGTACATCATCATAAGGAACTGATTCTTAATATCACAAGTATAAAATAATGCCCCTAAATTAAATTTGTTTGTCGTAAGATATGTGCGTTGTATCACGCATGTCAGATTATTGATTTATTATGATAAGTATTTAACGACAGAATTCCGATAGTTTATTAGGTTTGATAAATAATCCTAGCATTTCTCAAAATTAATTGGGATTGTGTATTCCAATCACCATTCTCCAATTCTTAAAAATTATTTAAACAGTAATATTAGCATACAACTATTTGAGAAAGAGAGAGAGAGAGAGAGAGAGAGAGAGAGAGAGAGAGAGAGAGAGAGAGAGAGAGAGAGAGAGAGAGAGAGAGGGGGAGAGGGGGGGGGGGGGTATGTAGATGCGGGCTGAAAGAAGATGCGACTGTATGACGTTATCTGTGAGAGCATGATATAAGAAGTTGGAGTTGATGTTTAGAGAACGGAGATGACTGGGGAACCAACAGCCTCTAGGAGAAAACTTGGAGAAAGAGTGAATGATGAATGGTGAAGATGAAAAAGTTATGAGAGAGAGAGAGAGAGAGAGAGAGAGAGAGAGAGAGAGAGAGAGAGAGAGAGAGAGAGAGAGAGTAGGAAGAACATGTAAGGTTATCAGGCACTAAAATAAGTTACCTAGTGTAAAAAACAAAAACAAAATTACCGTGGCCAACTTACTTATATTCCGCCATATTGGTGGCATTGCCAACTCTGTAGCGCCCAGCACAGCTCGGTTAATTTAGTCTCTCACTCTCACTCTCGCATATACAGTTTATATATATATATATATATATATATATATACATATATATATATATATATATATATATATATACAGTATATATATATATATATATATATATATATATATATATAATTATATATATCGGTATTTATTATGTGTGTGTGTGTGTGTGTGTGTGTGTGTGTGTGTGTGTGTGTGTGTTTGTTACTATGTATTTCCAATTCAGTGTATCGTCTGCATAATATTGTCATGTAACCACACACACACACACACACACACACACACACACACACACACACACACACACACACACACACACAGTCTTCTGTGATAAGCTTGCCCTCTGCCACTCCTCCCAGCTCAGCCAATCATATGCTGGCCCGAACTTGCTTAGCCAATCACTTGTCAGGCCTCCCTCACCCCATCTTTCCAAACCTTAACCACAGCTCTCTCCCTCTCTCTTTCTCTCTCTCTAAAGACATACGGTACATATTATGTAACGTATTCGGTGTGTGTGTTAGAGAGAGAGAGAGAGTGTGTGTGCGTGTATGTGATAGATTGGGTGAATATATGTGTGTATTATATAGTGTGCATGTGTAATTCAACTATGCTACACATACAGTACATGCCTTTTCTTTGGCATTATAAGCTTATATTGCACCTTATGGCATATTATCAAACAGTTTCCTCTTCTACTGTGGGTATCTCTAGTTTTGGGTCAATATATAAACACTTACTTTGTGATTGTCTGTAATTTGGTTTGCTTTACTCCAATTAAGTGTGTAGTTGAGGCTATAGTATATTCGCTGTAGGTAGGCGAAAATCATGGCCTCTATCCTCTGTAACTAAAACACGACTAGAGTAATCGAGCTAATAATTCTACCATTTGGGAAGAGTCAGTCATAGAAGAGATGTGGAAATTTACAGCCAATTTGTTCTAGCCCTTTTTGAGTTACAGAGGATAGAGGTAATGATGTCTCGCCTACTTACAGCGAATAAACTATAGTATATTATTTTTTGTGAAGATAATTGAGATTTGTTTATGATGTTTTTGAATAATGCAAATACTTTATGTAAGCCGTTATAAAACAGTACCGAAATAAAAACTAAGTTTGTAATATTCTTTAGCTCTGCATATATGATAACCTTTGTCGTAGCTTGTCTGTCTTGTATATCTATCTATCCATCCATCTATCTATCTATCTATCTATCTATCTATCTATCTATCTATCTATCTATCTATCTATCTATCTATCTATCTATCTATCTCACCCTGCCAGTCTTCCCCCTTGGAGTGGTCGGTAATCATCAGCAGTTGTGAAGTTTTTGTTGTGGATGTGATGACGGTGGAGGAAGTTGTGAGGGGAGGGGAGGGAGGGAGGGGAGAGACATTATTGGTGGTGGAGAAAAATTGGACAGAATCACGGAAAATTGAAGGAGAGGAAGGGGTAATTTGATAGCGGGAAATTGGTGGGAAGAATACCGGCAGACTGGCTATACATACTAACGCTATCATGGCGTATATTCTGCGTAATGCTATGCCGGTATATGCGAAATATGTCGTATTTGTCTGTCTGTCAGTCTCTCTCTCTCGTTCTCTCTCTCTCTCTCTCTCTCTCTCTCTCTCTCTCTCTCTCTCTCTCTCTCTCTCTCTCTCTCTCTCTCTCTCTCTCTCTCTCTCTCTCTCTCTCTCTCTCTCTCTCTTTATCTATCTATCTGTCTATGCATCTATTTATCTCTGACTTAAATTCACATGTGGTATGATATTTTACAAGCCCTAAATGTGTTTGTTTGTATGTACGTACTTTATCTTATTAGTGTGTTAGATCAGAACTACTATCATAATATTATGTTATGCTTTACAATATTGTATTGTAGGCCTATATGAATTGTGGAGGGTATTTAAAGTCGCTGTACATTTACAAGTGGCGCATATATTGCTTAGTGTTATATACCGGTAAAAAGTAATACTACTACGATTGAAACGATGCATAATGTGAAAGTCAGATATTGGTATCAGTGACATTAGTAGAAAACAAGATTCAGGTTCAGTGTTTAGTAATGTACATTAGTAGTGTGTACACGTGTTTCTATAGGTATAGGTTTTGATTAATTGTATTGGCTTAGAAGGCGCTCAATAGGCCCAGATATTAGGTATTTTGATTACCTATAACAGTGTATCATCAATGTACAAAATATGTTTTCACAAATCATTTGAGCAACATACTAAACAAGGGTTATAAAGTTATTTCATATTTTTAGATTAAGTACAGTACATTTAAAAAATATAAATGCATATTATTGTCAGAAGACAATATAATATAACACTACAAATCTGGAGAGTAAAGCCCATAGTTATTTGCATAGTGCATAGTATGATTTAAAAACTTAAAGGAGATTACAACATCATAGCTCTAACAGCTGTTAATAATGGCGTAAACAATATTTATAATAGCAAGAGAGAAACAAAAGTAAGTGTTCCGTTGCGTAAACAAAAGCGTAGGGGAATGAAGTGGACGTTGTAGTGAATGTTTTCTCCCATTTTTTTTTTTTTTTTTTTAGAACCTTTAAAAAAAGACCTTAAGGTTCGTAAGGTTCTTTGTATGGGTGGAGGAGGGGTAGAGGGGGAGGGGGATTGGAGACCGCCCATACGCAAACATTTTTTTTACGCATCAGACTGGAATCTTGAATTGCGTAACTGGCGCCGAGAGAGAGAGAGAGTGAGTGAGAGTGAGCGAGAGAGGTGGGGGAGGTTAATGTTAATTATTTAACATCCATATGAATGAATATGTTTAATATATTAGTTATCTACGGTGATGGAGAGTAGTGAAAGTCAAGAAGGCTATGAACAATAATTGGTTATTGGCTAAGATTACATTAAGACCTAAGACCGACAATTTTTCTCGTCTTAGGATAGACAAGATAGTGACCCTTCCATAAATGTCAATAAGGCTAGGATCCTCTAAGATACCTTAAGTTACGGCGAGGTGAGGGGGACAATAAATCAATGAATTTACAGCTTTATCCTTTCCTATAACGTCAGAACATCCTCCCTCATACTCAGGAAAGCTAAGCTAATATAATAGGTATACATAAATATAATTATTGGTAAAGAAAACGCAATATTTATATGGAGAAAAGAGGAAGTGAAGAAAATTACGACGAGAGAGAGAGAGAGAGAGAGAGAGAGAGAGTAGTATGGGAAAAATAGAATAGTTATAGGGAATGTGAGACTCAAAGGAATAAAGGACCTTTCACGTATTGAGAGAGAGAGGGTAAGGGGGAGGGGGGTAGGGCAGGGTGCGACTTAACTTAATAACCTTAATATATCATCCCATATAACGATCAAGAGAGAGAGAGAGAGAGAGAGAGAGAGAGAGAAAGTGGAG
>CM064543.1:9139734-9152234 GCA_032716605.1 Paralithodes platypus
CTCCTCTCTCTCTCCTCTCCTCGATCCGTCATCCCATCTCTCTCCCTCGCTCCTCTCTCTCTCTCTCTCTCTCTCTCTCTCTCTCATGTACTCGGAGCGTGGATATGGAGTTTATTGGCATTCGTTTGTGTGTGTGTGTTTGTTGTAAATAATATTATAACTATAATTATCAAAGTTATTTAATCACCTTTGCTCACTTGCGGCAGTGAGGCTTAAACCTAGGTACAGTGCAATGCTTCTTCTTCCTTAATCCCTTCAGTACCGATGACGTCTTTTAATTATATTCTGGCAATTATTAGACGATTTTATTCAGCCTGGGAAGGACCTAAACATAAAAAACTACCGAATATCTCGATTAATCCTTATAGTTACCATATATCCTTCCTAAACTTCATAAAATCGTCTAAATCTAGCTGACATCAAGTCACGTGCGACCTTTGGCGACCGTTAGGTGCAGACTTCCCATCATAGTACATACGCAGATGCACTGGTGAGAAGCACGTGTAGGTTAAACGTTCCTGTTTAACAAACCTCTTAGACTTCTTCCACGATATCCTCAACCTCTACGATGAGAGTAAAGCTGTAGATATTATATACCTTGATTTTCAAAAGGCCTTTGAGAAAGTTCCCCACAAACGTTTACTGCTAAAACTAAAAGCGCATGGAATACAAGACGGTGTGTTGAAATGGATAGAAAATTGGCTCAGCGACAGAAAGCAAAGAGTAGTCATAAACGGTAAGGCATCAAAATGGACCAATGTAAGTAGCGGGGTACCCCAGGGATCGGTACTAGGACCAATTCTCTTTCTAATTTACATCAACGACATAGATGAGGGTCTCACCTGTACAATCTCAAAATTTGCTGACGATACAAACATTGCAAATAGCGTACTCTCAAAAGATCAAGTTGACGATATGCAACACAATCTAGATAAATTGTCACATTGGGCCCAAATTTGGCAAATAAGTTTCAATGCGGATAAATGTAAAGTACTACATATCGGATAACTAATTGAGAAAGCAAACTATTCGATGAATGGAAATCTACTTATGAATGTAAACAGAGAAACCGACCTGGGAGTAACAATATCGAGTAACCTTAAACCGAGTCAACAATGTTCAGAAGTTGTTAAGAAGGCAAACAAAATAATTGGCTTTATAGGCAAGTCATTTGAGCATAAATCCAAAGACGTTATCCTAACCCATTACAATTCCTTAGTCCGCCCTCTTCTGGAATACTGCGTTCAATGCTGGTGCCCTTATTACCAAAAAGACATAAACAAGCTAGAACGAGTTAGTTCAACGTAGAGTTACCAAAATGATACCTAGCCTAACGAACAAACCATACGAAGAGCGTCTTAGAGAATTAAATCTATTTCCTTTAACCCAGCGCAGATTAAGAGGTGACTTAATTTCAAGTGTTCAAAATCATCAAAGGCATCGACAATATGAACTGTAGTAAGTACTTCACTATCGACCAATCTAATTACACGCGGGGAAACGGTTGCAAAATTATTGGTAAATCTTTTAACTCACACGAATCTAAGAATTTCTTCTTCAATCGAGTTGTCAACTTGTGGAATGGGCTTCCCCGAGACGTTATAGACTGCAGCACCGTTGATTCATTTAAACTCCGCCTAGACAAATATCTCGCATCAAACCCGCGACTGACTGCGTTTGTAATGAATAACTTTATTTTATCCTCCCCTCAGTTACTAACCCATATGTCCCCTACTAACTTCCTAGTCCTGCCACAGACATTAGTTCCAGGGCAGTAGTTCCCTTTCCAATGTTTCCTTACCCACTCTAAACCACTGTTTGGACACTTGATCCTCAGTGTTTTGGAGGACAAGCAGCCTAGAAGGGTCACTAGACCTGTTGTTGCTTGATTTCCTTCCTTCCTTCCTTCCTTTGTTAGCACAAATAAGATGGTGATGGCGGTGTGGAGTCCATAATGAGGGTGATATGACTGGGATAAAACGGCTAATAAGGCTACAGGGTGACATAGTATAGCTCAGGGCCCACCTCCTCTGCAAGCACCGTAGGCATGGGTTATCCCATTTACGAGTGATTCTTAGTTTGTTTTCTCCTTACGTGTCCTTCTCTTCTAACTTCCTCTTTGGCAGGTCTTACTATTTCCTACCCGTGATGCTGCTCTCTCTCTCTCTCTCTCTCTCCTCTGTCTCTCTCTCTCTCTCTCTCTCTCTCTCTCTCTCTCTCTCTCTCTCTCTCTCTCTCTCTCTCTCTCTCTCTCTCTCTTACATAACATAATCCCCTCTATGTTACATTGGCCAGGTTCATTCTTGACCTTGTAGTTCCTATCATCTGCCCCCTCCTTTCTACTTCCTTATCTACCCCCTGTCTACCTCTTCATCTACCTGTCTACCTTTGTTATACCTGTACCTCTCCATCTACCTTTCTACTTCTCCACCTACCTGTCTACCTCTATATCTACCTTTCTACCTACCTTTCTAAATTTGTATATACCTTTCTACCTATCTCCAACCTACTGACCTCGTCTACCCTCCACCTACCTGTCGACCCTCCACCTCTCCCACCTTCTTACCTCTTTCTCCTACCTACCCTACCTCTCCACCATACCTCCTCTTCTACACCTTCCACCTACCTGTTTCGAACGTCTACACCTACCTGTCACCTCTCCACCTACATGTCCGTCTACCTCTCCACCTACCTGTCTACCTCTCCAACTACCTTTACTTTCTACCCGACCTACCTCTCCACCTACCTGTCTACCTCTCCACCTACCTGTCTACCTCTCCACCTACCTTTCTACCTCTCCACCTACCTGTCTACCTCTCCACCTACCTGTCTACCTCTCCACCTACCTGTCTACCTCTCCACCTACCTGTCTACCTCTCCACCTACCTGTCTACCTCTCCACCTACCTTTCTACCTCTCCACCTACCTTTCTACCTTTTTGTATGCCTTTCTATATATTTATCTACCTTTTTACTTCCTCATCTACCCTGTCTACCTCTCCACCTACCTGTCTACATCTTTATATATATCCTTCTATTATGTCTACCTCTTTTTATACCTTGCTAAATCTTGACCTACCTTTCTTACTCATTATCTACTTTGTCTACCCCTTTATTCACGTTACTTATTGGCCTCTTTACCTATAGTCTACCTTTTGTATATACCTTTCTACCATGTCTACCTTATTGTATACGGTACTTTTCTATCGTATTTACCTTTCTACCTTGAGGGTGTATATTTAAGTTTGATGAAGGTCCTGGTGTTAAACTAAAAAGGATAAATACAAAAATAAGTAAATCAATACATAAATTAATACAAATAGATACACACCTTCCTTTAATCAACCTGTATAAGTAGCTCCGTGCCTGTCTAACCTTTCTACATCCTCTCCTGTTCAACCTATCTACCCATGAAGGTATTAGAGTCTCTAATACCTTCATGTATTACCCACTCACCTACCCAGCGTTATGGCCATTAGTTTATCAATCTACCTCTATTTACTTATCCTATTTATATAATCAATGTCATGATTTACTTAACCTACACAACTCCTTATTTATTTCTTCAGCCTATTTAAGGAGAGGTTTATAGTTTGCTCCCTAGACCTCATCAAACTTTAAAAAGTACCTTCAGATATAAATTTGTACATTTTTCGGTAGAAATCTGTTCCGGCCGAAGACCGGTTCCTCTTGGAATACAGGCTTGCTATAGCTTGCCAGAAAAAAATCGACACCTAAATGGCACGAAAGAGCTACCTCCATCCCTCCCTACTCTTCTACTTATCTATCTACCTACTTATCTATCTCCCTACCTCCCTCCTTACCTACCTACTCTTCTACCAATGTACCTACCTATCTCCCTACCTACCACCCTACTTACCTACTCTTCTACCTAACTACATACCTACTTTTCTACCTACCTAGTGTTCTACCTACCAACTTTTCTACCTATCTACCTAGCTCCCTACCTACTTTCCTACTTACTTATCTACCTACCTTACTACTAACACCCATACCTACTGTCTACCTATCTCCCTACCTACCTACTCTTCTACCTACGTACCTACTTTCCTACTCATCTCCCTACCTACTTATCTACCTACCTTTCTACTAACACCCACACCTACTGTCTACCTATCTCCCTCCCTACCTACCTACCTACCATTCTACCAGCCACACCTACTCTCTCCCTCTCTCCTTACCTACCAGCTAACGTATTTGCCTATAGCACCGCACCAGCCAACATTCTACAACCCCTGTCTCTCCACCACCACCTCTACCTATCTACCTACTCTACGTGTGTTTATCTACCCGCACCGCCTTACATCTATCTACTATCACCTGATGTTATTATAATGGTCGGGTGAAGCAACGTAGGTGAGATGCGCTCTCTCTCTCTCTCTCTCTCTCTTCCTCCCTCTCTCATCGTCTCTCTCTATCTCTCTCTCTCTCTTCTCTCTCTCCTCTCTCTCTCTCTTCTTCTCTCTTCTTCTTCTCTCTTATCTCTCTTCTCTCTCTCTCTATCTCCTCTCTCTCTCTCTCTCACTGTTCTTCTCTCTTCTCTTCTCGTCTTTATCTACTTCTTCATTTTTACTGTTGATCTCTGTCCTTTTTATAGTTGCACTTTTTTTTATTCTGATATTCATAGCTTTCTATATCCCTTTTATTTTACCTCTTCTCTCTTCTCTCTCTTTTATTTCCTGCGCTATTCTTATTTCTTCTCTTCCTCTTTCCTCTTCTTCTTCCATTTTCCCTCTTTTCCGATTTTATTGGGCATTTTGTTTTTAATCTTTTCCTTCTCCTTTCCGTTCGCATTTTGTTCCGTATCCTCCCCTTTCCCCTCTCCCCTTTTATGTATCTTGTCTTACTCTTTGTGTCTTCTTCCCTACTAATCTCTTTTCTCTCTCTCTCTCTCTCTCTCTCCTTTTGGTCTCTCTCCTCTCTCTATTTTCCTCTACTCCACTTCTCCTTTTTTCTTTTCCTGCATTCTTTTCTTTCGTCTCTTATCTTAAAATTTTTTTATGTACATATTGTTTTACATTATTTAATCTCTACTTATCTAGCACGATTCCAGCCATCTTGGTTACGTAGTGTCTGAATATTTAATAAATAACTATACATATTTTTTTCCATTATTTCTTAATATTATTATCATCAATATTTGCATGTTCGTATTTTATTCGGGATATTATTCGTTGTATTATTATTATAATGATAATTATTATTATTATTACTATTTGTATTGTATTATTATTATTTAAATATATTTGCATTTATGTTATTGTGTTTTATTGTTTGTCTCGTGCATGAGCTTGGTTTAGATTTTCCCCACTATTGCCTTTTTTTTGGTACTATCTCCTTATCAATTGCTCAGCTATTACACACTTTTGATAGCCAAATAGAGTGTTTATTATATAATGATTTTCCATCAATATGGTATACATATAGCAGCTTCTTGTTTTTCCATTGTATTCAGAAATTAACTGCTAATGGACTAAGCTATCTGTCAGGTAAAAAATAAATACATAAGTATTATACCTTTTTTTTTTTTTTTTTTTTTTTTTCTATGTGATTGAGGGAGGCAAAAGGCATAACTGCCTATAGCGAGTGCCTCCCCCATAGTTGAAAGAGTGACAGGGCCAAAATCAAGGGACGTTCGAGCCAAAATGCCTGGACACACGGAGTTTGAAGCAATTTAAGTCATAGGAAGAGGGAAAGACTGATTCTGGGAGAGAGTTCCAGAGCTCAGATGTTGAGTAGAAGAAAGTTTGAGAGTAACGTTTCACTCTTGGGTTGGAGAGTTGCACAGAGTAGGGGTGGGATTGAGTTGCAAGACGGGTACCACGTGCCCTACGTAAAGGAGGTGGTATGCACTGGGATAGCTCTGAGGAACACTGATTATTATAGTAGCGATAGAATAGCGAGAGAGATGCAACATTGCGGCGGAGAGAGAGAGATTGCAGAGAGTGGTGAGTGGACGGGAGTTAATGATACGAAAGGCCTTCCTTTCAACTTTGTCTAGGAGAGCGGTGTGAGAGGAACCTCCCCACACATGTGAACAATACTCAATACAAGGGCGCACTATGCCCCTGTACAGAGCAAGAAGCTGTGCAGGGGAAAAGAACCCCCTAAGGCGGTTGAGCACACCCAGCTTCTGGGAGGCTGCCTTAGCAAGACTGGTAATATGGTCCTTCCAAATGAGAGCAGAAGAAAAAGAGACACCAAGAATATTGAGAGAAGATGAAGGGTTGATTTTTGTATTGTTGAAGAATAAGGGATAGTCCGCTGGGAGATCCTGACGGGTAGATAGATGGAGAAATTGGGTTTTGGAAGCATTAAAGTTAACAAGGTTTTCTCTGCCCCAATTGGAAATAGTATTTAGATCAGAATTTAAGAGTTCTATGGCTTCATTACGTTTGTCGTTGAGGGATTGCTGGCTGGGGCGTTCTGAAAAAACTAATGGAGTAGTGTAAGGTTGAGTCGTCTGCGTATGAATGGATGGGAATTAAGGTACAGTTAAGGAGATCATTTATAAAAATTAGAAAGAGAATAGGAGATAGGACAGAGCCCTGAGGAACACCGGAGTTTATAGGGTGAGGAAGTGAACAATGGCCGTCCACAACCGCAGCTATGGAACGGCCGGAAAGGAAATTAGAGACAAAGGCACAGATGGAGGGATAGAAACCGAAGGAGGGTAGTTTAGAAATTAAAGATTTATGCCAGACTCTATCGAAGGCTTTCGATATGTCTAGTGCAATAGAAAAAGTCTCACCGAAGTCCCGAAAGGAGGATGACCAAGAGTTAGTAAGATATGAAAGAAGATCACCAGTAGAGCGACCCTTAAGGAAGCCATACTGGCGATCTGAGAGCAGATTATGAGAAGAGAAATGCTTAAGAAATTTGGAAGCAAGAATAGTTTCAAAAACTTTAGAAAGACAGGAGATAAGAGCAATTGGACGATAGTTGGAGGGTTGAGAGCGGTCACCCTTCTTTGGGACAGGTTGAATGTGAGCCAAACTTCCAGCATGAAGGGAAGACGTTAGAGGATAGACAGAGACGAAAGAGTTTGCCTAGGCAGGGAGTCAGCACGGAAGCACAGTTTTTGAGAACAACAGGAGGAACACCGTCCGGACCGTACGCCTTATTAGTGTTAAGCCCAGAGAGGGTAGAAAGTACATCTTTAGAAGAGATTAGGATATTAGGCATAAGTAAGAGAGAGGAGGGCGGAGAGGGAGGAATAGCACCGGAATCATCCAAGGTGGAGTTTCTAGCAAAAGTTTGAGCGAAGAGTTTAGCTTTGTCAGAGGAAGAAGTGATGGTTGTGCCATCAGAGTGGGAAAGGGGAGGGAAAGACGAGGAAGAGAAATTGTTGGAGAGGTTTTTGGCTAGATGCCAGAAAGCTTGGGAAGAGCTAGAATTGGATAGTTCAGTGCATTTATTATTGATGAAAGAGTGTTTGGCAAGTCGAAGAACAGATTTGGCTTGATTCGGGCAGAAACATATGAAGAATGAGAGTCTTGAGTTTTAAGGCGTCGGTACCGTTTGAATGCTTCCTCCTTATTGCGGACAGCAGTAGAACAGGCGTGAGTAAACCAAGATTTTTTAGCATTAGTCTGAGAGAAAGAGAATGGAATGTATGCTTCCATGCCCGATAGGATTACCTCGGTAATGCGTTCAGCACTCTCCGAGGGTCCCCGGCCATGGAAGCAGAAATCATTCCATGGGAAATCAAAGAAGTACTGCCGAAGAGCCTCCCAGTCGGCAGCGCCAAAGTGCCACAAGCGCCGCCGGCTAGGAGGATCGGGTGGCT
This sequence comes from Paralithodes platypus, assembly GCA_032716605.1. Classification (NCBI taxonomy): domain Eukaryota; kingdom Metazoa; phylum Arthropoda; class Malacostraca; order Decapoda; family Lithodidae; genus Paralithodes; species Paralithodes platypus. The sequence continues at coordinate 9,147,544 of CM064543.1, forward strand.
GTACTGGAGAGATAGGACAGGTGACAGAGATAAGTTTATGGTCGGAGGAGCCCAAAGGAGAGAAAAGATCGACAGTATAAGAAGAAGGGTTAGAAGTTAGAAACAGGTCAAGAATGTTGGGCCGATCTTACCTGTTGTGTATAGCTTTGGTATCCTAGAATTTATCCTGAGTTATTATAATAAAGTTGATCATACAGCTAACATTGGATCATCGAGAGTTAATCCGGTATCACACTAGAACTTTTTGTTGACACTTTCCTCGGCAATTCTGGTTTGGTAGTTATTAAATTATTATTGTATACATATTCAGCTACGGAAATTGTCTACATTAATTTTAGTTTCAACTATCAATGCAAAAGATCCCAGAAAACTTGTTGGCAGTAAAATACTGGCCATCTCAAACAAATTACCGATAAGAGCCCTCGTGTGATAACCTCTCCACCTTCTCTTTCTATATACCGTTAGTGAGACTGGCACTCTATATTCCCATTATAATGAGTTCTCCCCAGTGGCACTATCCTCCCTACGCACTGTGGCACTCTACTGGCACTAATTGTAAGTAATGAGAGCCCGCCTTCTGATATTGTGTGGGTGTGTGTGTGTGTGTGTGTGTACTTACACTAGTTGTACTTACACTAGTTGTATTTGCGGGAGTGAGCATGCTCGTTAATGTGTGTGTGTGTGTGTGTCCGGGGGGCTTAGTGTATTATAGATACCGTAGAATGGTGTATATATCGTGACTTTTATACCTTTTCCATTTTTGGCAACTAATATCGTATCCTTCCTTTCGTGAGTTTGGTTTATTATACCTAACCCATAATCGTAACAGTTACTTGGATCTTAGTAATTACAATCATTACCATCATGAATTAGTTATTACAGTAAGCTTGACCTGATCCTATACAATAGCTAACCGAATCATTATACTGCATCTGAGCTAATAACTATAGTCCGTTCATTCTAGGTTGGGCAGAAATGGTAACGCCTAACCTCTCATAACTCAAAAGGACTAGAGTAATCGAGCTAATACTTCTACCAAATAGGAAGACTTGGCTAGGGAATATGTGTTATAAATTGGCAGCTAATTTTCTTAAGCCCTTATTGAGTTACAGAGGTTAGAGGTTACGATTTCTGCCCTACCTAGAGTGAACGGACCAATATATATAGACTTATAGTTTAGTCTATAATCTATATATCTTGGAACGGACTACCTCGAATCATCCCATCCCTCGTTATCAAAACTGGCACTTTGTATTCCGATGACCCGCGAGTTGTTCCGTGTGGCACTCTTGACTTGACATACCGTGGCCCTCTCTTGACACTAATTGCAAATAACGAGCCCCCACCGCCAGGCAGTGTGTGCCCGGCCTACGTATAGACATAGTTGTTCAGGCCTGGAAATGTTAGAAGTTTTGGAATGTGGCATAGATTTGGCTGGAATGCAAAATAATATTCCTAAGTTTAAATTACAATTCTATCTTTCATTGATAGCTTTAACAATTGTGGAGATTGATAGCTTTAAAAATTGTGGAGATCGAGTTTCATTGTGTACTCACACACTCACACACTCTCTCTCTCTCTCTCTCTCTCTCTCTCTCTCTCTCTCTCTCTCTCTCTCTCTCTCTCTCTCTCATCTAATTTATGCAACAAGGCTCCCCAGAGTGTTGAGGCTTGTACTGAATGGTGAGCAAAGAATATTTAATATCAAGTTACACAAGGTCATCGTAATAGGCGACATAGAAACGCAATTTATAATATCGGCCTAAGTAATCCTTTTAACTTTGTCTGTATTGAGTTATTCTGTGTTACCAATTCTTCAGGGTAGCGTTATGATCCAAATTTCCCGGCCTACAACTAATCAAGAGTATCAGTGTGGATATATATTTATTTTGCGTTACCAATACTTCAGGATAGCGTTATGACCCTAGTGTATATAAAGTTCCCCGGCGTATAACTAATCAAACAAATTTCATTGTTGATATTGAGTTATTCTGTTAGCAATACTTCAGGATAGCGTTATAATATTATAAAGTATCCCGGCGTACAACTAATCAAAAGTCTCACTAACTTTCGTGTTGATGAGTTTAGACACGGCGCGGTAATATCCGAGTTAAGGGGAGGTTTTTAGTGAGTTTCCTAGACTTCCATCAAGCTCGAAATTACACCCCCTTGACCCCCTTTCAAAATAAATGTGTACATTTTTCGGTAGAAAAATTTCCCGGCCGAAGGCCGGTTCCTCTTAAATTACAGGCTCGCTATCGCTCGCCAGGAAAAAATCGACACCTAAATGACACGAAAGGTCTTAAAAGTGAAATAAATGGGGCGAAAGTTCTTAAAATCGCCAAACTAATGGGGCGAACGTCTTAAAATCTCAAAAGCAATGGGGTTAAACATGAGGGAGAAAGGGGTAAAGAAAAAAATCCCTCAAGTGGAAATCTCCCCTTAAGGTTAGAGGCCTACTTGTTTACATCACGAGGTGAGGCCCTCATTATACTTTCCGTCGTTGTAACCCTTCTATTTGGCTTGCTTTCATTTTATTATGGTTCTTAGTAGATGATTTTGTTAAGCTTAGAAAGGGTTTGTGGGAGTTAAAGTGATAATTGAGCTAGATTTTACGTCTTTGATTGCTTGGGGAAATTACCCCAGGCAATCAAAGCTTTGAAAGTCCCCAATATAGCACCTTAAGGGGAGGTTTTTAGTTTGGTCCCTAGATATCCTTCAAGCTTAAGATTACACCCCCTTGAGCCCCTTTCAAGATAAATATTTACATTTTTCGGTAGAAAAATTTCCCGGCTGAAAGCCGGTTCCTCTTAAATTACAGGCTCGCTATCGCTCGCCAGGATAAAATCGACACCTATATGGCACGAATAGTCTTAAAATTGACAGAAATGGGTTGAAAGTTCTTAAAATCGTCAAAATAATGGGGAAAACGTCTTACAATTAGAAAAACAATGAGTCTAAACATGAGGGAGAAAGGAGTCAAGAAAAAAATCCCTCAAGTGGAAATCTCCCCTTAACTTGGAAAAGTAACAATGTGATTATAATGGTGTGCCGTTAACCCGAAGGAAATACTGAAGAGATAACTATAACCCTTCTACCTTCCTATACACCTTGGCTGTGGTGGTACTATACTGTATGTGTCGTGGGGGTTATAGGAGGAATACTTAATGACTACCATGTGTTGTTGTTATCTGTGTGTAGCCTTCAGTGTGTGTACTGTACCTTCATACGTAACGGTGGTCAGGTTGTACGGTCGCGCTAATAAGTCATGTATCAGCTGTCATTATGTTTGGCTTGCTCTGTGCTGTATTAATGTATATCAGATGTTGAATAGGGTGGGTAAGTGTAGGAACATGTTTGTATATTTCACTCAATATGAAGAAATGAAGCTTAGCTATTGCTGATGCCAATTATTGATCAACACATCTGATACCAATTATTGATCAACACATACTTGGTGCGGAGACATCACTTAATAGCGCGACTGTACATACACCATATCATACCATACCATACCATACCACACCATCAGAGCAACGCTTACGGTGATATATCAGCATTAGTGTTATAAATGTAAAATTAATTTGAAAATTACATGTATGTAGCTATAAACTTAACATCATATTCTGTTGGTTCATATGTAGGTTAATTTACTTGAACCTTTACATTTTGATAGTATTATAGGCATATTCCCGGTCGTCGTGTAACGCTTGTTGTTGTTGTGATTTTGTATTATACTTTTACATGGCAACAAGGTACAAAATCTTACGTCAGTGAGCCTTTTCGCTGAAATAGTCTATGATCAGCCAAATTATAATGTTTATGTTTCATATTTAGTCATCTAGGATACTTAAGAACGTTATAAACACGAACGAAGAAACCCGAATACGTTACAGAGCAGATAGTGACATTTTCTGGGATGCTGGAAGCTTATCTAATAATGTTGCCCAGGAAACCAAGGCGATGAGAGAGACCTTATCTAATTATCTCTGTAGCCTAAATCTCGGGGGAGTGATAGTGATAGTGATGGTGATTGTCATGCTAGTGACATACTTGGTTAACCCCTTGTGTACCGGCAACGTATTATTTATTGACTTTCAGCTACATTTAGACGACTTAATGAAGCTTAAGGGGGTGACCTGTTTTTGTTCTGTCCTTTTCTATCTCTCTCTGACTTGTACCCATTTGGCCCCATTCAGCCTACTGTTTTAAGACGTTTATCCCCATCCAGGTGTCATTTTTTTACTGGTGAGCGGTAGCAAGCCAGCATATTTTTTATTTTTGTTTGACAGCAGGCTAAATTTGTAAATTTTTCAATAGAAAAATGTCTCCGGCGAAGCCGGATTTCTTCATATAATGCTGGCTCGCTATCGCTCGCCAGGAAGAAATCGACACCTAGATGGGGATAAAAGTCTTAAAATAGTTGGGTGAATGGGGCCGAATGGATACAAGCCAGAGAAAGAGAGAAAAGGACAGAAATAACTAAAAAAACAGGTCACCCCCCCTTAAGAAGGATACATGGTAGCTAAAAGGATTAATTGAGATATTCTGTAGCCTTTCAATGGGCAGACGTCCTTCCTAAGCTGAATAAAATAATCTAATAGTAGCTAAATTAAGTTAAAAGGATTGCATCGGTAATGAAAGGGTTAATTGCGAGTTTATGGCTAATAAGAAGTCTCAGTATGTTGACT
>CM064543.1:9154734-9464906 GCA_032716605.1 Paralithodes platypus
TATCGCTCGCCAGGATAAAATCGATACCTGAATGGCACGAAAGGTCTTAATATGGAGTGAAAGTTCTTAAAATCGCTAAACTAATGGGGCAAACGTCTTAAAACCTCAAAAGCAATGGGGCTAGACATGAGGGAGAAAGGGGTCAAGAAAAAAGTCCCTCAAGTGGAAATCCCCCCCCCCCCCCCCCTTAAGGTCACACAAGGCCCCAGGAACCAGGGCTGACTGTCAGGCCTAGGCTACACTCTCTCTCTCTCTCTCTCTCTCTCTCTCTTAGCAGCAGAACACCCCCATATGTTTTATATAGGCGTCATATTGTGTACATCTCACCTTCCTTTGGCGCACACCAAGTTCTGTCCTATATGCCTTTGTTTTAACCGTTTTTTTTTGTTTTATCTTTCTCTCCTTTTCTCTCTTTCCCTGACTTGCATCCATTCGGCCCCATTCAGCCAACTGTTTTAAGACGTTTATCCCATCCAGGTGTCGATTTCTTCCTGGCGAGCGATAGTGAGCCAGCATTGTATGGAGAAATCCGGCTTCGCCGAAGACATTTTTCTATCGAAAAATGTACAAATTTAGCTTACTGTCAAAACAAATATATATATATATGCTGGCTCGCTACTGCTCGCCAGGAAAATATTGACACCTGGATGGGGGTAAACGTCTTAAAACAGTATGCTGAATGGGGCCGAATGGATACAAGCCAAAGAGAGAGGGAGAGAGAGAAAGAGAAAAAAAGCGAGGTGGGCTCCCTTAAGTTATTTCTTTAGCACCATGCAGAAAAATTGGACCTGCCTGTACAAATGTTAGGGTCTATAAGCTATCTTAGTTCAAATTAATTCCTATTATTTTCACTGCAGTATGTAAATATCGCCTAACCATTGTTACGTATTTATGTATTAAAATCTGGTACATTAAATAACAACAAATAGTTTGCTATTGAATAATTTGTATTCAACTACATATTATACATACTTTCAAGGGGATCACAATATTTTATGAATGATGGTACATAATGTATGTTCCCAATTATGTTATTATTCACCAACTATGATGCATATCATGTATGGATGAATACAAATGTTCAACATAAAATTATATTGTACTGTCAGACGGTTTGCAACGCAGGGTATTCATCATGGGAGCTACTGTAAAGTATTTGAAAATATATTTCTTGTAGAGGAGAGTGGGCCTAGGCTACCAGTATCTCTATATAACTTTGGGAGGAAAGGAAATATGGGAGGCGGCACTGTGTGTGTGTGTGTGTGTGAGAGAGAGAGAGAGAGAGAGAGAGAGAGAGAGAGATAGTGAGAGCGTGTGTGTGTGTGGTATGGAAGGATATTGACAAAATATGAAGTAACGGAACGTACGAAAGTGGAAGAAAAAAGAGAGTGGGGAATGGAAGAAAGGCTAAGCAAGTAAGAGTAATGCTAAGGATCAAGGAAAGGGAAGCAGGGAGAGAGAAGGCAGGTGAAGACGCAACCGATCCTTCTGGTTAAAGAGAGTCGGTCAATGAGAGTAAAGAGAGGAGAGAGAGAGAGAAAGAGAGAGAGAGAGAGAGAGAGAGAGAGAGAGAGAGAGAGAGAGTACAGTACAGTACAGTACAGGAGGTAACGTCCACAAACACACTTATCCAATATTTCCCACACTCAAGAATACACAAATACTCCAGCTACAGAATATTAAAACAATCTATTCCTATTCATCAAAGAGAGTGTGGGATAGATCATTAATAACTATTTTTGTTAGTGTTGTGCAAACATCTTTGATGCTATCTCAAAGTTATTTGAATTTTCGTATTAATTTTGTACCTGATATTATCGCATTGAAGGTTTTTGTATTTAGTTTGAGGGCTTAAAGTGCGTTAAAGTTATACTCTGTTCAAATTTGAATTGGCATCAAATCGTCACACCAAAAGTATGATTTTGATCGAAATAGATTGGCTGTCAGTGTAGTGTTGAGTGCTGCATAATGGGCAACCTTTACTGGGTCTGAAAACACGAAAACAAACAGTAGGGGCAACTGTGAGATGGGTGGAATAAGCTGTCGGGTTAACCATTTTACTATATGAGAATGCATTGTATTTGTTTGTATTGGTAGACGATTTTATTCAGATTAGGAAAGGTACATGGGAGTCAAAGGGTTAATGGAGACAATCTTTACCTTTTTTAATTCCCACAGATCCTTTCTAAGCTGTATACAATCGTCTAATGATTGGCAGAGTAAACTATGAAAACTCTTGATGATCTTGAAGGGGTTACGGTGAAGGGAGCATAGTGGTGGCCGTAACTGTATGCCGCCGTCCGGATGTTATGGGGAGGGAAAAGGGAAAACGGGTGAGCGGAAGTGCCCATGCGCCGCGGGAGGTTATGTGAATGAAGCCTTGCTGAGCGGCCGGGGAGGTGGGGCGGGGGAGAGAGAGAGAGAGAGAGAGAGGGGGGAGAGGATGGGAAGGATTGAAGGTGCCCCAGGTGGGCGGGGGAGAGGGGGGGAAGGAAAGGAGAGGGTGGGAAGATGGGAAGGAGTGGAGGTAGGAGGGGGAGGGGCAGGGAGAGAGGTGGGCGGGGGAGAGAGGGGAGAGGGTGGAAAGATGGGAAAGAGAGGAGGGTTAGGAAGAGAGGTAGGTTGCTGGGGGGAGAGGAGAGGGAGAGGATGAGAAGGAGTGGAGGTAAGTGGAGGAGGGCGAGAGAGAGAGGTGGGCAGGGTAGAAGGGGGGAGGAGAGGAGAGGGATAAAGTGGGAAGATGGCAAGGAGTGGAGGTAGGTGGAGGAGGGGCAGGGAGAGAGGGGGGGAAGGAAAGGAGAGTGGGAAGATGGGAAGGAGAGGAGGGTAAGGAAGAGAGGTAGGTTGCTGGGGGAAGTGGAGAGAGGTAGGCGGAAGAGAGGAGATGGGGATAGAGGGAGGAAGGAATTCATTTCCCCGTTTCGAGGCTAGTGAACAGGAGGAGGAAAGAATGATAATGAGGAAGAGGGAGCAGGAAGCGAATGGAGAGAGAGAGAGAGAGAGAGAGAGGATAAGAACATAAAGGGAAAGGAGAAAGAGTAAGGAGAAAGGAGGAGGGGAGAGGAGGAAGGATTTATATACTCATCAATAAACGGACACTGATGAATTACCGACATTTTGGGGCCTTCTATGTAACCATTAGCACTGAGTTATGGGGTCTAGCTGTATCCTCAATTAGACAGCTTAGGTAGTTTGTACTGCTGATATACTGTAGCTTCATCGTTAGGGTTACAATTCAGTTATTTAACAGCGTTATGTCATCATGTTTTGGCTATATTGAGTTGGTCCAAGTGTTGTCTTAGCTGAGGGTAAATTGCCATGACCCCATCTTGGTTACGCAGCTGTTATGAAGATTTTATGGCTAACTTTGTTGTAAAATATGTGAACTTGTATAAGTATGATGTACAATCGGAGGTAATAAGTGTTGTCATAGATTCCAGTGGTTTTCGCTCAACAAGTGTTATTGGTATCTTTATAGTTACTGGGAAAAGTGCTTATCCCTCAGAGTATTAGTCAGTGTTCGAAACTTTGTGAAATATCTGACAACACTTATTAACCTCGACCGTACAGTATGTATGTGTGTATGTGCTCCGGCACTTACCCCATTTTTGTCCTTTAAAAAAAAAAAAAAAAAAAAAATATATATATATATATATATATATATATATATATATATATATATATATATATATATATATATATATATACCGGTATATATATAAATTAGAATGTTGCTGAGACATATTAATTTCATATGTTTGCCATTATATATAGGAAAATCAGCTGCTAAGGGATTGAGTTCTCCAGGTGAATACTAAACTAGGCAATAATGTTTAAGCAACCAACCCTCTTAGTTAGATGACGCCATGTGTTTATTGTAGTTACCTCAAGACGATTTATTTCAACTTGAGAAGTATCTGCCAGAGTTTAAGGAGTGATTGAGTCTCTTAAACTTTGATTCGTGGAGATCCTTTCTAAGCCGAGTATATTAATTTAGCTGAAGCATTACTAAAGTTGGAAGGTGATCGTATGATTCATTATATTCTACTGTTCATAAAATCATTTACCTGCCTGTTAATAGATTATTGATGAGTCTGTTTCGTGCTAACATTTTGTTTATCCATCCAATTGTATAAGTTGAGGTAGGAGCTTTCACGGTGAAGTTTAACCCCTTCTGTACCGCCGACGTCCTTTTAACTATATTCAGGCTACTATTAGACGATTTTACGCAGTTTCAAAAGGGCCTCCAGCAATTAACAAGCTTCGAACTATCTCACTTAACCCTTTTTACTACCATAGAGCCTTCTTAAACTGCACACAATCCTCTAAATATAACTAGAATACAATTATAAGATGTCGCGGGTACAGACGGGGTTAATATAAAAGATTATTAAAATTAAATTAATAAAAAGCGGAGGATAGAAATAGACCCGGGTTATAATAAGAAAACAATGAGTTGAAGACAAAAGGAAATGGAAGAAGAGGGAATGGGCCGAAGGGGGGAGAATTAATCTGATTAACCTTTTATTTTATTCATGAAGGAGAGGGGCTCATATTAGACAAAGATATCTTGGAATCAACGGGTTATATAGTCTGTAGGGGGAGCCACGCATGCGCTTTCGCGGTATTTTTCGGAAAGTCTAGTTTGTCATCTTATTAAGTTTATATTTATAAGATTTCAGGCACCTTAAATAATGTACTAATTTTGAAAGATTCCCCAATATATAATATCACAGGATTGGGAAGGGGAGAGGGCGCCCCATGCCAAGCTTAAAGGCGGGTGACATGCTTTTGTTCTCTCCTTTTCTCTCTCTCTCTGGGTTGTATCCATTCGGCCCCATTCAGCCTATTGTTTTAAGACGTTAACCCATCCAGGTGTTCACTTTTTCCTGGCGAGCGGTAGCAAGCCATCATATTTTTAAAAATGGTTTTGACAGCAGGCTAAATTTGTACATTTTTCGATAGACAAATTTCTCCGGCGAAGCCGGATTTCTCCATACAATGCTGGCTCGCGAGGAAATCAACACCTGGATGGAGATAAACGTTTTAAAACAGTAGGTTTAATGGGGCCGAATGGGTACAAGGCAGAGAAAGAGAGAAAACAAAGAGAAACAAAGCATGTCACCCGCCTTTAAGCTTGGCATGGGGCGCCCTCTCCCCTTCCGCCATTGATTACATCACGGGGAAGGGCTCACCGAATGCCTTGCCATTGTTCAATATTATAGTCAGCAGTGCATCCCGATATTGATTCGCTGACTTTATCATATTAAATTTAACTTTTAATTATTATTCTCATTATAGGAACAACTTCTCTTAACTCCTTCACCACCATCACGACATTTTATCTTTCATTGTGGGTAAACTTGACGATTTTATGTAGTTTGAGAAGGATCTATGTTATTCAGAGGGTTTATTGAGATCTTATTTACTCATATTAGTCCCAGAGGTAGAAAATAAGCGGAAGAAAATCGTCTAGTGGTTCTCAAAATAAGATGAAAATTACGTAATGGTGCTGAAGGGGTTAAGCCCTTCTGTACCAGCGACGTCTTTTTTATATGATTCTAGCTTTATTTAGACGATGTCCACTTTATGAAGGATCTGTGGTAGTAAAAAGGGGTAATCGAGATAGTTGAAAGCTTGTATAATTGCTGGAGGCCCTTCTTAAGCTGAATAGAATCGCCTAATAGTTGTCAGAATGTAATGAACATTATATCACCGTTACTGAAGAGGTTAATGAATGGTCAGGAAGAAAGAAGGAAGCCAATGGATAGTGTTGTTGTGAATGATAAGGGGAATAGCATCATAAGGAGCAGCTAGGATCAGGATTAATTAAAGCCAAGTAAAGTGTATTGTAATTAGCACGTAATGGGGAAGATAATAAATAATAATATAATAATAGTGTGTGTGTGTGTGTGTGAGAGAGAGAGAGAGAGAGAGAGAGAGAGAGAGAGAGAGAGAGAGAGAGAGAGAGAGAGAGAGAGAGAGAGAGAGAGAGAGAGAGAGAGAGAGAGAGTTACTGAGTGAGGAGTGTGTGTGTGTGTGTGTGTGTCTGTGTGAGGGAGAGTGATTGAGTTAGGGGGTGGAATGAACGAGGAGAGAAAACATTAGGTTTATGAAACATACATACGTGAGCTAGAGACAGGAATCTTGCCAATACAGACTCTTAACTGTCTTCGTGGTGCAATGCATAAGTGTGTTGATTTTCGATGTGAGCATCCTAGGTTCGAATCCCCGGACTGCCACATGTGTTTGTTAATTTCATTAATCGAGTTTAGGAGTAAAGTTGGTTGGTGGAGAGAACATAATAATTAATATATAATATAATCCTAGTCAAAGCATAAAGTAACATTACGCAAAATAATTCTCTTGATACCAGCTTGTGTTTTGTTTTCATATGTAGTGCAATCTGCTTCCTACTATGTACACAATATATTTCTTATTGATCGGCATGTGTGCATTTGTTTTTGTTTTGAAGCTAGTATATTGTATATTGTTATTTTGTGAAATGTTAGAATTACAGCATAGGTTATTTCTGACACACACATACACACACATTCACACCACACACACTCACTCACACCACACACACAATCACCGCACACACACTCACACACCAACACACATTCACACACACACATACACACACACCAAAACACATTCACACACACACACACACACACACACACAACACACACACACACACACTCACAACACACACACACACACACACACACACACACACACACACACACACACACACACACACACACACACACACACACACACAGTATACTCCCTGTAACTTCCTGATTCCCAGAGCTATTCCCGTTCCAGCCTCTCAGAAAATACTGAGTTTAAAGTTGGGGGGCCGCCGGAAAGAGAATGAAGACAGAGAGAGAGAGAGAGAGAGAGAGAGACAGAGAGAGAGAGAGAGAGAGAGAGAGAGAGAGAGACAGAGAGAGAGAGAGAGAGAGAGGAGAGAGATTGATTGCGCATTACTTGTTACATATAGACAACTAAAGCTAATTTAAAAGTACCCTTCTTGTCAAAAAGTTAGTTTAGATAGTTCTAAGCTCTCAAGGTAAATGGAATAGTTTGAAATCGACACCTGGATGGGGATAAACATCTTGAAATAGTTGGCTGAATAGGACCGAATGCATATAAGCCAGAGAAAGAGAGAAAAGGAGAAAAAAAAAAAGGGCAGGTCACTCCCTTAATGTATATTATAGAGTATATATATGTTTGAATAGTTCACGTTGTTGTCTTCTGACCTTTCAACAATGACATAAATCTCCCTTCCTTATTTTATTTTATATTATTTTGTTTTCTCCTTTGCTATAAGTGCCCTTCCTTCCTTCCTCCCTCCCTCCCTCCCTCCCTCCCTCCCTCCCTCCCTCCCTCCCTCCCTCCCTCCCTCCTCCTTTCTACCTCTACTTATATTTTTTGCTGACCTATATATTTTTATCTTCCACTCCTTTACCCTCATCCCTTTCCTAAAACTCCAGCGTAAGATCCCCCCTCTTATATTGTCACTTGTTTTATTTCGTCCATCCCTTCCTAACCCTCTACTCTACTCTCTCTCTCTCTCTCTCTCTCTCTCTCTCTCTCTCTCTCTCTCTCTCTCTCTCTCTCTCTCTCGCTCTAGGTCTCCTTCCCTTTTGAACTATGCCCCAAGTGTGTCTCTTCAAACTATGTTATGGATTATAGCCACGGAGCCTAATTGTCTTGTGGGCCTAGGTTCTTTTTCTTCCCTGGAGTGGGTGTGTGGAGTAGGGTGGAGTGTGTGTATGGGTGTTGCTAGTGGAGTGTGTGTGTGTGTGTGTGTGTGTGTGTGTGTGTGTGTGTGTGTGTGTGTGTGTGGTTGATGTTGGTGGAGAGAGAGAGAGTAGCGTGGTGTGGTGTGTGGGTGTTGATGGTGGTGGAGTTGGATGAAGAGAAACTGTTAGTATGTGTGTGTGTGTTACTCAGTTACTTGTTCGTCAAGGGGAATCCACGCAATGCGAGCTAAGCTCATTATTATCGCGCCTCCTTAACTGGGAATGTATTGCGTGAAATGCATGTTAAGTGTTTATGTATCGTTGGAATGGCTGTGGATGTGTGTGTAGTCTTTATTTTAGCCAATTGGCGACATCTGGATACGAAGGCTTAGGGTTAATCTGTACGGTACCATTCTCACTACGGTACCAGTCTCACCCGAAGGCTTAGGTTGACCAGTAGCTTAGGTTGACCAGTACGATACCCATCTCACCTTGTAACCGATCACCAACCCCAGATGGGACGTCACAACTTCGTCCACTTATACCAGGTTCCTATTTATACTGCTAGGTGAACAGAGGCTACACCTTTAGGAGACGTGCCCAAATGTCTCTTCCCCGCCCGGGTCTCGAACCCGGGACCTTCCGGTTGTGAGCCAGACGCGCTATCAGTTACAGTTGGGTGAAGGGTTAGTATGTGTGTGTGTGTGTGTGTGTGTGTGTGTGTGTGTGTGTGTGTATCTATCTATTGTAGAGTTCACCACGCTGCTAGTGGTCTGATGAGCATATCACCCTTCGGTGTGTGTATAGTGTGAGTGGGGGTTCTTGTGGAATATAATCTGGAATGGCTGTGGATGTGAACCAGTGTAGGCCTAATCAACTCGTTCTTGCTGATCCACGCATAAGATGAGTGCGGTACCGCTTAACCACATGTGTGTGTGTGTGTGTGTGTGTGTGTGTGTGTGTGTGTGTGTGTGTGTGTGTGTGTGTGTGAGTGTATGCGTGATTGTATGTGTGTGTGTTGAGAGTAAGGTATGTGGGAGTGATAAAGCCAGCGTTATTCAACCTTCCAGTAATATGACGCTTTTTCACTATATTCTAACCAGCGTATTTCTTTGGGAGGCCCTCTATGAATCGAAGAAGAAACATTTATCCTAATTAACTTTTTGAAACTACAATGTCTATATCATATTAAGGCCAAAGTTTCATAATTAACAACATATTTCGCGACTAATCTAATAATTCACCGCTAAAATGGCACCGCTTGTTTGATACTGACTTTAGAAAGGGATGCTCGATTCCACGTAGTCTTTTATATTAATCATAAACTCGTCTTGATGTAGTTGGAATTACAAATAATTGTACCCTTGAAGTGAAATGTGTTTAGGTCATTATTTAATAAGTATCTCTATTAAGGCTTTAATATATAATTAATATCGTTAGGCAGTACCTAATTACAAAAAACTAGAAAATTATTAGAAGCGAATAATAAAAGAAGGCAGATGCTTAGCAGAAATATGATGTAAGTATATTAAATTACGACCAGTCTTTAAATCGTGTCCCCCTAGCCTCTTGTAACTCTGGGAAGGCTTGAGCAAACGGGATGTAAATGTCCATGTTTATTTATTGGTTTACTCTTTCCAAATGGTTACTTAGATACTTAACACTTCAGTACAGGTGTCGTCCTTTTTGTTTTATGCTGGCTACTATTAGACGACTATATTCGGTTTTGGAAGGGTCTTTAACAATGTTACAGCTACGAACGGTCTCAAATCACCCTTATAACTACCACAGAACCTTCTTAAATTGCACAGAATCGCCTAAATATAGCTAGGACAAAATAAGATATAAGTCGCCGGTACTGAAAGGGTTAACGACTGTATTTGATTCGCTACGACCCCTTAGAATGATTAACTCCATTGTTCAAGTGCCTTTTAAGTTCTTAGAGGGTTGGGGGGGGGGGGGCCTCAGGATTTCTAGACTATAATGTAGCTCGGGTAGGGTTAAGAGTACGTGCGGTGGGGTCGGACTGGCTGTGGGTATAGGCTGGAAATGAATGTGTAAAAAAAAAAAAAAAATGGGTAAGGTGGTGGTGGTGGGGAGGAAATGAGGTAGGCTGGCTGTCACACATATCACCCCCCCCCCCCCACACACACACACTCACAAACTCACAAACTCACACACACATGCACATCTATCTCTCTTGTCACCCTTGTGTTCTGTTCCTTCCTTATTTCCTAGTCCGATGTTCTGTTACAAGCTCTTGTCTTTTTTCTGGTTCGTGCTTCCATTCCTTCCTTCATTCCTTCCTCTCTTCATCTGCTCCCTTCCTTCCTTCCTTCCTACTTTTATTTCTTCCTTATTGGCTTCTTTCCTCCCTTCGTAACTCCCTCTTTCTCATCCATTTTGCATCTATTTTCCTTTTGTTTTTATTACTACGCTCTCTAAGTCCCTTAATTCCTTTATTGTGTGTCTCGACTGTCATTCTTCTTTGTAAATTCTTCCCACTATTTCCTTCATTCCTCCTTTTGTCTTTCATCTCTCTCTCTCTCTCTCTCTCTCTCTGAGAGTAACAATATCGAGTAACCTAAAACCGAGTCAACAATGTTCAGAAGTTGTTAAGAAGGCAAACAAAATAATTGGCTTTATAGGCAGGTCATTTGAGCATAAATCCAAAGAAGTTATCCTAACCCTTTACAATTCCTTAGTCCGCCCTCTTCTGGAATACTGCGTTCAATCCTGGTGCCCTTATTACCAAAAAGATATAAACAAGCTAGAACGAGTTCAACGTAGAGTTACCAAAATGATACCTAGCCTAAAGAACAAACCATACGAAGAACGTCTTAGAGAATTAAATCTATTTCCTTTAACCCAGCACAGATTAAGAGGTGACTTAATTCAAGTGTTCAAAATCATCAAAGGCATCGACAATATGAACTGTAGTAAGTACTTCACTATCGACCAATCTAATTACACGCGGGGAAACGGTTGCACAATTATTGGTAAATCTTTTAACTCCCACGAATCTAAGAATTCCTTCTTCAATCGAGTTGTCAACTTGTGGAATGGGCTTCCCCGAGACGTTATAGACTGCAGCACCGTTGATTCATTTAAACTCCGCTTAGACAAATTTAATATCTCGCATCAAACCCGCGACTGACTGCGTTTGTAAATGAATAACTTTATTTTATCCCCCCCCTCAGTTACTAACCCATCTGTCCCCTACTAACTTCCTAATCCTGCCACGGACATTAGTTCCAGGGCAGTAGTTCCCTTTCCAATGTTCCCTTACCCACTCTAAACCACTGTTTGGACATTTGATCCTCAGTGTTTTGGAGGACAAGCAGCCTAGAATGGTCACTAGATATGTTGTTGCTTGATTTCCTTTGTACTCCTTTGTACTCTATTATTTTGGATTCTCAATTTTCCTCCTCTCCTAGTATTTACCTCGCTACCTCACTCTTATTTTTTGACACTCTATCCCTCCCCCTCTATTCAGAGTGGTCCCTTTGTCCTCCTTCCTTCCCTTTCTTCCTTTCTGATTCTTTATTTCTCTTCCTTTATCACTCCTTAAGTAATTAGTTCTTCCCTTCTGTCTTTCTTTCTCTCTTTCTTGCACCATTCCTTCTTTCCTGATTTCGTTCTAGTTTTCCCTTTCTGGCACCATTCCTTCATTTCCTGATTTCGTTATTTCTTTCTTTCCTCACTGCCTTCATTTATCTTATTTGCCTTCCTTTCTTCCTTCCTTTATCTGATTTTCCTTCTCTCTCGTTCCAATTCGTTGTTTCACTCCCTCCCTCCCTTCTTGTGTTGTGTATGTTTGTCCTCCCTCGTGGATTTCTCCTTGCATTTAAGGGGACATGGGCCGGTTTTCTGGACTACTTTCTCCCTTATGTTTAGCCCCATTAGTGTTCAGATGTTAAGATGTTTGCCCCATTACTTAGTCGATGTTAAGACCTTTCGCCCCATTTCTTCGTCAATATTTAGACCTTTCGTGCTATTTAGGTGTCGATTTTTCCCCTGGCGAACGATAGTGAGCCCCGGGACATTTTTCTACCGAAAAATGTACAAATTAATCTAGAAGGGGGATCTAATGGATGTTTTTTCTTTTTAAATTTGATGGAGGTCTAGTGAGGAAACTAGAAAAATAATGAATACATGCCAAAATCGCCCAACAAGTGAACCATCCCCCCTTAATTTTCTCCCTTCCTTCGTTTGCATCTTGTTTTGGTTCCGCTTCCTTCTCTCAACGTGTGTCATTCGCGCTTTACTATGTTTTTCCTGTGTCTTTATATGCATCTTTGTTTTCCTTTCCTCCCTTTTACCTTTCTCTTTAAATTCCCTTACCTTTCCCACTATGATTTCCTGCGCCTTTAGTACATATATATTTTCCATTCCTCCCTTTTTTCTTTTCTATTTCAATTATCTTATTTTTCCCACGTATTTTCCTGTGTCTTTATATACATCTCTATTTTCCTTTCCTCCCTTTTACCTTTCTCTTTAAATTCCTTTACCTTTCCCAGTCCCTCCAACGTATTACGGTACCTTTGTTTTACCTGTGCACCACCCGAGTAGCTAGAGTTATAGAGGGTGGAGTCCCAGCCCTCTTTTTACGGTACCTTTCTTTAATCCTCGTTACCTTTTTAGAGTGTACCTATCCTTTCTCCCTCCTTCCTTCTATCCTTGCTTCGTCCTTCTTCCCTTCCTTTCTTCCTGCCTTCCTCACATCGAAGACAACACAACGTTTGTATAACCCATCGACCTCCCCGCCTCCAGGGCAGACCTCCACAAGATTGCTTAACTTTTTGTGACCCTCCAACTTTACTGACAACTCGTGACTGATTGACTGATTTCTTGTCTCCCTCACGACTGGATAGAAGAGAGACCCACAATGATTAGTAGACATTTTGTGTGGCTAGCTGATTCTTTTGACTGAATTATAATACTATACACCATTGAATAATACTATACACCATTGAATAGTATTGATATGTTTTATCATATATCGTTTATTTAATTATCTATATGACTGCTGACTAATACACTTGCCCTGTGGGAAAATCCGACAGTGGCCATGGCCTTCCTTAGGGACTCGGGGCTGTTCGGCCAGGCAGCTTAGGGAACGACAACAATAACAACACTTGCTGAATTTTGTTTTATTTTATGTATATGGCGCATGTACTTGGCAGTCTAATTTTCTGACTGATTTAAACATTGGTCTACTGACAAACGAAACAGCCTTTTAATCAATAACATCTTTGTTTAGCAACCAAACTAACCAACTCTCTTAATAAGTTATCGAATTGCAAAAATTCCCAAGACTGACTGACTAAACCACCAAGCTAAACTCACTGACAAGATGAAAGTCTGTCAAATCCAAAGTGGTTGACTGCCTATAAGGTCTACCAACTGACTTACTGACTGACAAGGTAACCAAACTGACTAACTCACTGACAAGTTAAAGATCTACTAAAAAAAGTAACTGACTGTCTGACTGCCTAACGAACCAACCAATCTTTCCGCGGACTCGCCCTTCGCTTAACGACCTGCCAAACTGACGAACTGACGAGCGAGAGATTGTCTAAATATATAATTATCTGAATTAATGACTGTTTACTAATTGACTATATAATTGACCGATTGACTGATACACCAACTATAAGGTAAACGAAACCACTCCCAATTCAGTTGGTCTCTGCTCAACAATCTTCTAGACTACCTGATTAAGAATCCAAGCTAACCAATTGACCACTTGCGAGTTTTGGTCTATAAGGAAGTTGGAGCTGTAGCCATCAAAAGTAAATAGAAATTCAATAATAATGTAGGTTTCTGATGGATAAATGGTATGTTGAATTGAGTTTTGTGTATATATAAATGTACTACGACCGTATTTTATCTGGCAATTCTGCTAAATATCGATGTCTACAGCTCCAACTTCACTGACAAGTTAAACATCTGCTAAATTCCAAAGTGACTGACTGACTGCCTGACCAACCAACCAGTCTCTCTCCACGGACTGACTGCCTGACCAACCAACCAGTCTCTCTCCACGGACTCGCTCTTCGTTTAAGGGGAGATGGGCTGGGTTTTTTGGTCCCCCTTCTTCCTCGTGTTTAATCCCATTGGTTTTTAAATTTTAAGACGTTCGACTCATTAGTTTGGCGATTTTATGACTACACCCCATTTTTTGTCACTATTAAGACCTTTCGTGCTATTTAGGTGTCGATATTTTCCTGGCAAGCGATAGCGAGCCTGTTATTTTAAGAGTAATTGGCCTTCGGCCGGGACATTTTTCTATCGAAAAATGTACAAATTTATCTTGAAGAGGGGTCTATGGGGTGTTTTTTCAAGCTTGATGGAGGTCTAGGGAGAAAATTAGAAAATTCATAAATATACGAAAAAATCGACCAAAAATGAAGCCATCTCCCCTTAAAGGTAGAATCACACACACGTTTATGGTGGCAGATTGTCTCGGCTACCTTGGGCTGGAAGATTCTGAAATCGAGTTTTATAACAATATTTTAGATTCTGTATAAATGCAGGCTCCATACGAGAAAAACAAAAACTCGAAATGCTGCCAGAAACAAAAATGCCGAACGAAAGTCCCCTGAAAAAAGCGCTAATGTGATTCTGCCTTTAAGGTTCACTTTTTTGGTCGATTTTTGTCATGTATTTATTATTTTTTCTAGTTTCCTCCCTAGACCTTCATCAAACTTAAAAAAACAAAAAATCCTTTAAATCCCCTCTTCCAATATTACAGACTCACTATAGTTCTCCAGGAGAAAAATCGACACCTAAATAACACGAAAGGTCTTAATATTGACAAAGATATGGGGCGGAAGGTATTAACATCAAGAAACTAATGGGGGCAAACGTCTTAAAATCAGAAAACTAATGGGGATTAAACATGAGGAAGAAGAGTGCATAAAAAAGACCCATCTCCCCCTTAACGACCTGCCAAACTGAGTGACTGACTGTTCTCACAAAATGTAACCAGGGGCGAACATTCCTATATGCCTAGCCATCCTTCAATTTGACGACGCAATTGTATTTCAAATGAGAAGCGAGGCATTAACGCGTTCTATTGTAATTCAGCAGAGCGTACGTTTGCCCAAGTCATTACCACTCATATAGTGTTAAATATATATTAAAATACATTACAGTATTGTATTCTTTGTATAGTTTATTATTATTATTATTATTATTATTATTATTATTAGTTGTAGTAGTAGTAGTAGTAGTAGTATCATTATATATATTATTAATATTATTTTTATCGTAGTATTATTATAATTGTTATCAGTATTATTATTATTATTGTTATTATTATTATTATTATTATTATTATTTGTTGTTGTTGTTGTTGTTGTTGTTGTTGTTGTTGTGGTTGTTATATCTTTGGTGTTACAAAAGCAGTAGTTTCTTTCTCTTTTAAGAATTAATTCGTCAGCTTGAAATATTAATCCTCCAAAGTGAAAAATCCCCAAATCGTTGCCTACAGCGCCAGACCCAGACCCAGACCTTCTATGGGGCTTGTGGGAGGTGTGTGTGTGTGTGTGTGTGTGTGTGTGTGTGTGTGTGTGTGTGTGTGTGTGTGTGTGTGTGTGTGTGTGTGTGTGTGTGTATGCCTAAGGAAGAAATTGGTTGAGGAAGTATTTTAGCAAGGGTGGTGTGATAAGTGACCAAGGTGGTGGTGGTGGTAAGGGGGGAGGGGCTGGGCTGTTGTCACGAGCTGGGGTCTTCTATGGGGAGAATTGTGTCATATGTAGCAAACAAAGTATATAGGCGGATTCAAATGACCACAATCCAACTGCAATTGATCTGTAACTTTATTCTGTCAATGTTCCCCAGGTTTTCTGCTTCGGTGTCTATAAGTAGACGGAAGGTAGATTATGTATTATTGGCTGAATTTATATAACACTTGAATATGAAAATAGACAGCCTACAGTTACTGGGGAAAAAAAAAAATATATATATATACCGGGTATATATATATATATATATATACCGGTACTGTATATGAAAAAGCGCTCGTCAACATAACATATAATTGAAGTTGACAAGAACCACTGAGGCCGAAATTATCCACCATTCTAAAAAATATGTCCTTTGATTCTGAGGCTAAGCTAGTATCTCGCCTATCTTTAGTTAGGTCTAATAGTTAATTCTAAATGCCTTGTGTCATCCTAGATATTGTGTTGTATCAGCTTATAAGGAAAGTTCAAAGTACTGTAGTCCTTAACATACGGACAAATATGTAATTAAACTTTTCAGTTTGGTGTTTTTCCTTTATATAAAAGTAATGTTAAAATTGTTAAGGAACTGGAATTTTATGCGTGACAGTGCACCTTGATTTACGATGAGTGGAAGATAGCATAGCAGATACTGTAATTAATTGGATAGTTCTCTATAGATGTCTCTTTGTAACGAGTAGTACCGCTAGAAGGGTGTTAGGACGTGTAGACTTGTGCCCTTTCTGGTGGTCTCCATGTCTCCTATAGTTACCCCCCCTCCCTTCTCTCTCTCTCTCTCTCTCTCTGTATATATATATAATATTCCTGGTTTCTTAGACCATCTTCTTATGCTCCTCGTTCTGTCTCAACTCTGAGGTGACAATTATGGTTACTTAGTGTCCTCATTCCACCATGTATTACCCTCTTTCTAGATATCCCATTTCATCATCTGCACTCCCTATATTTGCTATATCATAATGGTATTTTAGTCTCTTCATCCATTCATCCTTTATCTCATTTTCCTCATTCCACCACACTTTGCCTTTTCTCTTGTTTCCTCTTGTGCCATCTCATTATCCTCATTCCATCATGCATCATTATTTTATCTTATTTAAGTTATGCTGTCTTAGTGTCCTCACCCTACCCCTTTCCTACTTTCCTTATTCCACCATGCATTACTTTTTTTTGTTCATTTAACCATACTCATCTGTCCTCGCTCACCCTACCCCTTTCCTACTTTCCCTATTCCACCGTGCATTATCCTTTTTTCCATGGATGAGGGCTGATCCTATCAAGAGTGAGGTATTGCTTCCTCTACCCAACCCTAGCCGTTTCTGTCTGTCTCTTTTCCTGTACTACTTTTCCTTCTAGGTACTGGCAATATCACCCGATTGGGTGGCACCGCAAAGTGGGCTGCGGACGATGGGGACATTGGCGGTGCAAGCCCGAGGGCTGATGATCCCTTCCCCTGCTGCCCTCTCAGAGACAGATCTCATCTCACCCTGGCCTCTTCGGGGGCCCGAGCATCTGGAGCGGCTTCGGTCTACCAGACTCGGGACTGTTCGGCCAAACAGTCTGGGGAACTACAACAACAACAACAACAACAACAACAACCGTTTTTTTCATTTAACCATACTCCTGTGTCCTCTCTCAGCTCACCCCTTTCCATCCCACCTTTAAGTCACCCCAGCTCACCCCTCGTCCAGTAGGGGGGCACACATAGGCAGTCAGGCAGTAAGCAGATGAATATGCATGTGTGTTGAGTCGGTATTTGGTAGGCAGGTCAATACTAAGGGAAGAGAGAAGAGTATCGGCCTGGCTGGAATATGAATAGGAGCATGAATAGTCAAGTGTGTGTGTGTGTGTGTTTGTCTGAGAGGGAGTGTGTGCCTCAAGTGTGTATGTGTGTTAGTGAAAGAGTGTCTCAAGTGCGTGTGTGTGTTAAGTCATGTGTAGTGAGTTAGTGTATTGACAACATTGCAATATATAATACATAAATTACAATCTTAATTTTTTCCAACATAATTATACACATAACTAAAGAGAGATTTAGCAGTTCCATCTAATAATGATTAATATACACATCAACATAAACAATTATTAAGTAATAAATAGTTAATTAGTACATGGCTGGTAATGTGTGGGAGAGAGTCAAACGTGTGTAATGTGTGTGTGTGTGTGTGTGTGTGTGTGTATGCTAATTACAGAGATATGACCAGTCGGGTAGCTGAGGTGAATTGATAATGAATGCGGAGAGATATGTGTGACTAGAAAATTAAGCACGATTAAACTGGTCTATGTAAAACTTAAATAAATAGGATTGGAAATATGAATATTAGTCAAGGAATATTTGTATATACGAAAAGTTAATTAAAGTGTAGCCATAACAACAAAGACATTGGTACTTTGATAATATGTTATGTGAAAAGGGAATGAATGGATGAGTATATGGGAAAGAAACCCATTACGTAATTTATTCATTTTATCCTGACTTGCTCGACAATTTTAATCAGCTAGACGGTATATGTGGCAGTCAAAGGATTACTATGGGGTTTACCGTAAATGAAGGTGGGTTTTACTGTTTTGATTACTGAAGTTATTCTTAAACTGTATATAGTCTAGTTTTATGAAGAAATGTTAAAGTAAAGCTTCGTGGGGTTGCTATCTTATCCGAATAATAATTATATGCAAAGGAAAACAGATATGAATGGTTTTACAGGGAATAGAATGAATAGATGATAAAGTTATAATACAAGTAACACCAAGATATCCCCCATATACTGCATGGCATCTTTCATGTGTGACTGGTTGACGAGTGAGTACATAGTTAAGAGGAGCGAATAAAAGTGTGTATGTGTGTGTGTGTGTGTGTGTGTGTGTGTGTGTGTGTGTGTGTGTGTGTGAACACATAAAACGAGAGGCAAAGTTTAATTATAAAATGTATGAATTATATTAGACCTCTTCCTATGACTTAAATTGCTTCAAACTCCGTGTGTCCAGGCATTTTGGCTCGATCATCCCTTCATTTTGGCCCTGTCACTCTTTCAACTATGGGAGAGGCACTCGCTATAGGCAATTCTGCCTTTTGCCTCCCTCAATCACATAGAAAGAAAAAAAATTGAATAAGGAAATTGTAACGACAAAAATATAACAGAATAATACAGTAATGGCCAAGAAAGAAACCCAACCTGTAGATGAATTCCCACCAGCAAGGTTTGGGGGTCTATAGAATGATACCTCTAAGTCTAAGGGGAGTTGGTAGATGAGTAGGCAGAAATGAGAGTAGCTTGGAGGGTAGGCTATGGGGGAGCATAGGTAGGAGATTAGGCATTGGGTGGGGAGGGGGGGGGGGGGGGGGGGGGAGGGCATCAGAAAGGGAAAGGGGCACATTGGAGGGCTAGAGTGTAGAGCTGGTAGAATATGAAGAGGATAGCCAAGGTGAGGCAGGAGAGAAGATAAGGAGTAGTATATGTAGGAGGTGGAATAGAGAGGGAATAGTGTAATGAGAGGAGTAGCCATGGGAGAGGGTGAGGAGATAGAGAAAAAAAACACAAGCAATGGATAGAATAGGGAGGGGGAGACGAAGGGAATAGGGTAGCCAACTGAGAGGAGACTAGAAAGGTGGGGATACAATAATGAGGGAGTAGACAAGATAGAGGTGTAATCATGGACAGGAGAAGACAAGGGAGAATATAGACAAGATTTAGGTGGGTAGAATAGGTAGACAAGAGCTGGGTAGTGGGGAAGGGGGTAGACGAAGAAGGGGGAGGGGTGCAGTAGAGTGGGGTTGTGGAGAGTGTAGACGAAGAAGGTGGTAGGGGTGCCATAGGGAGTGGGGGTGGGGTAGGCAGGTGAGTGAACGGGCGGTGACCCATAGCCTACCTGGCCTGGTCTGAGCTGCCACCTGCTGTACCTCTTTAATTACACACCACCACCACCACCCGTACTTACCTGCCCTCTCACTCTGTCCACTCAACTTTCCCCTGTTCTTCTCGTTGTTTTCATATTCCTCTTTTACCCCTGTCACCCTACCCACTCAGCTTGCCTCATCTTTCTTCACCCTTCTCACCTTCCCATCTAATTATCCTCATATTTCTTAAATTTCCTCATTGACCCGTCCGCGCATTACTCTCTCATCCTGCCCACTCACATTAGTTCATCTTTCCTCGCTTTCATTACTTACATCACCCTGTCCACTGTTTTTGTTTTTTCCATCTTCCCTCGTTGTTCTTGCTTTCATCATTACCGGTACTCTGCCCACTCACTTCACCTTGTATAATCTTGTCTAGTTTCTCACATTCACCATTCGCCCTCGCCTTGTTTTGTCCGTGCTCGTTAATATAATCTATGAAGCCGGGTCACCGGCTTTTTTTTAAATCTTTCTCTCATTTTCTCTCTTTCCCTGGCGTGTATTCATTCGGCCCCATTCAGCCAACTGTTTTAAGACGTTTATCCCCATCCAGGTGTCGATTTATTCCTGGCGAGCGATAGCAAGCCAGCATTGTATGGAGAAATCCG
The DNA here is from genome assembly GCA_032716605.1 of Paralithodes platypus. Classification (NCBI taxonomy): domain Eukaryota; kingdom Metazoa; phylum Arthropoda; class Malacostraca; order Decapoda; family Lithodidae; genus Paralithodes; species Paralithodes platypus. Next base: position 9,174,740 of record CM064543.1, read on the forward strand.
GCTTCACCGGAGAGATTTTTTCTATTGAAAAATTTACAAATTTAGCTTGCTGTCAAAACAAAAATATATGTATGCTGGCTCGCTACCACTCGCCAGGAAAATATTGACACCTGGATGGGGCTAAACGTCTTAAAACAGTAGGCTGAATGAGGCCGAATGGATACCAGCCAAAGAGAGAGGGAGAGAAGGAAAAAAAAGCGAGGTGGGCTCCCTTGTTTATTCCCTCTCACCCTGCTCTTCAAACGAGCTATTGTCACCAGTTGTTTTCTTATATCTTGCTATGATCTTTAGTTCTCACTTTCGCCCTCCACCCAGTCATATCTCTCCAATGTACTGTATGTGTACGTGGTTCTGTCTACCTTTATTATCCGTTATGTATTCCCTTTCTTTCATGTTTTATTAATTTCGCATTTTCTTCTGTGTATCTCCTCTCCTTAAGGGGGGTCACCTGTTTTGTTTCTCTTTCACTCCTTTTCTCTCATTCTCTGGTTTGTATACATTCGGCCCCATTCAGCCTACTATTTTAAGACGTTTACCCACATCCAGGTGTCAATATTTTCCTGGCGAGCGGTAGCGAGCCAGCATATATATATATAGGCCTATATATTGTTTTAACAGCAAGCTAAATTTTTACATTTTTTGATACACACAATTCTCCGGCGAAGCCGGATTTCTCCATACAATGCTGGCTCGCTATCGCTTGCCAGGAAGAAATAGACACCTGGATGGGGATAAACGTCTTAAAACAGTTGGCTGAATGTGGCCGAATAGATACAAGCCAGGGAAAGAAAAAAAAAAAAGTGACCCCCCTTAACCATCATTGACATCTTTCGCTTGGTTTTCCTTTTATATCGTTCTCTCATTTTGTCTTAATTTTTAATGTTTTGTTTATTCCCTTTCCTAAGCCATCATCCATATCTTTCGTTTTGTTTTCCTTGCCTCTCACTCTTCCATCACCGTCGTATATTTTTCTCAATTTCCTTCCTCTTCCATCTTGTCTATCCTCGTATACTTTCAGTCATCAATCTTCTCCATTCCCATTATCCCTTCTAATTATCTTCCTTTTGTCTCATCTCTTTACCTCTCCCTCCTCTGTCCCTTCTCTCCATGTTCCCTCTCTCTCTCTCCCCTCTTTTTCTTTCCTCTCCTCCTCCCCTCTCTTCTCCCACTCCCTCCTCTCCACACCACACCACCCCACCACGGCCATCATCTTCATCTTATTACAATAATGGATTTATTACGACCAACCCGTGTCGCTGTTAAGTAGTGGGGGGAGGGAGGAGAGGGAAGGAAGGGAGGAAGAAGGAGGAGGGGGCAATTTCACCCTTAATTTCTCCCTAATTATTTACGCTAAGTTTTTTTAATTAAAGTTTTACGAGTTATTAAGCTATGAATGTTGTTATTATTGGTGTTAAAGATATTGATATTAAATTTTTAATTTCCCCATTATAAGAATTTAGATATTGTTTACTCAAAAGTGTTTACAATTTTAGTAATATAAAAGGAGCAATACTTTCGAAGCAGCAGGGTGAGTAATAAAATGAACAACTAGGGTGAACAATTAGGGTTTGTGTAAAGTAGGGTGTGAAAGGTATAATAGGGAATGTATGAGGTGATAGGGTTCTCTATTTAGGTGTGTGAGAAAATTAAGGGTTAGTCTGAAGAGGTAGGGTGGATTGTTAGGGTGTAGTAGTAAATTAGGGTTTGTATGTGGATGAGTAGGGTGACTGGGGGAAATTTGAATCCGTATGAAGATGTAGGGTGGATCAGTAGGTGTAGGAGGGAAGTTTGAGTATGTATGAAGTGATAGGGTGGATCAGTAGGGTGTATGGGGGGAACTTTGAGTCTGTATGAAGTGGTAGGATGGATCAATAAGGTTTATGGGGGAATTATGAGATTTTATGAAGTGGTCGGGTGGATCAGTAAGGTGTGTCGGGATAATTTGAGTTATATTATAGTATGAAGTGGTAGCATGGAGTGCAACAAATATTCGGGTTTGCTTAAAGTGGTAGGATCAAAGTAGTGGGTGATCAAAGATGAAAATTAGGGTATAATGATGTGGGAAGGGTTGTGAGAGAAAAAGGAGGGGAATTTGTGTAGTAGGGTATAGTGGGGAAGTTAGAATTATAAGTGTGAGGTGTAGTATGATAGACAAGAAGGGTGAAGTGTGGTATTGTGATCGTTTTGAGTAGTGTGATCGAGTAGGCTGTAGTGGGGAAGTTAAGGTTATAAGTGTGATGTGTGGTAGGGTGAGAGAGTAGGGTGACTATAGAACTATACACTACATGGGCGGGGTGACCTCCTTTGATAAGATATACTATAGTAGCACCCATAGCAGCAGAAGGCCCCCACCACACTTACACTTATATTATGTTGGTGGTATCTAGCTCTCTCTCTCTCTCACTTTATATATATATATATATATATATATATATATATATATATATATATATATATATATATAATAACACTGTACCCATACATACTCCTTTGCGCCCATCTAAGCACCCGAAATATATCACCCCTGCCCCACCCACCCATCCATCTGTGTCACCCGGCATACCCCACTCACACCTACACCACACCACACCCAACACCGTTACTCATACGGCGGATTCACACAAACGATATTTTCTGACTTCTTTTTTTCGACAGCTTGGTCCTGACAGCTTCAAAATTATGCTTGTATACGAATCATGTTACCGGTACTATACTAGTTTAACTTTAGTTGAGTTGCCGATGTTAACCCTTTCGAGATCCAATACTCATTTCCTTTCTGTTTTCTGGTAATTATTAGACGATATTATTCTGATTAGGAAGGGTATATGGAAGTTAGAGGGTTGATTGAGATTGTCATTACCATTTTAATACCCACAGATTCTTCCTAAGCTGCATATAATCGTCTATTATGTTTTAGTGTCTGATCAATTGTAATCGGTGGTGTGAAGCTTCCGTCACTCCAGTCAAAGTATATAATATACCGACATCACCATCGTTAATACCATACCTACCTACACCACTACTACCTATCACACTTGTAATGCCATGTAGGTCATGTACACAAATACACTGCCCCGTTGCCATTTCCTTTGATAATACAGTCTATTGGGGATCAATTGTCTTCTAAAAGTATTTGAGGTTGGTCTGTGTGCACTATGTATTTTAGGTCCACATTACCCATACCATAGCTATGATTAAACCATAGTTTATGTTTTCATTGTTTTGTTCTGTGAACAAAAGTTGTGAAGCTTATAACAAGGTAACAGGTGTCGCTGTAAACTCTTTAATGATACTACAATAACAATCAATATCAATCATACCATTTCACACGAGTGTTTCTCAGCCTGCGCCTTGTGATTGTCCAACAGCATTTTATATTTAAACTAACCTCAGTCAACCTTACTTACAGTATATATCCAATAATCATTGCAATTTATCTTAATCGAGAAAGAACTAAACAGTGTTCACTTGTGTAGTGTAGTTGCAAGTGGCTTGCTCTAACCTACAAGTCGTTATTGGTCTCCAGAATATAGTGTCTTAGCGTAATTATAGAGCACCTAAGCACCTCTGTGGTCCTAGTGGGTCACATTTTGACCCTTTACGAGGAGAAGGTAGACTATAAGTATTTACTGTAGGTTAAGAAACTCCTGTAGATTATCGGTCTCCGTGCTGCAGCCTTTAAATAAAAAAGTACCCTACATTTTTAACTCCTTTAGTAGAAACAGTACAGGGACAATTTTATTCACCATAGGGCAGCTTTCTAGAAATTAAAGGTGTAAAGATTATCTCCATTAACTCCCTGGCTCTCACAGTTCTTACTTAAGCTGAGTAAATGCGTTGGATTGGCAGAATAAGAGGAAGAAAGGAGTTATCGTACCCACACTTATGTACTGTATAAACCTTTTCGCACACACTAACATGCACCCCTTGACAGACCAACCGAGAGACTAGTGTGAAACATATGTATGAGGGAGGTAGGCAGGACAAACGTTTGTAGCCGGGGTTGAATCATGCCACTATTGCATCATACAGTACCTGCGGCGTTGCAACAGCCGGGACGCAGCTCACTTGCACGCCACACAACTTTGGTAGGAAAAGTTAAGCTAACCCCTCTCTTTATATCCGCCATCTTATTTAGTATACGTTGTTGCAATTATTCTTCCTTTTATGCTGATTATCATTCGTCAATTTTATTATTAGGAAGGAGCTATGGGAGTCTGAGAGCACATTGAGCTTTTATACTTTTGCTTCCCAGAGGTCTTTCTGTTGAAACGAATCGTCTATTATTTGATAGGAAAAAATAATAGACAACACCGTAATGTGAAACATGTTTATCAACAGTAAATATTGCTTAAGTCCTTTCTATATAGGTGGTCTGCCTTGAATCATGAAGTTAAACTGTAAAACTTGCAAACTAAGCAAACCAAGTATAAGAATAGAAAACGTACAACCAATAACTGAAGGCAGACCACTTAGTGTGAGATATTCGAAGTGACACCTGTAACAATGAATGGGTAATGATGAATTCAACATGACGCTTGTAAAATGAAGTTAGACCAAGCTATTCAACATGGACCTTGTAAAATTAAAGTGAGTTTGAGTTAGGTATTCAACATGACACATATAAGAATATAGTAAAAGCAAAGTAGCCTATTTAATTCAACCTGGCACCTGTAAAACCGAAATGAGATATTCTATATGGTGCTTGTAATACTGAAGTCAGGTATTCAACACGGTGCCAGTCAAAAATAAATGAATTATAATGAAATATGCAACATGGCGCCTGTAAACCTGAAAATAGGAACACTGTGAACCGAAGAGTGCCGCCGCCAGTTGCCCCACCACCACCACCTCTACTATCTACCGTTCTAGCTACCGGCTCTCTCATCCCTATATGGCCGTTCACTGTGACGTCATGTATACTCGGTTATCAGTCTTCTCTACTCAGTAACTAGCCTTCTGTCTATATGTTTAAGGATATATACTAGGTTAATTATATACAGTAACTAGCTTTCTTTTAATACAGTATGCTAATAATCACTCGTACTCCGTTATTTAAGGTAGATTTTGAACCCTAGGATTGCTAGGTCTTTCCTAAGCTGTAAAAAATCGTTTAGTGCTAGGAAGTCTAATAAACGACGCTCTGTTACTGAAAGGGTTAATGAACTGTACCAGCAATACACGTGCCCGGTATCTCTTATATTCGTTTACTGGGATTTACCGTCTCGTAGTATTAAATAACCTCTTCTCAGTCACGTATTATAGTCATCAATTATGTTTCTTTTAATTGTGCTTTTAATCACACATATTCGGTTATCTATTCATCAATTAAAGCCGGTATCTCAAGAAGTCGTTCTTTCTTCAATTGCTATCGGAAGCTATAGTTTTGTAGCTTATGCGTAAACACTTTTGTAAGAATTGTCATAACAAAAAAACAATAACATAATATAAAAACTTCCAATACAGAAATATATATTTAAATACAAAATATAATACTAGTTTTCGAAGAGATCCCTGACATGTCACCGGAAAAAGGTTGCCCGCTAAAAATTACGATAAAAGCTCTTGTGTGCTACCCTTTTAAGCCTTCGTATTGCATATAATGATCCAACTCACTTTTCTGTAATAACCAGTCAGCCATTTGTTTATACATATGTTTATTTTCTTATCAACCAACAATTTTAGCAGATCTAAACCAATACATACTGTATATATTGTGATTCAGTATGTGCTTTCTGTCCATATGTTACTGAAAACAGATACAATTATTAAACGTGAGTGAATGATATCGTTTGTAATAATTGTATTCTAGCTAACGCTAGCCAATTGTATGCAGCTTGGGAAAAGTCTAAGAATCTTAGGATAAAACAATATCTCCATTATATATTTTAATCACACAATTCCTTCTTAATATGAATACAATTGTCCAATGATAGCCATAATAAAGGTGATTGTCATCTTACTTAAATACTTGTTATCAAGGCCTAAAGAATACAAACTTTGATTTACTTAAGCCTTGGTGAGTGTGTTATCTGGAACTATCGTAGTCTTATGTTCTTTGATATGAACCTCTTCAATCAGAATAAACAAATTGTATTTTACACTAGCCACTGATATTAATAATGATTTTAAAATACTTGAAGTGGAAGTAAAAATGAAGTATTACGCGTATGGAACTCTAGTTGGTATTTAGCGGTGGTAAATCAACTGCTAGATCGATTTTTATATAAATTATATTGAACTTAACAAAAGGCACTATTAATATATATACATATGTTTAGGTCCGTGCAAAACGAGAACATCTTTGACTCACTCGTGTCGTCGTCGTTAGGGCGACGCTTATTAAAAATTGCTATTGCTCGATTATTACGGAACGAAATTTATTTATATTTCACATGCATTACTCTGATCTAGCCTCTAGAGTAGCCGTAATGGAGCCCTTTTTATTAATTCGTTAACTCGGCCGCTTGGGCTAGTGGTTGTTAATTTTCAACATAAAAAAAGTGTATATCCAGTAAATATTTGCTACTACATTTGCCACTCCTTGGTAATTTATATAAATAAAATACCTTTCAATAACCAAAGGATAGACAACTACTGACATATGTGTCTTTCACGTCTATTGTGGAGGCTTTTATTATGTTTGAGGAGTTTTCAGAATTAGCAGGTTTCGGAAATGTGTCAGATCTCCATTTGTATTAACCATTCTAGCCCAACTCATCCTGGCTCTCTTCATGTGTGTAAATTAACCACTTGCCCATTCTGCTGTCTACCCATGGACCTATAACCTTTCCAGCACCTCACCTTTCCTTCCCACCCTTCCTCCCATTCTAACTAAGGCTAGCTTCGAACACTTCCATTCTTATACTTTGTTCATTATGAGTAGGCGAAGATTTGTCCTTCTTTTGCTGCAGTTTTATCCATCAGTTTAATATGGTTCTTAGTGATTATTACCGTTTTAATTTTGCTTTAACTCTGTAGTAAAGTATATTATTACCGATTTTCTCTCTATATATTTTGACAAAGTACAAATTCACACGAACGAACTCCAGAATTATTCCATGCATTCATATGCACGCACCTGTTCACATTTGCTATTCGTACTCATACACACAGGTTCACTCCTACACAATGCACACATAGCTAACCTGACGTGCTTGCTAAACACGTGAATGTCTGAGCAGCAAAAAGTAATGGGTAAATAGAATAGAAGATGAAGCTCTCGTGCCGGTGTTTGCCGAGGCACTCCGTCGATAAGTTTGTAAATTTTGCGTAGACATGAATGGAGTCTTGAGCCGTGTTGTTTCTGTGTGGTTCCTGTTTGTTTGTATCGAGCTGATTGGCAGTGTAAGTGGTTAGCCGGTGTTTGCTGGAGCTTATTGTGGCGTCACGCTGTCTATCAGTCTGTCTGTCTAGAGTGAGCAAATGGGAGCAACTTTAATCCAACGTTACGTATGCACCCTCTTTACCAGATATTTTTGTATGTATAATATACAGTATACCATATAATTTTATATTGTACTTTAATGAAAACAATAAATGGTGAAGTGTTTAAAATGCTAGGTGTTTATTGATCTAATTAATCTGATTTGTTTTACAGTCAAACATTGAGTCCAACGCTAGTATAAAGCAATATATATTTGGTATTGGGATTTAGCCTAATATTTTGTCATTAGTATTATGTATTCCTCATATAGGACATATGCCTTGTTAATTTGATGTTCATGATTACGGAGGTAATGATCTAATTAGGCTGTAGACTGGTGCTACGTTAAATTGTAATTATCTATTGAATGACAAAGGACTAGCGAAATTCAGAGTTGTTAATCAAAGCCGTGTAGGGACGACGTCTGTAATCACCGATCATGTTAGAAGATAACACGATAAGGAGAATGCGAGACATCCTTGTGTCTTTCATAGGCCGTGTAGCTTTTCTTGTCACCGTTATTCACTGGTCTTTGTAGCTATGTAAATAGCTAGCGTTAAGGCTTCGCCGTATTGAAAAAAGTGACAACACATATAGTGAGGCAACTTGGTTTAGATCAGGCTCCTAGCGACTGTCATTCAGGGAAGGCGAGAGTTGCCAAATGCCTCGAGAACGTTGGCAGCTTGGGTGGCAAAGTTGGCACGTCTTTCTCGTAACCCCGTTTTAATAAGTGAAAAAATTTGCTTTTCGAATACTATAAATATGTCGGTAGAGATGGCTAGGCGTGTATGGATATGCGTGGTGGATGAGAAGTGGAAGCAGACAAAGAGGTGATGATGTTGGGAAGTGGTGAAGGTAGGCAACAGGCGCCGCACGTCAAGGGGTCTCAGCTAGAGCTCGGCTCCGGCCACCAGTCGGTTCGCAGCTACACCCACGTGCGGGCGTGAGAAAGTGGCTGTTGGCGGACCCAACATGACAGTCGCTTCACGACTTGCAAAGTCAAGTTCGTCTCCGAACTTTAGCTTAGCAAGCCTTATACGATAACGAATTACACGTTATATCATTGTCATTAGGCAATCAATCGGCTTTAAAGCTAGGCTATATACATTAATTTTGAAATGATAATAAGATAATAGAACATGGTAACATATAGCTCTGTGATTTGGCAGTATTGGTGAAAATTATCGTGTGAATTATGCCTTCAAGTGTTTGTGAATAAATATGTCGAGTGGGGGTAACGGGAAGATGCTCGATACCGGCCTCTTTTACGAGGCTATGAAGGCTCGGCCCATCCAGTGCCCCGGTGTGCCGCACTCATCCCCGGGGGGCTCGCCGACCCCCGCCCTAGCCGCCTCGCCCACCACTACGGCCTTCTACGACTCTGAGAACAACCTAAATAAGGGCGGCAACGGTGACAAGGGCTACACGGACAAACACGTGCTGAACATAGACAAAGATAACTATATGCTCAAGCGCGGCCCTCCAACAATTCAGTGTACAGTTCGGACTCCCTCCACCACTCCTACAGACCAAGTTCATTTTAACGTGACCACCTCCTCCGAGTGTCGCAGCAGTGTATTGACTTGTCTCTGTCGGTCGCAATCAGGTGGAGGCGGATCTTTACTAGCCTATACCACAACAGGGGGTTCCTTCGGCCACAGCAACGGCACTAGTCCCAGGGAACGTAATGTGTCTCACTCTCATTCTTCTCTCATGCCCCTCGTAGAGTGCCAGGCGTGCTACCACAACCTCTGTACACCCTACGCCGCCTCCTACCCCTGTTCCAGACCTCTACACTCGCTGCCTCCTCCAACACTCTCCAGTGATGTCGTAAGTACTTATACACTTTAGTATATCAGCTTGGAGCTCAGTTATCATAGTCGATTTTCAGTGCTAGGCCCTAGCCTATGCCTAGTCCCAACTAGGTTTAACAGGGCTGTAATATTGTTGTGAAATAGGCCTCCTTTAATAGGCCTTGGCCTATGACTTTAATAGACCTAGGCTAATCCATTGCTAGCAAACTTTAAACTTTAGTCTAGGCTATCATAGGCCTAGGCTAGGCTTATATACAGTATATAGGCCCTAGCCTATATATATTCATTGAGTAGGCTTAGGCTAGGCCTAGCCTAGTTGAACTTCAAGGTGGCATGATTTTATTGATTAGGCCTAGGATAATTGGAATTCACCTAGGCCTAACTAACTTTACTAGGCTAGGCTAACTTAAATTTATTTAAAGTTTAAAAATTCCAGTCATCCTAGGCTAATATCATTAGCCTAGGCCTAGGTTAAGTTTAGAGTAGGCTAGTAGTCAAACTTACCTGGTAGTACTGGTACATCATAGGCCTATTGATTTACCGTTTAAAATTATAGTCATTAGCCTAATAAGTAGGCTATAGCCTAGCCTGCTAGGCTAAGGCTACAATTGCTAATCAAGCATAGGCCTATATATAGCCTATGCCTATATTTTTTTGTGAGGCGAAGTGAATGATTAGGCTAGCCTATAGGCTAACCATACTTAATTTAAGCCAACGTAATTTTTAGAAGTTTTTTTTTAGCGAATGGTAGGCTAGGCCTAGGCCTATCATTAGTAGGCCCTATTTGAAGTTGCCATTATTAGCCTAGCGATCCATTAATACTTTATTTAGCCCCATTGATAGAAGTTGGTTTAGCCTATTATAATAGTGACGGGAGATCGTGGTGAAATGTGGTTAGCCTAATATCAATAATGAAATTAAATTAATCATCTAGGCTACACTTATATATATATATATATATATATATATATATATATATATATATATATATATATATATATATATATATATATATATATAGGCTATAAGATGTGGAGAAAAAGAGACTAAGGCTATAAGATGTGGAGAAAAAGAGACTAAAAGAGGAAAGCGAAAAAATATTAACTAAGAAGACTGACGAATAAAGAAAAAGAGCACGACACAAAGAGTACAGTACTGTATAACAGAAAATATAACTGCCTAGGGAAGTGCCGATGGAAAGGCATTAATACTTCCCGACTTTCAACTGAACTGAACTTGAAGTTGTAGTTGTATTTCTGAAATTAACCAATATTAGGCTACATAGGCTAGGCTAATCTTATTGTTAAAAGTGATTTTTACAAGTGAAGCGAGAACGTGGTGGAGAGGTGAACAAGAGTGAGCCTGTGTCCAGAATCCCCACTAGGCTATAGGCCTACTGTATACTTAGCAAACTTGTTGTATATTATTATATACCTTGAGTTCAGAGTTGTTTAGGAGTGCTCACTGCTACCTTTAATATTAGGAAATAATGTAATTATATATTTAGGCCTATTGACAGCTGAACATTATCCTAGTTTAGGCTATACACGTAGCTTAACTTGGATATTGGCCTACCGGTACTTCTCAAAACTCCAAACTAAGTACTAATGTGGTAGCCTATGTACGGTAGTACTTTGGTGCCTTTAATATTCATGCTAGGCTACCTAGGTTATAACATTTTATGTTAGTATTCACAAGTTTGTCAGTAAGTGTAATGATCATAGTACATGTGTTAACTTTAACTAATTAAATTAGAAAAACAAATTTAGGGGTTGATATGTACGTATGACAGTTCGTGGCTATTTGCTTAGTTTTTGCGAGTGAAGTAGTGTCATTGATATTAATGTGTATATACTTTTTGTTAACTTTACACGGAGCTGTGCATTGAAAATGTTGTCAGCTGAGGTCTGTGTGGGGCGCCAGATGGCTGTTCCGTGCAAAACCGCTCTTGGAGACAACCTTCACAGCAACCCCCTTCACTCACCCGCTTTATCCACACCCATTCTTACCCCCATAAACTGTGCTGCTCATTCACAACCAGGCACATAATATTTAAGCATTACTAAAGCTGCATTCCACCGTTTTTCGTGTGATAATCGGATTAAAATAATGAGTGTGAGGGAAGGTGTGGCTAGGAGAGCCGTGCGGGTGTATGGCTCATGGGACTTTCTTGCCCGGAGAGTGAACTGTGTGGCAGAGGCAGCTTGCCAGGTGCGCGATGACTCCTTCCTGGGCGCCACTCTTTACCACCTACACCACAAAATAATCACCCCTCTTGCTTTTCCGTATACGGAATGTAATTATGGTACACATTGCATTGCTGTATTTATGTGTTACGTGTATCAAAGGGGTGTACAATTGCTATGTTCAGCATTCAGTATCCGCTAGCCGGCTGTTTCCAGTTGGATCTCAATGTAGGTTAGGACCGGGTGCTGCTGTTACCAACTCGCAACCCGTAGCCATTTAATCTAGTTTATTTTTACCATAAGGATGATATGGGCTGTTCATGAGGCACATATTAAAGCATGAGAGAGCGGGGTGTGGTGGAGGTAATGACTGCAGGAAGAGATACCCTCGCCGTTCATCCCCACGGAACAAAGAACTCTGGGAATAGTCCGCTGTTGCTACGCGGCCCCAAGCAGTCCCTTCCCCCTTCCCTACTCCACCCCCTTCCCTTCCCAACCCTCCCGCTCCTCCCGTCCCCTCTCCTGCTGCTGCTGATGATGATGATACCCTGTTAGTTATTGAGTACATGCACTTCAATAGACATGTTTGCAGTATTGTGTAGTATTTCTTTTAGTTAAGGAAGCTACTTAAACAAAAACAATATGATATTTTGGATACGTTTAACACTCCAGTAACTTATAGATGAGTAAGATTTGTCGTGAACTAAAGTACTCCAACGAACTTCAATTTCATAGGCACCCACATTCCTCAAGGATAGTCGACTAGGCTAATTTAAAGTGAAGCCGAGACGAGTTGAAGGATTTTATGAGACCTCGCTTGGTACCGTTTTTTTTTTTATCGAATAAAGTTAATGTTATGATAGCTAAGAAGGCTGTATATATATATATATATATATATATATATATATATATAACGCTTATGCAGTACTTTGTATTCTGGTGTGTAGTTTTTTGTATCTCCATACACATAGGCTACAAACAAATATTCATATATATTATCCGCCTCACTAAGTGATACCGGTATCGTTTATTTTATTTTTTTTAATCTGGCGGATATTTTATTATGGTTTAGGCTACTGATATGAACAAATAATAAGGATTTCATTTTTTTGTGCCTGTATATTTGGACAGGTGATTGATCGTGCTATGCCTACTTTGAAAAATATTCACCAGATTCTCTGTTCCCAAACATTTTTCACACGGTATGGTACCCGTTCAGTAGGGTACGGTACCGTATTAAAATGGGTAATGCACCGTAGGCTATAATACTGGTACCTTGATTTCGGTACATAACGGTATGGTGGGTTAAGTTTCCTCAATAAACTTGCATCACAATATTATTAACTACAAACTAGTACCGCTATAATAGTTCTATATTTATGAACATATTAAAATCATATCGAGACCAGTACTTTGGTTACTTTACGTAGCCTGAGGGCATTTATTTATGTATTGTTTACTTCAAAACTGAATGCATACCGATAGTTGTTTTTTGTTTGAGTGTCTATGCAAAGTCTAAATATAATTGGTTTAGCTTAATCTGTGAATGAATTGAACGTAGCCTATGAGAATACCTCAAAATACATATACCGGTACATTATTGTTACGGTTACCACTAAATTATTGGAGTTCGTTTTAATGTCAATATGAATCTCAGCACTGGTAATTGATTGCATATCAAACCCTACCATATTATGGGACGGTACCGTACACTTCTATGGCAGTAATCGTACCATGGTAATTACTATATTTGTTTTATAGTGATGTCAGTGACATCACTATATAATACTAGGTTATATAATAAAATAATAATATATATAGCCTACCCTACTACTTTGTTGTGACATCGTGTCACAACAAAGTATTGATACCGTTTTTGTCGGTACCGGTACCGTATTGATAGTAAAACTGGGAAAACTAATTACTGTAGCCTACCAGTTCAGTTCAGGTTAGGTGAAGGTATTGAGGGTTAAACCTTTACAACGTCATACGGTACCTAATGAAATACACTATTTTATTTCCGGTACTTAGCCTAGGCTATATAGACAGAAAGTAATTGATTCACTTCGGGTAATTATTAATTTTAAATTTAATTTTATATTTACGGAATATATACGGTACCAGTATGTATACAGTACCGTATATTATATATTGCTTATAATACTAGACTGCCTAGCTATAATAATTGTATAGCTATTATGCAGTACCGACTGTACCGTACTGTACCGGTATAGCAAACCGATGTGAATACCTTTGTGAATTATATCTTTGGCTACCAGTGTTCAGATTTTACTTACCGGGTATTTATAACTATTACTAGTTGGATGATTAGGCTACCTGTGTTATGATAGGGTTTAGCCTATGTACGGTATATGCTGTATAATGTACCTTACTAAACTAGGTTCTTGTACCGGTAGCCTTATGACATTAAGCAGTCTTCCCATGTGTGTTGCATTACCCTAATGCAGTGGCATATTTTAATTATATTATTGCTATTAATATTGGCACTGTAATTAATATGGTACCGGTACAATAATAATATACGGTAAGTACGGTATATACGGTAATGAAAATACCGGGAGCAGTAATCAACATTAGCCTACCCATACAATGTGGTACCGGTACCGGTATATAACTTTTGACAAGGTTACATAGGATATATCTGGATAAAGAAGTACCGGTACCGTACTTAATGGACCAAAGATACTTTAAAATGGCTTGATTTTATAGAAAAGACTGCCAACTGTACGGTAGCCTTTTTTTCTTCTTTCCAAATAAAATGATTAATTTCACCATAACTGAGTCATTACATTTTATTCAGTCATGTCCAATTTTGTCCATTTTACCATATATACCGTTGATAATACTACTATTCTTCTTCATATTGTTATTCTTAAAGCCATGCTTTACACCATAATGATAAATGCCGGTACCCTAATGATAATAGTCAATGCAGTGTTATATACGGTAGCCTAATTAAATTTACTTCGGCAATATTTAAGAGTACACATTTATTTGCTACGAGGGCTATACGTCAGTCATAATTTGGCACATAGGTAGGCCTAATACTCTATTAGAGCAACACAGCTAGATAGGCCTACCGGTAATACGGTACTGTAATAGAGCAACAAATAGCTAAATGAACTGTAATCAAGTGTAACAGGAAATACTAGGAAAATGTCATCACGAGCATTGGCACTGAATTTTAAATCTTTATCCGGTACAGGTACTGATTGTATGATGTAAAACATTGGTACGGTACATCTATATGCGGATATAGTACCGATAATCTCCGCTTGGTAACTGAATGATTAGATATAAGACGATATACTATCAATTTATCTAATGAAAGTCTGCCATGTCCGTGTCAAAGCTATATCTTTTTATCATATCACTAGCTAGATCTCCCCCACCCCCCCCACCCCCATTAACGACAGTTAACTTCAGTTAACCACCGGTACGGTACCGGCTTTTATTCGATATATCATAATAGCACAACTTTATCCAAACCGTGGCCTACTTTTACCGAGTGATGTCATATTTAGGGCGTTCTATATAATCCATTTTTCTATTAGTTTTTTTCATTCGTGCATATTTTAATATAGTCACAATTTATAATTTATTACACCCGTAGTTATTCGACATTATTGTATCTGTAACTTGTATAATTTTTGATAACATGGTGGCCTGTTGTATGGCTTTATATAATGTTTGAAGTAATATCCTCGCTCTTATAATCATGAACGGTACCCAAATATTGCGATGGTGTCAAATACAAACTAAGTATCGTTGGTCCACAAAAGTGACATTTATTAACCCTTTCACGCATTTATGACGCAGAGGTTGCCATATTAGCAGTAAAAAATAGAGTTCTCTCTTATAATTACCTCTCCAAAATTAGTTTTCTGCCCACAGCTAACTCAAAGACAACTGTAGAGGTTGAAATAACTAAACTAAAGGTTTCTAAATACCCCTGATGGTAACAAAGGCTATAAAGTATCCCCAATAGGCTCAAAATCGCGTCATATGTCGGAGAAGGTAAAGATGGAGACTAGTGACTGACTAGGCACAATACAACTGCGTATGTGTTCCCTTTGGCGCCACAAGTGGGATTCAAGTAACTATGGTAACGTGGGGGGCTGACAGAATCCTCACATACCGGTACTTCAGTTTGAGGACCATCACTACCGTTAAATCTGTCAAGTCTACTGTATATTGGTATAAACTATGTATAGACTGCAATCGATATATATTTAGGGTTACAATGTCTACTATTTCACATTCATTAGCCCTTCGAGGATACTGGTACATTAAGTCTATAGGCCTAAGCCTAATGTATAGGTTCTGGTACTGGTACTGGTTTATAAATAGGCTATACCGTAATCATAACAAATATAATTAATATATGGTACCAAACATAATTTTATATTTCGTGCATTTATATAGATGTATATATACCGTATATATAACATGTTTGTGAACCATAGTCTGGTACTGATAAGCCCAATTAATATTTATACTTGTTGCTTACCGTACCGTATAGAGCATTTTATGGTCAATTCGTAATATCACCAAATATGTCCCGGTACCAGATCAAGATTTGAATTTGTCCGATTTTCATATTTACAGGGCAGTATGAGGTGTGTGTGTGTGTGTGTGTGTGAGAGAGATAGTATAAAGCGCGAGAAGGAACGAAAGTAATAATGACTGATGAGTGGTGCGATTCGTGAAGGTATCGGTAAAAGAGTGGTGGGGACTGGAGACACTAGAGATAAAGAGAAACGAGGAGGAAGGAGATAGGGAGAGGAGAGTGATAGCCGGAGAAAGGGAGAGATAAGGAGGTACGAGCGAGAGAGATATTGGGGGTGATAGTAGGAAGGAGAGGGCGAGTCCCTTAACTTCCTGTAGGCTATTATAAATTCTACTACAGGTTAAGGGGGTAGTGCTTGGTTTTGGGTCTAGACATTTATATACGATATTATTAAATTTTTGAGTTTGCTCCCTAGACCTCCATCAAGCTATGGCCAAAGGCCGATTCCTTCTAAAATTACAGGCTCGCTATCGCTCGCCAGGAAAAATTGACACCTAAATGGCACGATAAGTCCTAATATTGATAACGAAATGGGGCGAAAGCTCTCAAAATCGCCAAAACTAACAGAAAGAACGTCTTAAAATCTCAAAACTAGTAGCCTATGCTAAACATGAGGGAGAAAAGAATCCAGAAAGAACGACTACCTCCCCCATAAGGGGGGTGACCTGTTTTTGTTCTGTCCTTTTCTATCTTTCTCTGGCTTGTATCCATTTGGCCCCATTCAGCCTACTGTTTTAAGACGTTTATCCCCATCCAGGTGTCAATTTTTTTACTGGTGAGCGGTAGCGAGTCGGCATATTTTTTATTTTTGTTTGACAGCAGGCTAAATTTGTACATTTTTCAATAGAAAAATGGCTCCGGCGAAGCCGGATTTCTAAATATAATGCTGGCTCGCTATCGCTCGCCAGGAAGAAATCGACAACTAGATGGGGATAAACGTCTTAAAATAGTTGGGTGAATGGGGCCGAATGGATACAAGCCAGAGAAAGAGAGAAAAGGACAGAAATAACAAAAAGCAGGTCACCCCCCTTAAGGAGGGATATGCATGAGAACAATACGACTGGTAGACCTAGAGGTTCTTGCATGTAGGCTAATTATATAAAAGTTAAAGTGAATTTGAGAGAGAGAGAAAGAGAGAGAGAGAGAGTAAAATGGTTAGATTGATGACAGTGAGGTAGGGGAAGGAAGACAAACTGCCTGGCTGATGTAATGCGAGGTATATCTTGGGTAAGGATTTAGTCCTTTGTGTTACCAAGTGTTGAATGTCGCATAAACTACCAACGATTATTAAAGGACGAGGCACAGGCGTTTGAGGGGGTAGTGCTTGGTTTTTGGTCTATATATTTATTTATGTATATATTTTTGAGTTTCCTCGCTAGACCTCCATCAAGCTTTAAAAAAAAAACAAAAAAAAAACCCTCTTTCAAGATAAACTTGTACATTTTTCGGTAGAAAAATTACCCGGCCAAAGGCCGGTTCCTTCTAAAATTAGAGGCTCGCTCTTTCTCGCCAAGAAAAAATCTACACCTAAAGGGCACGAAAGGTCTTAATATTGACAACAAAATGAGGCGAAAGGTCTCGAAATCGCCAAACTTACGGAACGAACGTCTTAAAATCTCAAAACTAATATGCTAAACATGAGGGAGAAGGGGGTCCAGAAAAAGCGAGTACTACCCCCTTAATCCGGCATTTATTCTCATCAACTTCGTTTTAGCAACATTATTACGGCTCTTTTCTCTGATATTGACAACTAGACTGAAGGTAGACTAATATAATTGGCTTAAATCATAACACTTAATTCAGATACTCCCTGACCAAAGTTGCCGAGAGAAGAAGTGACTGTCCTTAAACATGTTGGCTGAAGACAGAGCGGTGAAGATTAAATAACTGGCCCTTATAAATTACCGGTACCCTTGTTGCAGTGAAGATTAAATGCTTAGCCCCTGATAAATTATGCTGGTTTCAGAGTATTAACCGTATGTTATAACTGGTATTTATATATATTATTCCGAAGTTACCGGTAATTAATTATGGTACCAGAGTAACCTTTTCATGTGCGGTATTTAGTGGTTATACAGACCGTAATTGATTCTAGCAATTTTAGGCAACCTAGTTCCACGTAGCCTACACGGTATTTTAGTATTTCTAATTATTAATTAAAACATACCGTACTGTATGCTTAGTAACTTCAGTTATACCGGGAAGGAAAGTGCTATTATTCTAATTCCTGAGTAAGCTTATGTACGGTAGGTTGATTCATCGTATAATTAGCCTTAATTACCAAACCATTTTGTCAGCAGTCATGTTTCCAATGTTTTCAAATACTTTGGAACACGTTCCTAAAATTGTAGCACACTGTCTGGGAAACTGGAGAAGAAAAACGCGAAAGAAGGAAAATGGTCTATATTCCCTTCCTGGTAAAATATCTTGAAAGCAGACTCCCAGGGCACCACCGGATGAGCCTCATAAACACCCTCTTTCGCATTATTTACGGTCATAGGGCTCCAGTAACGAGGGATAATAACCTCTCTTGACAAAATCCGGCCACCCCACAGGACACCACAATGACAGTCAATGGAAAACAAATATTGACTGTGGAAAGAAAAATATATGTATGGAAGATGTCTGATCGATTGTTTTTTGCTGGTTTAGTTAGTTGGTACGGTAAAAACAAATATGGACTGTGGAAAGAAAAAAATATGTATGGAAGATGTCTGATCGATTGTTTTTTGCTGGTTTAGTTAGTTGGTACGGTACCAGGTGCTCTTTAATACCATATCGTATCGCATACGGTATGCTACTCATATAGTTTGGGATTGCAAAGTAAGTCGGTTTCCTAATATTTCGTTTCATTTTAATTATTCTTAAATTATAATTATTTAATTATTTTAAATTTATTAATTTAACAGGGCGTCAAACCAGGGTAATGTTTCAAGACTGACTTGAGTGTTGAGAGGGAACACCATGCAGGAAAATGTGCATGATGTTATGTTGTGTTGACCATTTAATCACATGATGTGAAGACAAAAATAAATTATAAAATCCCAAATGCTCGTGCTGACCAGTTGGTTGGTGTGTAGCAAGGTCTACATAGACCTTGGGTGTGTAGGACCAAGGTCTACATGGACCTTGTGTAGGACGACTTTCGAACACTGGGACGCGTATGATGTGGGGATTTTTGAACAAATAACAAATATATAAGTAAAAATTCATGAAACTAATAAGGGATTGGTTAATGTGTAGATGACAATTTGGCAACAAATTAAAAGTTGCTGATACAAGTGTACCGGTAGCCTATACAAATAAATCTAAGTATTGGTATTAGGCCTATAGGCTACCGGTATTTGCGCAATAATGATCACGGTCACTATGTAGAGTCGATATCGAACATGGAGTGTGTGTCATGGCAAATAACAAAAGAGGATAGATGTAATACATGTAGATAACTAAAAGAACGCAATATATAGAAAGAGAAGCGATGCATGGGAAGAACAGTTAAGTACCGGTACAACAGTTGAATGAAAGAGGGAAAAGGGAGAGAGGTAGGTGAATGAGGGCAAGTTTAGCTGTGGTAGCGGTGGTGTGAATGAGAACGTATATTTGGCAGTGGTTGGAAAATATTAGCCGGGGTTGGTAGAGGATCCAGTTCACGAGGCATTGGTGATTGGTAGGGAATGTGGGAAGGAAAATAAAACCAGATCAGCCAAATAAGAAAATGCGTTTAATATGATGTTTAAAATACAGTAATAAAAGAGAGAGAGAGAGAGTAAGAGTTATAGAAATGAGGAAAATTGAAATAGAGGCGAAAGGTAAGATAACGCCAACATATTGTAATAAAAGAGATTATTATTTGAGAATGAACGAGAGGTGGGGGGGGGGGGGGTGAAGTGAAGTGAAGTGAAGTGAACGTAGTGGCGAGATGTACTGTATAACCTCCCACTCGCTTACCACTTCTCACGTTTTCTCTCTTCCCCCCTCCTCCCCAAAGTCACACACACACTCGTTTAAGCTATTCTACAGCTGTCATGTCCTCTCCTCTTTACTGGTCAGTGTAGTTTTTCCTTCATTCCGTCACTCACATATTTAATCTATCCCATCCCAAACACACCCATTTCACCAGGATTCTTTTAACTTGATGGCCATAAACTTGTAAGGGTTTACCGCTAATCATTTCTATATGAACCATTTAATACTGCATAACATACCTACTATATTTACTAGATTTGTCATTATATAGTTATGCATTCCACCTGTATCTATAGATGTTATGTGTCCTGCCTGTCTCCTTCCGCCTCTTACCACTGGTCGTCTTCTCTCCCAATTTATAGTCAACCACTAAGTCTCTTATCTTTCCTCACTTGGCGTTTTCAGACCCCACTAAGCCTCCCCTCTTCCCAAAATGAGCCAATTCTCACTCTCAATGCATATTTCTCTACCCCTCCCCCCACCCCCTCATCTATGTTTTTTCAACTCCATCAAGCGAGTGTTCCCTTTCCCAATTATATTTTCCAACACTGAATATTGATACTTTGACCATTAGCCTGCCTTTCCATCGCTGAGCACTTCCACCATTATCCTGTCTTTCCACTAATATCCTCTCCATCATAACACATTTGTACATCACATATCTTTCTCCCATTATTACATTTTCACTCTACCCCCAGCCCTATCTCCAGCTCCCTCGCCCCCCACCGCAGCCCGCCTTTCCCTCCAGTCTTGTGTACTCGTAACCACAGGTCCGTATCCCGTGCTCTTTACACTCGAGTTCGCTTGAGTGGGTCGCAAGCAAAAGCCATATCGTGTGGAGTACGATACACGTATTACATTAACGTACAGTGCAGTTACCTTCAATACCGGTACTTTTTCAACACTTAGCCTAAGCGGTTTTGAAGTTTTGTAATTGTTCAACAATATTTCAAGGAACTGTAAGCCAAATATATCGGCATAACTTTCTCCTATATTTCTTAAATAATAAATACAGTAACGTTATATAGTAAGATGTTCAGATAGGTTAAAATTGGCAAATTAATAGCCTGCTGTATTAGTGTTTAAACATAGGTTAAAATTGGCAAATGAATAGCCTACTGTATTATTGTTTAAACCGGTCATCTGATTCCGATATAAAACACAATCCCCACTCCACAAATCTGATTCGGATTGAACGTGATTGGTGTTCACTGGTGTTTAATGTTATTCTTGACGTTAATAATGAACTTTTATTGGTTTCAAAATCTGAAAATATGTTGAACCAATCAGTAACAACTGTGAGAAGGGTGGAATGAGCTGTCTATAGTCCGTTCATTCTAGGTTGGGCAGAACTCGTAACCTCTAACCTCTGTAACTAAAAAAAAACGGCTAGAACAAATGAGCTGTCAATTTCCACACCTATTCCCTGGCCAAGTCTTCATATTTGGTAGAGAAATTAGCTCGATTACTCTAGTCCTTTTTTAGTTACAGAGGTTAGAGGTTACGATTTCTGCCCAACCTAGAATGAACAGACTATATAGTTAATTTGACATGAGTATAGGGTACCGATAGTGTATATAAAGTGTTGATGGTTGGTGGTAGCGGATAGGGAGAGAGCTAATTTTGGCACCACGTTAATCGGTTCAGTAATGTAACGTGTTGGTGTGTTATATGTTCATGCTTATGTTTCGTTTTCTTATATAACTCTCTCTCGCTCTCTCTCTCTCTCGCTCTCGCTCTCGCTCTCGCTCTCGCTCTCGCTCTCTCGCTCTCGCTCTCTCTCTCTCTCTCTCTCTCTCTCTCTCTCTCTCGCTCGCTCTCGCTCTCGCTCTCTCTCTCTCTCTCTATATATATATATATATATATATATATTTATATATATATATATATATATATACCGGTAGCCTATATATACTGTATATATAGGGCCTATATATACCGTATCCATTTTTGTTGCAATCCCCATGAATTTTTCATGTTAAACCTTTTGTACCCCCCCCCCCCCTTTTCATTCCATCATGCCTATAGCCTACCGCCAATGCCTACCAGTACCGGTACTATATTTTCAACCCTTCCCCCTTTTTCCCCCCATTTCCTTTATCCAATATACTATTTTCTCCCTGCGCGAACTTTATATTTTTTGTCCCCCAGTTGTAAATTGTCAACATCACCATTTATTTCTGTGAACGGTTCCCCGGCTGCCCGTGAAATGTACAATCCCGCTACGGGAAAGTTATGGGAGGGGGCAGTAGAAAAGGGGTTAGCGTCAGATATATAGACTGGTGTATTACTATATATATATATATATATACCGGGTATATATATATATATATATATTGGTACACAGGCATAAGTTGAGAGAGAGGTAAAAGGTTTTGTTGGTCGTTGATTTGATATTTTGGATACCGGTGCCGGTATTCAGTGATGCGAAGGGTAGGACATTAATGGTAACAATATTATAAGATGGATTTCACCTATTTGAATTATATTCATCTTTTTTTAGAACTGAATGCAATCGTGTTGGCCTAACCAAGATCAATAGAACGTCATAGAAGGGGCTAAACAAAAATTGTATAAAGGGCCTAACTTAAGCCAGTGTGCAACGATAATAACACCAATATAACAAGAGGGTTAAAACCAATGAACTAGGCCTATAAGGAAGAGCTAGGATAATATGTTGACTTGAGAAATCTTGCAATTACAGCTGTGTGGCTCTGAGCGAGCCCGGCAAGGACTCTGAGATGGGATATCATATGTCCGGAACCCCACAAAGACATCCTCCTTATGATATACCCCCCCCCCCCCCCCCCCCCCCCCCCCTCTTCTCTCTCTCTCTCTCTCTCTCTCTCTCTCTCTCTCTCTCTCTCTCTCTCTCTCTCTCTCTCTCTCTCTCTCTCTCTCTCTCTCTCTCTCTCTCTCTCTCTCTCTCTCTCTCTCTCCACTTCATTTTCATTCCTTCTCTCTCTCTCCACTTCATTTTCATTCCTTTCCTGTTTACATATGTTCTTTTTGGTAATTTCTCCCTTCACTCTCCTTCTTCTCTTCTTCACTTCACTCTCCTCACTGTTCCCAGCGGTCGAAAGTCTACGAGGACGGTATAGCAATAATTTAGGAGTTAAAAGATTACTGTTTTGTACCGTGCCTTTAATTAGTGGACTCTGTCACAGTAATTATCATATATGTTGAGAAATATTCTTGATAACCTGAATATTCCCAATTATCGCGTAATTAAATCATGTATCATCACCGAATCAGCATTGACCTAGTTTTGCCATTGATAACCAATATACAGGTATTGGCAGATATTTTATACCAGTGCCGTATTGTAAGTAATTTTACGTTAATATGAGTATGATACAGGTATATATTGGAGATAAATGGTCACGTTATACAGGTGTGTGTGTGTGTGTGTGTGTGTGTGTGTGTGTGTGTGTGTGTGTGTGTGTGTGTGTGTGTGTGTGTGTGTGTGTGTGTACTCCATATTAACTAGGCAGCAAATTATCAACTCCCTAAGTAGGATTGTGAAGGAACATGATTGGTTGGCAGTGGTGCATAAATCGATCTACGAAGCGGAATAATGATTACCAATAATTATATCCAAAGGGGTGGAATAAGCTACCAAGTTAACGTAAAGGGAATATACTGTATGGCAACGTGTGTTGGTTGTGTAACTTGATAGCAAGGTCGGCCAGCCAGTCTCACGTGGTGGCACGCTAGCGAACCATCATCTTTACCCCTGTCACAACACTCGCTTTTTTTGTCTTCTAAACTCGCTTCATCGGGGCGGAGAGCGAGTTTTAGATGCATCCTTGAGCTTCAATTTATTGTGTGGTGAGAGTTGTTTGCCTAGGTGTAGCCTGACCCTTTCGTGGTTCACCGCTTGATAGGTTATCAAGTTGAAGGATTCGTTGTCCTTATTTTCTTGTCACACATCGTTAGATTCGTAATACATGAGTGAGAAACGTTCAAAGGCACATAGCCTACGTAGTTTACTTTAAACGTCACCCATATTGTTGTTCTAGCCTTACATCAGACGAATATGTTAAATTATAAGAAGGACCTACTACAATCCATGAAAATCATATTGTGAGCAAAATTAAATATTACTTGCAATAACATTTTTTCAGGACCACTTGAAGTCTTTATACAGTATTTGAACATGGACGAAACAAATATAAATAATACAGTACTGATGAGCATCGGCACGGTATTACGTTGAGTAGGATGTGTTTACATGGGATTGACTGTGAATTCAGGTATTTGTAGCCAGATTTGTAGGTCGTTAGAGTTTGTGGGTTGATGCGAATAGGACGGGTTAGGCGGTGTTGGCATCGAGGCGAGTGTGTGAGATGAGCTCAAATTACAGCTTTGGATGTAAAATGTACTGTGGTGCGAGGAGGGTTAGGCGGCTCAGATAAGGTTGGTATGTAGGAAACGGGACAGGGTTGTTTGCTGTAGGGTGATTGGTAGTTTGAGGGTAAGGTTTCGGGATATATACATTTAACATAATTGGATAGTGTAGATAAGAAAGCTGTTGTTAACACGAATGCTAA
Organism: Paralithodes platypus; assembly: GCA_032716605.1. Taxonomy (NCBI): domain Eukaryota; kingdom Metazoa; phylum Arthropoda; class Malacostraca; order Decapoda; family Lithodidae; genus Paralithodes; species Paralithodes platypus. The sequence continues at coordinate 9,199,276 of CM064543.1, forward strand.
TTGCGAGTGGCGGAAAGGGATTTTTTTTTTTTTTAGAAATGGGAACATACCGGTAGTTTAACACATTTTAGTTAACCTATAATGGTTCATACACAAATCTGCCGTAGGCCTTCCGCGTGTCAACAGTGTAGACATATAGTTACCAGTAAGTAATAATTTCACAATTAAATGAGTAAAATGACGTTCATATATATTTGTCAAAGTAGTTTATCCAAATATCGATAGCATGGGCTATAGCTACGTCAAGACACGTTGACAATATGGAGGTACTGTAGATGGAAGCCTGTTCCACGCGCGTAAGAGAAGTGTTTTATGCGAGGTTACAGGGCAGAGGAGCATTGTGGCGGATGTGTGTGGTTAAATGTGGTTGAGGATAAGAGGCTAGCAGTGTATAGAGCTATTACAGGGCGTGTCACCGGTACAGTTGGGTATTCTGTTCTGTTGACAAGTGGGTGCAATTGTCGGAAAGTAAAATACGGCACCGTTAGGCCTATATCATTTAATATTCGTGAAGAAACCTTCCGGTAACATAATAGTGTATCCTTCGATTGCGAACGCATGCTCTTTCCTCAGTCTTACGGTGGTGATAGAAGTGTTAGAATAGGATAGACAAAATTGATCACTTCAGACAAGGATAAATAAAACAAAAACATGTGCAATAACGTCTTTATACTAGGTCTAATTAACATGATAAGCAAGTTTTGCAGCCTAAAGTAGGACAGTATCCATAGCCGAATCGGATTGGTACGGTAGCCAATTGTATGAGGATTATATGATTGTAAGGTTGTAAATTCAATATTAACGAGGGTACGATATCGGTACAAAGTCCTGGGATGGATAGGCCTACACACTCCGTGGTTAGCCTAATTACGAGGATAATGGATGATAATATGAATATATACCGGTAGCTTATAACCCATTGTAATATATATTATAATGATTGATTGAGAAGCGGCTGTGTGATTAATAAATGATACTTGACAGTGGTAGAAGTCAATGGGGAGGAATTGTAGGTACCGTATATTGCCTAGACAATATATTTGGATACCGGGTAATCATTTAATTGCGAGAGGGTCTTTCTAAACTGAATAAAATAGTCTGGTTGGAAGAGAAGGCTTTTAAACAAATCCTTCGATAGGTCCTTCCAAGCTGATTATAATCGGTTGCTTTTAGCTAGACTAAAATATACGAGATTGAAAGTTGATTGTGATCGCCAGGAATAAAAGCTACAATCTTAAATCATGGGATGAGAGTAAACTCCTTACGTTTTGAAGTCATTCGCCCTAAAATGCTACACACAGAGACTGACTAGAGAAGAGGAGGATGGGTATAGCTGGTGGGTTGGTTAGAATAGAGCGGGATAGGTATTGTGTGGTGTGTGAGCGAGGAAAGGTTACTGGGAATAGGGACTGTGGTGGGATGGGGCCTAGCTATGTGCGTGTTAGCGAGGTATACACTACAAGGCTAGTTAAAGGACGGGGGGGGGGGGGGGGGGGGGGGGGCGGAGGATCGGGTAGTTGGGGGGGGGGATTAGCTGATAGTTAGGAAAGGGATAGTTGATAGTTGTGGGAGGGATACCCGAGGTAAGTGTGAGTATGTGTGTTGGGGGGGGGGGGGGGTCTGTCTGTAAATTGAGGGCGTGTGGGTAGAGGCCAGGGACTGTCCTAAGTCACTATATTTAGCTTTTTGCTCTCTCTCTCTCTCTCTCTCTCTCTCTCTCTCTCTCTCTCTCTCTCTCTCTCTCTCTCTCTCTCTCTCTCTGTCTCTGTCTCTGTCTCTGTCTCTCTCTCTCTCTCTCTCTCTGTCTGTCTGTCTGTCTGTCTGTCTGTCTGTCTGTCTGTCTGTCTGTCTGTCTCTCTCTCTCTCTCTAATTTCCAAATTCGCGGATGACACGAAGATAGGTAATGCAATCATTTCCGAAGGTGATAGAATAAACCTTCAAGCTGATTTAAATAAAGTCACAGAATGGTCGGAGAAGTGGAAAATGCCGTTTAATGTAAATAAATGTCAGATATTGCAAATAGGTTCTAAAAACAAGAAATATGAATACTACATGAATGAAGAAAAGATAAAACAGTAACACAAATAAAAGACTTGGGAGTGCTGATAAACGAAAACTTAAAATCTTCCAATCAATGCACAGCGGCTGCAAACAAAGCAAACAGGGCACTAGGTTTCATCAGAAGAAACTTCCACTATCACAGCAAAGACATAGTTTTGCCCTTATACAAAAGTATGGCGAGACCGCACCTCGAATATGCTGTGCAGTTTTGGTCACCTCACCTCATAAAGGATGTTAACAAATTGGAATCTGTGCAAAGGCGAGCCACTTAGCTAATCCCTTCATTGAGAAATAAATCATATGATGAAAGACTGAGAGAACTTGATCTATTTTCACTTGCGAAACGAAGGATGAGAGGCCAATTGATAGAGTGTTTTAAATTTCTAAAAGGATTCAGTAACATTAATCTAGATAAGTTATTCAAAAAAGCCGAACACACATCTACAAGAGGAAACAATTTAAAATTATTAGGTCGGAGAGCGAATCTAGATACAACAAAAAATGTCTTCACTCACAGTGTAATTGATGAGTGGAACAAACTTCCAAATAAAGTAATAGACAGCTCCTCTATAGATACATTTAAGAAAAATCTAGACTCTTACCACAGAACAATTGGTATGGAGTAGGCAGTAATTATCACCGTTATTATTTGTTCAGCTGAAGAGAGCGTTAGAAAAGAAAAAAAAATAATAATACACACATAAAAAATAAGAATAATAAAAATCACTAAATATGTACATACTACTAAGGGTGATGGGTTGGATGATTCCAATTAACCCCAAAAGTTACATGCTGCTAAGGCGAAGGGTTGCATGATTTTTTTTTAATTTCTTTTTTGTTTTCCCTTTCTTTTTTTCCAATCTTTCCTGTAAATTCCTTCTGGGGATTTCGAAGCCCAGCAAGGTTAATCACTTCCAACTTTTTCATGTACGGCAATTGCCGGAGGGAACGGAGGGTAGGGAGAGAGCCTTCTTCTTTTCTATCCTTTCCTTCAACTTTCCTTTTCTATCGGATATGCCATCTCTACTAGAATTAAGTCCTGACCACCTCGTTTGGATCGTAAGGTCTGTGTGGCCAGTGTATCTATGTAAGTCTATGTAAGTCTCTCTCTCTCTCTTCCATTTCTCTTCTCACACACAGTAAAAACGCTGATGTGGTGTTAAGTGGGAGACACCGCGTGAAGGTTGGGGAGGGAGGGAGGAGGTTGCTGGGAGAGGGATCATTGAGGACACTGAGCTAAGATGCGCCACGCTATTGATCACCAACCAGCTCTCTCTCGCCCTCTCTCGTTTCCCATATTCTATAGCACTTCTCCCAAATCTTCCTAATTTAGTTAGCCTTTGTAATTTTCCACATTTTTCAAGCTTCATAGCCTATTATTTTGCTAATTCTTACTCTTCAGCTCGTCACCTTCCAAACCCGTTTAGAAGGAAGTCGTGCCAATCCCACGCTGGCCAATTTAACCCCTCTTCATAGCATTATACAAACTTGCGTCGTTAACTGCCAATCTAACCTATCGTTTCCTAATATTACTTTTCCTAACTTTATTATAATACTGGTACGGTACCTACCTGGTTTAACCCATACAGTACCAGGGACGTACTTTTTATTATATTCTGGCAACTATTAAACGATTTCATTCAGCTTAGGAAGGACCTTTACCAGCAATAAGGCTTCAATATATCTCGACCAACCCTTTTAAATACCACCGATCCTTCCTAAGCTGCATAATATCGTCAAAATATAGCTAGAATAAAACATAGTCCACGTCGCTGGTACTCAAAGGGTTAAGTTCGTCAATGGGACGCGGTTAAAGTTACGGTATCAACCACCACCGTTTGTAAGTTGTCTGTCACATTCCTACTTTGACAAGTCCCATCTCAGTTTTGACTTTTGTTCTCTGCCCTCTCCTGACTCTTTATCAGTCAGTCTTTCCTCGTCCCCGCTTCTTTTTAATTCACTTTCCTCCATTCACTCTCCATTCTTTCCTCTCCTCACATTTTATCTGCTCACCTGACTCAAATATGTCGTTTCTCTTCCACCCATCTTCTTAAATAACTGTCCTTTATTCACTTTCCAGATTCTATTTTCTGACTATTTTTATAATTATTTATCTTGTCTCCAACCATTCCTTTTAATTAATTTTCCTTCATTCCATTGACAGTCTTCCCTCCCCCTCTCTTCTTTTCATTTATCTTTTATCTATTCACAGCATATTGCACTTCAGAGCAGCCTTGAGCCTGCTTCACACGGGAGTAGATTTTGCAGAGTTGTCGTTCTTGGTTCTGGGAATACTGAGAAGATTTGCTTGGTGGATGTTAGAGTTCCTTTAACTTTCAACATCAGCAGTCCATTAGCTACCGGTATCGTGTTCTCCCAGGTCATCAGCATCTTTGACTGTGCGCATTATATAGTACATGTATGTATGTATGTACGTATATACAGGTATATATATAATATCAGGTGAAGGTATTGAGAGATAGCCTTTACACTATATATTTGTTTTTCATTTACGGGTAGGCCTATGCACATTAGGCTATCTCGTAACCTCTGTGCATTGCATTACCTTCCCATCCTAAGCCTATACCTTACCTCTCCAACCAACCACATCCCGTTTCATTTTGCCCTTTGTCACCTTGTGATCCCCTGACATTCCCGTCCCATCCCCATCCTTTCCTATCCTATGCCTGTTTTCCCGATTCCATTCCAATCCAATCCTAGCCCCCCATTCATCCCTTACCACAGTGCCGCCATCAGGTCCGTGGTCTGTTGCTATGTACCTAGTCCCGGTATCATCGCCAACCCAGGTTTCCATTTAAGTCCCATAGTTTTATTTTCCCCTCCACTCGCTATGACCCCCCCCCCCCCCCCTTACTCTACCCCCACCAGCCTCGACCCTCTCTCCACCTCCACCGCCTCCCGTGTCAACCCTTCCCCTCCCTCCATGGCAGTGGCGTCTATAGGGGAGTGCGTCGGGAGGAGTTGTATATGCCATGGTGTATAGGGGCCTACCGTGTTTTTTGTTATTTTAAGTGGATAGTACAGTATTTAGTATTTTTAGACGATAAATTACTCTGCGTGTGGTAGGATTCACGAAGATCAAACTCTAAATAATTCTGGACGCATGATAAACAGTATGGTGACTGTTGTGAATAGGTTGACATAACTTTCCCCGATGATGGCCCGACTCAGCCCTCCCACCGTCCTCCTTCCCTCCCTCCTCCCTCTTCCATGCAAGTTGCCGGCAAAAATAAAAGTCGTGTTGTATCGCAAGAGTTTCCGATTTCGCGTTATTGCTGATATTCCTTACCTAAAGGCTTTTTATTTCCTTTTTATTGTGTGTTTTTTTTAACCTAGAGTTGTGTTTAATAGGTTTATAAATTTGTTTTGATATATATATTTATTCAACCTAAAGTTAGTTGTGCTGCTGAAACGAGGAATATAATAATTAAATTGTAAGAATAGATGGTGTGTGTGTGCTCTTTGATTAAATGTTGGCTTTTTCAGTTGTGGCAGTAACAATAATATAATTATTTATGTAATCTAACTGCAATCTATTGAGTTTACGTGTGAAGCTGTATGTCATTACTCGTTAAGCTGAGTAAACACAGCGACCATGATGTGCTGTATAATTGAGCCATTCCCTTAACTACCCGCTCCTTGATGACGTCTATTTGTCATTGGAAGTTGTAGCTCGAGGCTGATTGGACGAATCACGGCGTTGCCTTGGGCGAGTGTGCTTGAAAGTGATAGCACCAGAGACAGATATGATAGTGATTTTTGTAATATCATCTTCGGTTAATAATTGAAAACTGCGTCTTACCGAAAAACTGTTAATGACTACCAACCATACAGGGCCCATATAGATTTTGTTTTTGTTCTGTTATTATTATTATTATTATTATTATTATTATTATTATTATTATATATTTTTTTTGTATTATGCCAATCATTGAACTTTTATGTTATGTTCTCGGGGACTAGAACACCAATTTGATGATCAATAATTTAAAGCTCATATCAACTAAGCTACGCACTGTATGTTTCCTATAATATGCACTCATATACTAGTTGTTCATTTGTATTAATGTTTCGCTAATATCGTAACTAACACATTATACAGGTATATACGGTTCCGGGTATAAATTATTAGGATCGGTAGATCATAAGGTAGTGTGATTTCGCCTGTTAATATGTTATGTACCCTCGAACGTCTATGTAGAATACTCTGAAAATAAACATTCGCATACCGGTAATGAAAAATAGGAAGTACGGTAATATTTTACAAATTAGTTTACGGTACCGGTACTCAAACAAAAACAAACAAAGTCATTAAGTTGACACTTGTTTCCACAGTCAACATAATCATAATGATGTAGGTTGTGCTTCTCCCAGAAGTCACTCCAAGTTTCTTAGAAATTACCAGGTTAAGAGATAATAACTTTACTTAAACGTTGAGCAATACACGGAGGATGGGGGCTTGGAGAGGAATACTGGTTGCTGCCGAACAAAGACAAAAAAAGTCTATACTGGTACCGGTTATATGCCGGTATGGAAATGTATCATTTAATGTGTAGACCTTTAAAGTACCGCATGGAACATTTAAGGTATCATAGCTCTAGTATGGTACCGGCATTTGTACAAACATTAATATTTTGTTAAACACACCGTCCCAGCCCAAACATCCAAATTATGAATGTTTAATATTCCTCCCAATATACCTTTACCAGTTTCATGTGTACCGGTATGCTGCTTAACTACCAATGTGTTCTTCCCAGTTCTCAATATGTTCTGCCTAGTTCCCAGTATGATCTCCCCAGTTCCCAGTATATTCTCCCTAGTTCCCAGAACCCCCCACCGTGTGAGCCAGTCCAAGGATACTACTCTCCTAAAGTTTCCCTTTTCACACGATGGCCCAACAACACTTCTTTTTTTACACACTCCGCCATATGTATATACACCTCCCTCCTGTATGTGTACCGTGTGTGTATATGTCTGTGTGGGCATGGTCACTTAACAACAACAACAACAACCCCTGTCACTCCACACCACCCATATATCTCACCCACTTCTTGTCCATACATTGCGACATTCGTTGTTTTGGGCGGCCTCTACTTTGCATATCAATTAGGGAATGTCGGTCCTTTTATCCCGGTAGGTTGTTTTATATGCTCACTTGTGTGGGAATAAACATGGCTGTAAGTATAAGCTTCTCTCCCTTTCAATGTACAAAAAGAAAAGAACATATACTCTAGCTAGGCCTAATTATTCTTTCCGAGTCGAGTCAATTACCGATACACGAGTTTATTGACCCCACACAGAACAAACAAAATATCAGATGAAGAACAAATATATGAATAGAATTATGGCAATGATTAAATGTAATTGTATAACAGTGGTTAGCACAGATATAATCCACATTTCATGAATTTATTAAAACTTTGTGGTAGTACCGTAACTAGAATTATGATAACGATTCAATACTCGCATATATAGTGCTTAATACTGATGTCGGTCACATCAATTAACTATTCTGTGTAAAGTTTTAAAGTTACATAGTTTAGAACTAGCTGAACTATTCATGTCATTAAATGCTACCCTAATGACATTCAAGGTTTCGGGTCCAATCAATTTTTCAAACTTTTTTTCTTTTGTTCCTATAAATGTATTTTTAGTACCGGTACCTTAGCAACCTGCAAATTGTGTTTCGTCTTATGTCTCTATATTTCTTTACCCAGTTGATTATCTATGCCTTTCTCACATTATTATTTTTGTTATTATGATTAACACCGTGCTTAAGATACCAGAACTATACAGGTACCGGTACCGGTAGTATGAGCCGAAACTGTACGTCCATGTAGGTTACCCGATTATTATTGTTTTAAAGCAACATGATCATTTTTCCTGACTTATTATGATACACAGTCGACACTAATGCTGTAAGTTCTTGCTGTCTTAATTTACTACTACGAGTTATGCGCCAACTTCTTCCAGACAACAATGGAGCTATAGCAAAGTAATGGGTGGTTATGTACTCGTGGCTGCAGGATAACCGGGTTTATGCCATTTTCATTGTTTATAGATATGACATTATTTGCTTTGTACGTCTGATTTACGATACTGGGCCACGTTGGAAGAGTACCGGTACATGATTATATATATATATATATATATATATATATATATATATATATATATATATATATATATATTATATAGTTATTTAACATTCCGTTGCAATATTAATGCTCCAATCTACTGCAGAACATTACTTGGCCTAGTACCGTATTGTATTCGCATTAATCTAGCGCCGAAGCTATTATCACAGGATTTTTGCTTCACTCTAACGTATAACATTAAAAGTAACTGGCAAAGCCACCACCAGCTCTACCATACTTTGATGAGCGTGTGGCGTGACCAATAGCACACACACACACACACACACACACACACACACACACACACACACACACACACACACACACACACACACACACACACACACACACCACACACACACACACACACACACACACACACACACACACACACACACACACACACACACACACACACACACACACACACAGAGTGAGTGAGTTGTCTCTGTACATATGCATCACCGGCACAGGAGGAAATGTTCAGTGCAGTATGTCTTTATTCCTCCCTCTGGCCTAGGCTGCTGGGAGATTGCTACATTAATATTCCATGGTACCGGCTCCCCAATTATAATTATTTTTATTATCTATTATTATTATTATTATTATTATTATTATTATTATTATTATTATTATAATTATTAATAATATTATTACCGTGTTGTTGTTATTATTAGCCTATTAACTTACCGGAGTGACAGTCAAGTGATGTCGCCGACCATGGAGCATCTTTCATTCCTCTCAAACGCCAACCAATGTCATCCAAGAGACTGTCCATAAACTTCACTCTATTTCTACCTCTTCTTCTCACTCCTTCAACTCTCCCCAACAAACAGTCACCCTCAAGACCCTTGCCTCTAATGATATGGCATACAAGCTTCAGCTGTCTTCTTTTGATACCGGTACAGTTCATGTACTTCTTTCCATTCCTGCTCCTCTCAATACTTCTTAATTTATAACTCGAGCTGTCCAATGAATCATTATTTTTATTAGTGTATGATCATCAGTGCCTCCATAGTTATGTTTGTATAGTTACTTATAGGATGTATTTTAAAAAACACATACAGGTCTCTCCTAATATATGAAGGTTTAACAAATATGCATTTCTGGGAATACTGGTACACGACCTAACATCATGGGAGCTTGCAAAATGGGATGTATTGTAAATAGTTGTTGCATTCCCCCTTCATGCTGTATAACCCTTCAGTCTTTGTGATCCGAACTCCTATGCCCACCTTTACTCTCTTGTTTACCCTTCAACAATGGCCGATGGAATTTCAAGAAGGGAGGGTATAGGATGAAGAGCTGGTGGGTCATAGTTCAAAAGGGAAAAGGAGGGAAAAAATAGTTTGTTGTAATTTGAAGTCATGTACCCCCTTGCGCGCTCTCTCTCTCTCTCTCTCTCTATAAATATATATATATATATATATATATATATATATATATATATATATATATATATATATATATATATATATATATATATATAACAGTCACACGTCTGACAGTTTCAGAATAATTTAAAATACGGTATTATATGGATATAGCCAGCTCTAATTACCTTTTTACGGCACACTCAGTCTATTTGTTAGACGGCTGTATAAAGTTTAGCTGTATAATCCGAATTAAGTTACCGATCGTGTTTTCTGGCAACTAGGTCGGGCTGTTTAATTCATGGAATAATAATTATTATAATAGGCTAGGTTTATTTCGAGCCAACACCCAATGAGGCTGAAAATACACAGTTCCGTATCCTAAGTGATCAGCAACCTGATTTTGGTTGCTAACAAGAGCGCTTACGTACCTCCGTTGGAGTAGTACGTGGGCAGGAGGTCTGGACGCACCAGTTTCTGGGGAAACCTCTTTCGGTGCCTGGATTCGAACCCCGACTACCAGAGCCAGCATTCCAAGTGGAGTGACAGGGCGCTTGGCCGCCGAGTGCTGTATGCAATTATTTAGGCAACTAGACTGAAGGTAGATAATTATAGATTGGCTAAATTCATATATAAAACTAGATTACCTCTTTACTACCTCCACTTCTCCCGTCACACCTCTGCTGCTTCCGCCCTGTTGCCACACACTCGTTCGACTGGTTCACTTAGGCCGCCATTCATTCCTACTTGCGGGAACTATACTAGGCAATATTCCCTGAACATGAGGTAATAAATAGTGTTACCAATCCCATAAAAACTAAGTTTAAGGAGTCGTCCCCGTATTCCTAATCTTGTGAGAAGTAGGTTGATAGGCCTAATTGAACTAAGTATTAAGGCGCCGTATCCAAACTAACGTGTAAAAAGGTGTGTTTCTGATTCTACTTGGAATTAAATATGAAAATCGGTATTCTTAATCGTATGCGAGGGGTGTTACGTATTTTATATTGAACTAAAATAAAGTACCGTATTCCCTAGTTATGTGGGGTTTAGGTTAGGTTAGGTTGCAAATACACGCTTCTTCATAAGCTACCAGTCTACCCGTCAGCTGCTGAAAAGTTGCTGGAAAATTAACAGCTCGTGTGAATATGCCCCAACATAACGTTAGTTGGCTTCCGTTCGCTTGCCTTGCCCGTTTCTCTTTGTGCCATTCCAGGTTAGAGGCCGAGTCACACGCTCACTTTAGCCAGCATTTTTTTCCTAGCAATTCTGGTCTGGCTGGTGTAGATGAATGTTTTAAAATTATTCGGCTAGCTTAGGTAGCCTAATCTACCTTCAGTTTTGTGGCCATCAGAAATGTTCAGAAAATAATGCAAGTACCGGTAAGCTCTTAGTGATTCCACCAAACATAATAGAACTTTATTCTAGTTTCGAATATCCCGAAGAAATGTTCTCCGGAAAAATGTCAATAAATAAATAAATAAAACTAAATAAATATGTTAATTACATAAACATTGCTGGACATATGCTCGTTTGACTTTGGCTGTAGCCTAGTCCCAATATCTCTCTCTCTCTCTCTCCACAACTAAAATATTCTCTACCCTGAAGGTTACGAGCCCGTCATTAATATTCTCAGGAGTCAGAATATCGGCCGCGGCTCAGTTGTTGGCTTCAAAATCTGCATGCGAGAGATTGAGAGACGCGTTAAAAAAAAACCACCCAAATATTTTTCTCGGCGTTCCTTAGGGTTATTTGATATCTGAGAGTTGTACACTTCAGTCGAGAGATGTAGCGAAAGCAATATATTCCCTGAGAGAGAGTGCGAGTGAGTACAACCAAGCTAGAAGGCTATGTCCCATATTCACAACTGCAGGTATTTCCCTTTTTATTTTATTTTTATTTTTTGTAATAAGGCAAGGATAATAATTAACTCATCAAAAATTGCACATGGACATTTGTGTTAAAGACTTGTTTTTCTTATACCTTGAGAAATTACCAAAGTTGAAATTATGAGGGCAGCAAACGAATTGTTTTAGGGTGAACGTAGGGATGCAACATTGTGCCTACATAAGTAGGCACAATGTTGTGTATCTCGCTCTGTCTTCCTGAGTTACAAGGTTCCTATGGTATAGGGCTCATTAAATGAATTTCATTAGCTATTGATACCGTTATTTTATTCATTTATGAAGCCTTTTCTGAGCTAATCAATATCGTCAGGATTATCTACAATAACTGTCTTCGTGGTGCAGTGCATAGTGTGTTGATTTTCGGTGTGCGCATCCTAGGTTCGAATCCCCGGACTGCCACATGTGGTTGTTAATTTCATTAATCGATTTTAGGAGTAGAGTTGGTTGGTGGAGAGAACATAATAATACTCGATAACCAGGAATCGCGGTACTAGAGTTGGTTAAAGAGTTATTAAGACCCTTTGACGGTTTTCCTATACTGATTAAAATTAAAATCTCTAAAATTGTGCAATACTAGAATTAAATAAAAAAAATAGCGTCATCGTACTGAAACTGCCAAGTATCACAGCTGGGAAGTCACTGGTTCACTATTTGGGTATACAGCATAGAGGGTTTAGCTCTAAATATTTCCTGGTAATGTGCCTCTCTCTGTGTGTGTGTGTAAGAGAGGGAGAGGGAGGGAGGAGCGTGTATGGTGCGAGGTAAGGGAGAGAGCAGAGTGAGGGAGGAAGGTGGCTGGGGGGCCGGTTAGCAACAGAACGAAGGGTGAGGGGAGGGGAGAGGGGGGTCCGCGCACGCGCTCTACGGTTCTCTTTGTTGCCGCGTGCTGACCCCCTCCCTCCCCTTCCTCTCTTCCCGTATGTATTTCGCCGACTTCTTTTGCCATATTAACCCCTAAACTTACTGCCATATTCTGTTGTAAATACCGATTGCTTCATTCCTTGTCCGCTAATCCGTTTGTCCCCTTTCAGCTACGTCCTTCAAACTACCCTCCTTCACTCCACACCCTCTTGTCCGCTGTTCTTGCATCACATTTTGTATGTGCCACACAAGCGGATGAACTACAATTGTAAACCCTGTGTACTTGGAAATGAACGTCTACTATTGGAATGATTGGTTTTAGCATATATATATATATATATATATATATATATATATATATATATATATATATATCTATATATATATATATATATATATATATATATAGAGAGAGAGAGAGAGAGATTAATAGTCTAGCTTTAGGCTGTATATAAGAATATAATTTAGGTGAATCATTGATGTAGTGTTTTAGATATTTGGATGTTATGAACGTGTTTTTTTATGTTTTTATTTTTAACTGAACAGCTAAAGACCCACAACCCTAGTGTAGGTAGCAACAGTGAGATGATCTGCGGTGTGTTTAGTAACCAGGCACGAGCAGTCTTGATGTGGCACAATACTTACCACTTGACACAGCACCTCCACCGCCACCACACTTACTCACCAAGCTACACTTTACCATACAGAACAACCACAATCTATCACTTAGCCTACACGCCTTTTGGACAGTCAAATTACTTAATATGGATTTTCATTATTGTATAGTCTGTAAATTACTCTTAAAATGTATCTCGATATTTATTGCTATAGTTGTGAAATGTATTAGCAGGGTTTAAGAAGGTACTGTACGGTATATTCATTATTAAACTTCATGACTTTTAGCCTTACTGTCATTTTTAAACCAATTCCAAAGCGTTTGGATAAATTTATTTACTCAGTACTCACGGATAAAATTAATATGTTCATATTGACCTCGATATTTATACTATACCTGAATACCATCAATGTTGATTACCGAATGTGTTACCGGCAACCTGCAAATGTTATAATAAATACTCCATGTATATCGGTGGCTTTAAATCTATAAAATGAGCGCAGTTGTCCATTCCTTTGTACTATAGGGTTTTTCTCCCCTACTCCACGTCACTGCCTGGTAACAGCACGCCACCACCGCCGCCGCTGCGGGATCGAACCAGAACTAATGGTTTAAGGGGGGTGACTTGTTTTTTGTTATTTCTGTCCTTTTCTCTCTTTCTCTGGCTTGTATCCATTCGGCCCCATTCAGCCAACTATTTTAAGACGTTTATCCCCATCTAGGTGTCGATTTCTTCCTGGCGAGCGATAGCGAGCCAGCATTATATGAAGAAATCCGGCTTCGCCGGAGAAATTCGTCGATCGAAAAATTTACAAATTTAGCCTGCTGTCAAACAAAAATAAAAAATATGTTGGCTCGCTACCGCTCACCAGTAAAACATGGACACCTGGATGGGGGTAAACGTCTTAAAACAGCAGGCTGAATGGGGCCAAATGGATACAAGCCAGAGCAAAATAGAAAAGGACAGAACAAAAACAGGTCACCCCCCTTAAGGGGTCCTAGTTTTATATACACCGAGGGAAAACCAGATTTACTCCCATGGCCGACGGAACGAAAGCTGGGGTTACATTATGAGGCGGAATTTGACGTACCGGTTTCTCGTTATGTATGGTATGTATTCTGTCATGTTTAGGCGAAGATTATAACCAAAAATGTATACCTTTTTGAGCAAGGAACTTATTTTGCAATATGTTCATTGGACGATACTAATTTAGACATGGTATATTTGTAATTAATCGGCAATAAATTATACTTAACTGTGGTATATATAGACGAGGTGTGTTCCGTTTTACCGTCATTATTCTTAACGTTGGTATCTGGCACAGGAGTGTAAAAAATTACATGCCGGCACCCGTGTGGCCCCCAGCGTGGCTTATAGTAACTCCCTTCGTCACGGTAACTTCATAATATATACTGTATATATATATTTTTTTTTTCACTCAAGTTTTCTACAAACATGATTTCGATTATATACCACACTTACGCGCGCGCGCACACACACACACACACACACACACACACACACACACACACACACACACACACACACACACACACACACACACACACATTTATTGTCTGTGTATATATATATATATATATATCTATCTTGAATTTGTTTGATACATCTAGCCTTGAGGATCACGTCTCCGTTGTTGAAATAAGGAAGTACAGTAAGGCGACATATGGATGTAGTGTACACTATCTCCAGTTGAAAGTGTCACAAGCTGGGGTAAGGAGGATTTAACACTTCGCTTGACATTTGCTGAATATAAAAAGAGAAAGGAACGCGTCCCCTTGGCTTGACTTGCAAGTTTACCCCAAAATAGTGCTGTAGCTTTTTCAGAATACTTTTTTGGTTTCCTTATTCTTTTTGTATATATTTAACTTTATTGTATTATTATTAGTATTATCATTTATATATTTATTTATCTATAGCCGGCTGCAATTATTAACTCATTGGCCTGTATCCTAAATTTTGTCACGTGGCTTCAACGAGATTTAAATCCACTACCGGGTATTTGCTATTTGAAGTACGTTACCGGTAACGCATTTTTATTTTTTTATTATGGCTTCTCTAAAGAATTTTCGTGTCTGACGAATGTATTTTCCAGATGAACATTGTCCCCTGCTAAATCATTGCTTATCGTTGCTGAGCTGGTTTACCAAATGCAGATCCGAAATTAATTAGGTAATCTTGCAAAGCAGGACACAAAGCCAGGAATCGTAATTAACACGGAATGCAATTGTTCCCCTTGCTGTTATTATGGTAATGAAATGTGCTGTAAACTGTTTGGACTCTGAAAGGCCTAATTATCCCTGAATACCAAATGACCCATGACCGAAGGCAGAGGGGGGTAAGAGAGGTCGCTGGTGCATCCAACTATTTTCGATAAAGAGTTTCTCAGTTTTTGTATTTAATAGGACAAATATTTTGTATAGGCCTATTAGGCATATGATGATGAACTTAACTATTTTCCTAATTGCCTCATCAAACATGCTGTTTCTTAATTAAGCGAATAGCGCAAAGTGTGTGCAATTTGAATCGAATACGGACAAATCATCATAATATGATACGGTACCATACGCATATGCATACGGTACATGTTATCAGTGCTGCAAGCAACAATTGTCGTCCCCCCTCTTTCATACATAACAAGAAAAAACAAAACTTTACTATTTATAATTGATAATTCCCTTTGTTCCAACATTAAGGAATTGATTGTACTAACATAAATATCAGAGGCATATTGCCAAATCCGACGGCCTAGTGAAAGGAACAGAAAGGTTTGGAGGTTCATGAATCATGGGAAGTTAAACTGCAGCCTAACAAGGGGTCTGTCTATCCCAGCAAAGAGGGGCTTCGGCTGTGCAAGTAGAAATAAACTACCGTGTATTTGCATGTCGAAGTCGTAATTTGGGCTGAGGTGTGTTATTAACGAAGTGGTGATTGTTGTAGTGGATGACTGTCTACGTGCGTGATGTGTGGGGCTGCTATCATATCTTATTATTCAAGGTTGTATTTTACCAGATACCCGAGACGTTGGTTATTAGGCTGAATGAATGTGTGTTCACTGTGTATTCACTTGGGAGTTTAAACTGCTACCTACAAGAACACTGATTTTTTTCTTTTTCTCCAAAACGCTAATAAAAAGTATCATACGTCCTTCACCCTCTTGGCTACATTTCCGATTATGCTATATAGGCTAACCGTTATTAATGAATGGTGTTTCTTAAAGCAACTTATCAACCCTTACAGTACCGGTGACGTCTTGTATATTTGATTTCGGGTACATATAGACGATTTTATGAAGCTTAGGAAGGATATATTGTGGCAAAAAGGATTTGAGATAACTTGTAGGCTTTTAATGGTCCTTCGTAATCTGAATAAAATCGTGAAATAGTTGCCAACATATAATGAAAAGGATGTCACCAGTACTGAATGATTTAAGTGACGTTTCAATATAGTGAAACCAAAAAAACATTATTCTTTTGCTACTATTAAAATGATTGGTGGTCATAAAGTGAGACCTTGAATATAGTGATAACGGGAAAGTGTTAACTTTGTCAACAGTTATCAGTTGTTCGTGCTCACTTATCACTTTAGTACCATACCCTTTATAGCATATATTTCGTTGACATATAGGTGCCGTTGTAAAGGCTTATCCCTCAATACTTCATCTGATCATCATATAGTAATTTCCCGCCTCCCGGGAAGTATTGTAGATTACCTTATATACAAAACTATTTTTGTTTACGGTATTTGATGTAGGCCTAATGGTATTCCGTATATAATATACTGATCGCTAACTAATGTCTACTTTTCAGTTTGCATAATGTGTATATTAGCAATATGAAAAGTACAAAACGAAGCATAGCTTATATTTCGTATCGTTCATTATAATATTAATTACCATTTAGGTATTACCTTTTGAGTAGGCAACTCCGTTATAAAATAAGTGGTGTGGTAGCAATATTTTTCCTCCCGGTACCAGATTTACCTTAATATAAAATTTAATCATAGCCTACCGGTACCGTTTATAACACACTAGCTTAGACTTTTGCCTATTGTCAGATCTAATTTACAGTAATTGGGATATTTGAACTACTGCTATTATTTTCTCCTGGGTAATGGCATATATACCGTAGGCAAGTATTAATAGCTAAGGTACCAATATTGAAAGTGCAATTTATTTGAAACCTATGTAATTAGCTGCATGGTTTGTAGCCTACAGTGTACGTATAATAATAATATATAGATAGATAGATAGATAGATAGATAGATAATTTGTTTATTTATATATGTTACACTCACACTTGCAGTAGTGTAGTTTACATAAATACAACACTGGTACACCCTCCTCTTTACCATTCTAGGAGAAACCCGATGTTGGAAAGTTGCAAATCTCATGCATATTTTCCCTAGCATTGTGTGGAGACCCAGAGCTTGACAGTTTTCTCAGACCCCAACCACGGAGCCCCATATTCAGCTTGCCCCCCCCCCCCCCCCCCCCCCCCCGGTTATAGTGAAAACTATAGTCTATTCTCTGTAAGTAGGCGATAAATCATAAACTCTTAACCTCTGTAACTCACAAACGATTAGAGTAATCGAGCTAATATTTCTACCATTTGAGAAGAGTCAGTCAAAGAATAGATGTGGAAATTTACAGCCCATTTGGTCTATCCCTGTTTGAGTTACAGAGGATAGAGGTCATGATTTCTCGCCTACTTACAGCGAATAGTCTATAGTACAGGGAGGTAGAGGCATATTAGTTTGTACCAGCAGAGATAGTTTTTGTTACTAGATTGTGGTCGAAGCTGATGCAATTTGGCCCTGTCTGGGTTCAGCCACTTGGGATGACCTAGAGTCCTAGACCCTTTAATCTGGCCGAGTTCGCATGTGCTGGTCAGATGTAGATAGTCTGGGCTTGAATGAAGAAATTATTTGGAGGTATCCATGCAAGTCTTAACTTTATGTCGTTAAGATTGTTTGTAGGTAAATATAGCAACTTTAATATGTATATTTAATTGGTATTTAATCAGTGTGTAAGCTAAACTGGATACGGTACCCTATAAAATCCAGCTAGTCTTTATTTTATTTTTTACGATTATCCCTGCAAACAAAATCTTACTCCTATTAGAATCATAGTTACGGTAGGCTATCTCGTTTTCCTCTCTAGGTGTCGAGGCAATTTTCAGTTACTTTAAAAAAAGTAATTTGTTTTTGTGTAGAATATCTCATATTTTTTGCAGATATATTATTATGTTCTCTCCACCAACCAACTCTACTCCTAAAATCGATTAGTGAAGTTAACAGACACATGTGGCAGTCTTAGCAAACCCATTTGGATAATCCATGGACAAAAGCCAGCAGTCTAGAATACTGTAGGTGCCGGTTGTACATTTTGACGCCGCAGTGCTGGTATTACAGTGATCGTGTAGGTTCTCGTAGCGCCGGGTTGAAAGTAACGGGCTAGAGGTACTGGGCTGGTAGTTACTGTCAGCGTAATGCAAGAGTGCCGGAGTTGAGAAAAGCTAGGGTGTATGTGTGTGGTTGAGCGTTGATATAGCCTAGAATGATGGATGTGGCTTTATAACACCGACCCACACTCAACACTAAGCTGTGCGCGGTGCATTTATAGTAATCTCTGCCAGCGCCTGTTGTGAAGTTTGAGCGTGACCAACGATGAATAGAGCAAACCCAAGTTTCTATAGCTAATTTTGTCATACATTGGTCTTTAGTATCATTTGGCATCAGTTTTGACCTATAGTAGGCTAATACGTTTAGTACTGTTACGTAACCCAGGATGGTAATTATTGTTAGCATTATGGTTCACACGTGTGTTATTAGGGTAGGTGTTATATGCACGTGACAGAGGTGTGGTACAGACCAAGATATACAGGCACATGAAGGCCGGGCACACTGACGCACACACCACACACACAGGGCACCACGGTTGCTTCTTTCTCGGTGCCGGATATATCTAGATTTAGATACTTTTAGTCATTTAACTGGAGGTGCTATAAATACTGACGCAATCAATGGATGCTCTTTCGTGTTTTTTTTTTAGCTTCGCTGTAGAATAATTCGGCACAACCAACATTAATTTTTGCTTAAAGGTCTTACAATAATATTACTATGTGACCGCACATGATAATATTACTATGTGACCGCACGTGTCGTAGGTTACAGAAGATTGTGTTCAATTATTGAAGATAAGGTACCAGTAATTAGCAATATTCCCAGTTTTGTTTTATTCCCAGCATTGTTGCCTTCTCAGTACCGTACCACTAAAATTTTCCGAAATGGCCACATAGAATTCCATTAACTACCTTGCAATTTATTTTCTATTTTACATGTCTAGAATTTATTCCTATGCACAAGTGTTGAACTTCTTATAAATTCTGAGTAAATCTACTTATATCATCCTTTCTGTGTATGCACATTGAACCATAGTTTTACATTCTTAGTACCGGTACTGTATTTTTTGTGAGACTGTAAAGCAGGGGTGATCTGTCTGTCTTCCGGAAACCCATGTCAATGATATTCCCCTGAATTTGCTGTTATCAAAAGCCGCTCTCTAGATATTACGTGTACAGTGACATCTGTCATGGCTGACGGCATGGTTAAATGCAGTTTGGCAAAGTTCCAACTTCACAGCTGTGGCAAAGGGAAATGGGGGGGATCGGCAAGAGTTGGCATCGAGGGGCTGGGGCAACTTGGCACTAGATGGTCAGCTCAGCACCCAACCAAACTCCCCAGTCTATGGCCAGGAACTGCAGTGTCACCAGTGCAACTCCTCACTTGATGTCAAAACCTGTCATAAGCTCTCTCGCACTGCACAGATCTCATCTAGTAGCTAGCAATTACCAGTTGCCGTAGATATATCAACAGTTATGGTTTTCTCCAACCTTCTTCTAAGCTGTGCTCCATTGGCACAGGTACGAATACCTTTTGATATTAATAACATTAATATATTTTGGGTGTATTTCCTTAGTGTTATGGAAAAGATGCTATTCTTGTGAACGAGTTGTGTCTTGGTTATTATTATGGTACGGAACTACTCTGAACAACAGCGTCATCATCGCTCCATTGCCCAAAATCTCAGACTTGTTATATAGCGGACACTTAATATTCGAAGGAAGTAACCATTTTTCTTTTTCTTTTTGGCTATACAGTATGTTAATATGAACATTTCAATTGTGATAAAAATGAACAAATTTTAATTTGTGATTGTTACTTTATTATATTGGGATATAAAATATATTGAACAAGTATACAAATAAAGATTAATAAGAATAATGCCGGTACGCAATGATATATATACAGTATACCGGTATATATTTAATAGGTGATGCATTATGCATATTTTGATGGTAAGATTATATCGGTTTATACACATACCGGTACTTTATATTAAGTGTACGGTATTGAAGACCGTACAGGTATATCAGTCATGCCAGAGTGAATTACAACGTTTATCGCTCCACGATGATGTCACCACTTGTGCTATACCGGTAGTATGTGCTAACAGTGGTGGTTATCTAAATCCTCGTGGTGTTAAAGTGTTAACATAAGAACATAAGAAAATGGGAGTCTGCAGAAAGCCGATTGGCCTAAGCAAGGCAGATCCCTGTCCCACACAACCCCAGTTCAATTACAAAGCCCAATTATAGGCTCAACACTCTAATACCCTGAGGATCATCTTACCAAAACGGTTAGAGATTAACGCAGGATTATGGGGGTATGCAGAGTGCTGATTGGCCCAACCCAGCTGATCCCCCTTCACACCCAACCCTTCTCGTCCATATGCTTATCCAATTTTATCTTAAAGCTCCCTACCGTTTTAGACCCCACTATAGCACTTGGTAGTTTATTCCACCCATCTACAACTCTGTTACCAAACCAATATTTGCCTATATCTTTTCTGAAACGAAATTTATCTAATTTGAAACCATTGGTACGAGTTCTTTCGCTATCACTGAGCTTTAGTACATTTGTCATGTCCCCTTTGTTAATCCCACTAACCCACTTGAACACCTCTATCATATCCCCTCTAACTCTGCGTCTCTCTAACGAATGTAAACCTAATTTCTTCAACCTTTCTTCATACGAAAGATTTCTAATATGGATAATTTTTGTCATTCTACGCTGTACTCTCTCCAATGAATCTATGTCCATTCTGTAATAAGGACACCAAAATTGGACAGCATAATCCATATGGGGTCTCACTAATGACAAGTAAAGTTTTAAGATAACATCAGCAGTTCTGTTACTCACACTCCTAGAGATGAACCCGAGAATCCTGTTTGCCTTATTACGAACGCTTATACACTGTTTTCTAGGCTTCAAATCATTGCTAACAAACACACCCAGATCTTTCTCACAGTCTGAATTTTCTAATTCTAAATTAGCTAGTTTATATTTAACATTTGTATGCATCTTCCCTATCTTTAATACCTTGCATTTGTCAATGTTAAACTTCATCTGCCAATTTACTGACCATTCATGTAAGGTATCTAGATCCCTTTGGAGGCACTCTATATCGCTATCTGAATCAATTGATCTCCCCATTTTAGTATCGTCTGCGAATTTACTTATCCTACTAGTTATACCTAAATCTAGGTCATTTATGTATATAAGAAACAACAGGGGACCTAATACCGATCCCTGGGGGACACCACTTTTGACTGCTCCCCACTCTGACTTGGTACCATTTATGCTGACTCTCTGTTTTCTACCAATTAGCCATGACCTAATCCATCCCAACAACGATCCTCCTATTCCATGTGCCTCAACCTTTCTCATCAATCTCTCATGAGGGACTCTGTCGAAAGCTTTACTGAAATCTAAATAAATAATATCATATGACTTGTCACTATCTACTGCTTCATATACCTCTGAGAAAAAGCTAAGCAAATTAGTAAGGCAAGAACGTCCCTGAGTGAATCCATGCTGAGAAGAATTTATTAAGTTAAATTTGTCTAAGTGGCTTCTAATTTTCCTAGCAATAATAGACTCTAGCAACTTTCCTATGATTGATGTAAGACTAATGGGACGGTAATTGGATGCTATGATGTGTTGCATCATATTACTACATTATTGGGATCTTCACCGCGTATTTTGTTGCAATATCTTGGAATTATTATTTATCCAATTGCACTGATCATAGTCATTGGTTACTATATATTTATTTACCCTGGTATGTTTTATTTAGGCCATTAGGCTAACATCGGTTACTCTCCAGAACTTTCTGAGAACAAAGCTCTTATCCTAATTTTGTATATCGCTTTAACCCAAGTCTCACCGGTTCTATACGCAATATGTAAGCTCAAACAGACTTCTTTGGGACATGATCTTTCTCTTTTCTATGACTTAAAGTCTTTCAAACACATTTGCAAAGTTATTGGAAATTAAATATATTTTTAATTTTGCTTACACACTTTATATGTTTTTTTTTTCCGGAAGGGAAAATCGTTACAGGTTTTTTACATACTGTCCCCTTTGTTCGCACGAACAAAACGGAATGTTATGTATTTGACGCTCAATGCCACTAATATTATCTAACTTTGAAGTAATTTAAATCTGTCTGTATATATTTATTAAGGGAAGTCAATTTAAAACAAATTTAAACCCCAAACTAATTATGTTCTATTCTTCACCGTGATCTCACCACTTGGCCTAGTTACACTGGCCTACTATCGCGATTGGCATCGTTAGCTATGTAAATAATCTTTATTATAGTATTGCCTCTCATCGTTAAACTACATGTAAGATTTTAATGTTATGTTAATGTTTTTTTCTGTTTGTCGACAGCCCATCAGCCAGTGGTCCTCCAGTAATGTGGTGGACTGGATGGCAACACTCAACTTAGCGCCGTACACAGAGCTCTTCAAAGCCAAGGACATCAAGGGAACAGATCTCCTCTCCCTCGACAGAGATAAACTCTTGGTGAGTCTTGCTTCAGGAACATAATGAGTGGTTTGGGAATATACACTTGTACAGTTGTGGTCATTAATAATGCCTATAAAATAATGTTCGAAGCTATCTTGAGCTGAATTGAACCCCAATCATACTTTACCCGATAATTGCAATTTGAAGGTTCGTTTTAATCAGTTCAAAGCTTCAAAATGTTACAGAAACAATGGCAGCGACTGTACACTCTAGGACATAAATCGTGGTCTTAAGTTTTCGAAGCTATCCCGAACTGAATTTTGTAATTAATTTGTTACCTGTTTTATATTTTCGAGGTTCGTTTTTGCTGTTTTAGGGTTCATATTAAACCAAAATGTGTGTCTCAGACTGTACACTGTCACTTGGACATAAATCGTGGATTTTCTGAAGCTATCCGGAACTGCATCAAATCTCACTATTTTTCTTCGCCTAATATTTACATTTCGGAAGTTCGCTTTGCCGTTCAAGAGGTCACATTGAGCCAGGATTTATGTCATAAGTTCTGTTCCTCTCTGTTATCTTAAACATAGAAATATAATGCGCGTGATTGAATTACGAGTGTATGCAGCGGTTAGCGCATCTGATTAGTCAACTGATGATGAAAAGAAACCACACTTGCAATTCATGCATTACTATTTTAATTTCATACACAAACTCACGACTAGGAACAGAACTTATGTGGGTAACTGCACATGCAACTGTCTGAGAGATATTGCTTGACAGGGGGCTGTCCGTACTAGCGAATATATACCGTTTTTAGTATTTATGATCATATAATGCTTGTGGGATGCCAGTACTGCCTACATTATTGTTTGTTTATAAACACAAAATATACCGGTAATATAGTATAGTATGATACGGTATTATATTAATGTTTTACGTTAATTAAAGGGACCGTTCCTTTAATCTGCCGATGTTGAGTGAATCTGTTTTAAAGTGAACGTGAATGAATATGTGAAGGGTTGCTTTATTGCTATATGTATGTTTACTCAATATATTTTCATTATTGTTGGATAGTTTGTTAAATTATAGAACACTTCACGAACATTAAAAGTAAGAAATTAAAGGACTATGCAACACCATCAAATTATAGTGAAATTACTTAACGGGAGTAGTGCTGATGACGCAAGCTGAAGTAACGAGATAGTAGGGTGGGGGTGGAAATGGCAATAGATTGATTTGATTCTTTATTGAGATAGTACAAATACATACAATTATGGTAATAGAGGGGAGGAGTGGGTAGGGAGTGGGGGGGGGGGTCAGGAAACACAGGACAAGGGGGTTTCACACGAGCACTATATCCGCCGATTTTCAATAGGCATCTATATTTCCGGCGCCATTCCGGGGTTCTCTTTAGATAGACATGGGCAGTCAGACTAAAGGCAGTATATTGAGGTTGAATTGAATTGTATGTACCTTTCATTTAAAAGCTTTCAGACCAAATTTATCAAGAAAACATTCCGGAAAAAACGCTTGTGTGGCTCGGCCTTTGGAGAGGGAGGGGTAGGGAGGAAGGGGGGTCGAGAGGGAGGGGTAGGTAGGAGGGGCAAAAAAGGGTTGGAGAGGGGGGTGGGGGGTAGGGAGAGCATACACGAGCTGAAAGCAGCAGTGACGTTCTGACCAGGCCAGGATATAGGTTGTGTCTGCTGCTCCCCTTGAGACAGTTGCTATGCAAAGTCCAATAGTCTTCGGTTTCTGGTCACTCACTCAAAACTGTGATATTACAAGTTCCTTATTCTCTAGTCCTTTGTTGTTCTGTATATAGTTATTTGATTTATAGTTGGGTTTGTTTTGTTTGAATGTTCTTGTTGTTCATTTTTTATTGGTTGGTTCTTGTTCGTTTATATACTCTTTTAATTCGTTGTGTTTAGTGTTATGATGTTCAGTTTTACTAGTTTTGTCTTTTAGGTGGTTTATGTAATTGTACATACTTGTAATTTTCAGTTATTTTATTGGAAATCTTCTTGTCTTGTTTTTTGTCTAGCACATTTTGTAAGTAGGTAGTTAGGAGTTTTATTTGCTTGAATATGAGTCCCGTGCTTACCTCCCCATTCAAGTCTCCTATTACTGTATTATCTAAACTTAAGCAGTGGTCATCTCGCAAATGCCCTCAAGATGATCCCATTGATGACACTGTTTCCCTCAGCACCCCTGTACCGCATATGCAAGTACAGGGTGGCACTCTCTTGGGAGAATATAGTGAATTTTGTGTGACTCCGCAAATTTGCCGTGTTTCCCTCCTCACCACCCCGGATAGTGGCATCCATGTTGGCCCTAGCTCCCAGCAGAGGTCATCAGAACAGTCACAAAAACGTATCCGAGTCAGTCATCCCATTCCCATATGCAACACTCCAACTTTATTAAATCATTCATGGCAAAAGGACCCATATTCATCCTTGAATAAGGGAAGGTCACAAGATGCAGCAAGAAACTATATCCATGATTCATTCAAACATGGGTATCTTGAAAAAGGGAAGCTTACATCATCATCGAATGCATCCACAACTATTGGTTCGATTGACACTACCACCTCCACATTGCCCAGCGATGGTTCCCCTGCTGATCACTGCAGTAATACAGGATCCTGGTGCCTCAAACTGTCAGATCTGGACTCTCCTGACTGTCTGTCACCTCACATTTCTGGTTGGCAGAAGCATTCCTCAGGAGCAGCTAATTATACACTGAACCACAGTAATGAATTTGTTCATTGTAAAAAGACTTCTTCTACAAGAAACAAAGTTGGGTCCTTTCATTTGACAACATTGGGTAGGATTAGTCCAAAAAAGCAGTACATGAATGCACAAGATGTCACTCCTATTGATGTTATCCAAAATGTTCTTCTTGGTAGTCCGTCGTTTGCAAGTCAAAATTCTGGCAAAAATATTTGTTCGGATAATTCTAATGCTGATGAGAATCCTGCTGAAGCTTCACTCAATTCTGCCAATGATGCTACAGAGGAAATATATAAGGTGAAGTTTTATTTTCTGAAAATTAAAGTTTTTAGGTGTAAATTAATTGTATTTTGAAAGAAGGCAAGGATGTCAAGAGTGAATCAGTAAAAGTTTAAGTTTATCTATGTTACAGTTAAACATAATATATATATATATAATTATATACTCCGTGTGTCCAGACATTTTGGCTTGAACATTCCTTGATTTTGGCCCTGTCACTCTTTCAACTATGGGGGAGGCACTCGTCACACTGGCCGTGGGATAATTTCAGAAAAAAATCAAATCCGACGCGTAGAGCGTGCAATTATTGCCACAGTAATGTCCTTTAAAAATAGTTTTTCAATTTTGAAATTCAGTTAATTTATTATGTCTCTCAATTTCAGAATATGGGCATCAAGGATGAGTTCCACCAGAAATCCATCCTAGTGTGCATCGACCAGCTGCAGAACAAGTGTCGTGAGGGTCTGGTAATGTGCGGGGTAGAGAAGGATCTGGGAGGAACAGATTGTAACACCCCTGCCTCACACCATAACCTCCGCAACTACTCCTTCCACAACCTCCACTGCTGCGACAAGTGTGGTCACTACCTCCGCGGCTTCATTCAGCAGGGACAGTTCTGCCAAGGTATGAAAGGTTAAGGGTTTTTGTTTTTCAGTAGTAATCTTTATTGCTTGTTCTTGTCATTGACCAATAAAGGCATTTACTGTATTCCCATAGGATAAAATAGTTGCAATTCAGGAAGTCATTTGGCATTACGGTCAATATACAGGAGGCGCTACAATATAGGTAGCAAAATTCTAATGGTAGTTTTGGGTTCCTATCATCATATGCTTCATTTCTATATACTTTTTATCCCCGGGGGAAAAAAAAAAAAATCTTGGGATTTTTCATTTATTTTCTTGGCATTTTTTGTTTTGGTCATTAACCTAACCAAAAAACCTAACCTAACCTAATAGCCCCCAAATATATTTAGGTTAGGTTAGTTTTTTTGGTTAGGTTAATAAAACAAAAAATAAAAAAAACCCAAGATTTTTTTTTTTTTTTTTCCCCGGGGATAAAAAGTATATAGAAATGAAGCATATGATGATAGGAACCCAAAACTACCATTCAAATATTGCTACCTATATTGTAGCGCCTCCTGTATATTGACCGGCATTACCTAGAGTTGAATGAAAATCTTCAATTTTTCATTAGTCTGCTTTCTTTGTAATGGTTCAATATTTATTGAGGTTCTCTAAGTTCTGGAAACTGTTTCAGATTTACTTGTTTCAGACAGAAAGTAAGGTTTCTATCTTAATATTCTGCAGACTGTGGCCTGATTGCCCACCGCACCTGTGCAGCGACTGGCCTCCCGCCGTGCGTGAAGCAGTCCTCCAAATACTTCCGTCGCATCCTGCTGTCGTCGGTATTCGGGCTGAGCCTATGCACACAGTTTGCCCCTGGTGATGCGCCCGCCCCACCTCTGTTGGTTCGGTGTTGCCAGGAGATAGTGTACAGATTGAAGAGTGACCCCACTCTGGACCCCTACCGTCTCTACCGTACACCTAACCAGCAGGACGCTCTCCCTCAGCTCCGCCAGGCCTGTGATGAAGGTCAAGATTACACTTTTTTTTGTACACTAATGAACCATAATAAGTACAAACTCCTTTTTATATGTGTTAAATCCAAAGGTCATAATATAGTTCTACATGAATTCTAAGATGGGAGATTTGCTTTAATGATAAAAAGATTATAATAGCTGTATCCTTACTAGACTTAAGAGTGTACGACAATCAATGAAGCTAGTTTTTCATTGTTTTTATTTTGGATGTTATGTATGGTAACATTAGTACGGTAGTAGTAGATTGTCTTGCCGAACAGCCTAGAGTTCCTAACGAAGGCCACAGCCGAAGCCGGGTTTTCCCACAAGGCTTTCAATGAATGTGAATTGTGTTATTGGCATAAGTAGTTGTGTGAATTTTAAACTGGCGAGTTTACATTAAATTTTGTTTGCTCTGAGCTAAAAATGGTAAGATCCTGTGTAGTGGGAGGAACTGTTTTTCAGATGCCTATTTACTAAGAATCATTGAACAATATATTTAACCTAACATAGCCTAACCTAACCTAACCTAACCTAGTATATTAGTGGACTATTTATAAATGTAAAATTTAAAAATATATTGTAACATTACCAAATTATTGAGATAAATACAGGTCTACCCGCTACACAAGATTATATCATAAAAAACTATTTAGAGCTGATTGGCTAATGGTACTGTATCCAAAAAAAAAAATCTTTTAGGTGCAAAAAATAAATAAATAAAAACGCACAGAAGAAACATACAGTACCGTACTACACATAATATTCAGCCTATCAGTTCAAAGTAGAGTTCTCGAGCTCGAAGAAAGTATGTGCAAAGTCGTCAGGTTAAAAAGACTATACAGTAGTGTATTTGTATTCACCCGGAAGAAATGGTAATACATTAGCAGCTGATTTCTTTATACTTATTGGAAAACATGAAACTGCATCATATTAATGTCAAGTTTTCATAATTAACAACATATTTTGCTACAAACTGTATATAATTAACTTATTTTTTTTTTCATTCCAGATGTGTGTAATGTAGATCTCAGCGTGTATGACCCCCATATTATTGCGTACCTGATTAAGAGATATCTTCGTGAGCTCCCCGAACCTGTGATTCCCGAGGCGTTCTACGATAGATTTATTGAAGCCACCCGTATACATAATGATGACCAGTGTGCCAAGTGTCTGGCGCAGATGGTCAAAGAACTTAACCCTCATCATCTATACACACTGCAGTAAGTATTAGCCTAATGCCAGTTGATTATCTAGATAATGTAAGCAACTTAAAAAGTATTTTGTAATAACAATGAATGTTTAGTATGTTCTTTAAAATCCTACATTAATACTCATGAAGTTTATTATAGCATTTTTTGCATTTGGGTGTACAGTTTATAATATTATTTACTCTCCATACTGGAGTGGTATGTATGTATGTATGTATGTATGTATGTATGTATGTATATACATACTCAGGCACAAACCCCATTGCTGGGAGTGGTAACTAAGCATTTTTTTTTTTTTTTTGACAACAGGTTCCTGATGAACCACTTCCTTCAGCTGTGTCAGTTCCAGGTGGCCCGAGGTATCCTTGACCCTCCCACTATCCTCATCCAGTCACTCTGCCATGTACTTCTCAGACCACCATGGGAGAAGATTGTGTAAGTGACCTTGAAATAGTAAGCAGTTTTAGATTATTGATAAAAAAAAAATATATAAGTTCCTCTTGTTAATGTGCTTTGTTCTTTACATAACTACAGGCTGTCACTACTTTATACTTACCTAGGGCTGTGCTTTGGAAAGAATATGCTGATTAACCCATAAGTGACACAGTTTGAATCCAAACACAAAACACATGTGTACATACGCGGGACTAGGTTAGGTTTGCCGAGTGCAAAACCAATACAGTAAAATATCTCTTCTATGGATCCTAACTATCCAGAACAATAAGTAACCAGAGGGTTTGACATTGGAGTGATTATATGATTAATATAATTAATAATATAATTTTCTTGAAATCCTCATATTGAACTATAAGTTCTTCAGAATATCAAAAGATTATAATTAAGAGCTGTATTGTGAAAAAAAAAAATCTAACTACAAGCAGAACAAAGTCCAAATATTGTGTTGGTATGCTGAATGTTTACAAAAACAACTATTCAGTAGGTACCATTTTTTTGTTTTTATATATAAATCTAAGTAACCAGGCTATTAATTATCCAGGTACTGTACAGTAAAATCTCTATTCCAGCGGTTAATTGGTACCATAGGGTTGCCACAGGATCGAAAAATTGTGTGATATAAATAATTTAACAAATGGGGAAAATTCTAATGGGGTCTGGAAGTTCTGATTTTTACCAACTAGCCTACTTATTAACCTACCAATTTTTTTTTTTTTTTTTTTTTTTTGTTTTTTTTGTTTTTTTTTTTATAAAAGACTCCCTAACTCTTAACCCGTACAGCCCCAGCGATGTATGTAACGCACAGCCCCAGAGACGCGTCTGACGCGTCACCCTAATTGCGCCGACCGTAACCTCAGGTGTAGCCACTCAAGAGGGCTCCGATTTGTATGGGAACTGTGTACGTATCCCACGCAACCGTGCCGATGGTTGAAAACTCTCAAAGTCCACGTGCGTGAGCGCGCAATAACCTGGTTTTTTGGGGTAATTGCCTTCAATTTTTTACTCTTGTAAAATACATTTTCGGGGGCTCTGTAGGACCATTCTTTAAGCTTTTTGAGCGGTTTTTAGTGGTTTTTCCTTCATTCCTAACCCATTCGCTATTGTTTCTGGAATAAAACCATTTTTTGAAAACTGGCAGGGTTCTGTTGAACAAACACTACAAAACTAGCTGGGGCTCCACGGGTTAATATACAACTACAATACAACTGGCCAATAAAACACATAATGCATCTTTACCTGGACAAAAACAAGGCCAGACTGGTGATCCACATTAACGTGTTAAGTGTATTGTTGTTTTGTGTTGCTAAACCAGCCGCGGCGCCGCTGACATACAGACTATTATAACAATTTACAGTTTAACTAAGCTTTCTATGCCCTTTACTATAATCATTATCATAATAATATAATTTCCTCATAAACATATTTACCCTCTCACATCCTTATGACAAAGAGGTTGCCAGATTAGCAATAAGAAATAGATTACTCTCACTCTTATAATTACCTCCAAAATTAGTTTTCTGCCCACAGCTAACTCAAAGACAACTGCAGAGGTTGAAGTAAATAAACTAAAGGTTTATAAATACCCCTGACGGTAACAAAGGCTTTAAAGTATCCCTAATAGGCTCAAAAATTGTGGGAGGATGTGAGAGGGTTAATGAAAACATGGCAAAGTGATCACTAACCGTATTCTACAGTAAAACCTCGCTCATCCAGACTAATTGGGGGAGAACCCTGTCTGGATCTGCCAAAAATCCGGATATGTATTCAGCCATCCAGACAAATCTGGATGGCTGAAACATGAGTCTGGATATCTAACTTAAACAACCAGACTTAGGTTTCAGCCATCCAGACAAATACGGATGGCTGAGTGCTGACATATAAGTCTGGATATCAAACTCCGATGTACAGCCCCTTCTGAAACTGATCAGTGTTCCCCCAGTATACACTGACCCAAAGCTTGTAATTTCTAAGTATACTGAAGATATAAATGATACTCGATTGTACAAAGTAGGCTTAGGCCTATGCTTTTTTTTTTTTTTCAAAGTATGTGCACCAATGCACATCAGTAAACAGTCTCTTTATTAAACAAAGACTCTCCAATACAGTTTATACCACTAACACCATCTACAAGCTATATCATCCCCAATTTAATTACATTTAAGTTCACATTACGAGATTAAAGAATTCCCGATTTTCGGCACTTTAGTAAACATAGACCGATCTCAGCTGACTGGTGGTACATCATAAATTGTCAATATTGAGCTTTTATATATTATTGTATTCGATAGGAATCAAATTGAAAATATATGCTTTTATATATTATTGTATTTGATAGGAATCAATACTGACAATATAATTAAAAATGTACCAGCGGACTCTGAATCTGTTTACTAGAGGGTCGTACATCGAGAATGCGTGATCGTGAATCTCCTAAGGTTGTGAGCTTAAATTTACTTGAATAGGGGATAATAAAGCTTGTTGTTGCTGTTCCCCAAGCTGCCTAGGCCCCAAGCAAGGCCAAGGCCATAACTGAGCGCCCCCACAGAACCCTCCCTGCCGACCATAATAAAGCCTGGGTGACCGAAGCCACTCCATGGCGGGGAGCTGAGGAGGGTGAGGAAACGCCCGGGAAACCAAAGCCCCACCCAGGGCCCTGTGCCCCTCAGCAATTATGAAGAGAATGTTGAGGGGCAAAGGAAAAATGTGACGCTTTGGCTTCCAATCTTGGTAGATTGGGAGGTCAATCCACTGGAGATCTAGAAAATATATAAGTAAAAGGAACAGTCAGAGTAAGCTATGGGTATGGCAGAGATCGCTCAGTTCTCATTCTGATAGACCAGCCCATCACCACATAAAGCTTGTTTGATGGTGTTGGTGGCATAAACTGTATTGAAAAGAGGGACTTTGTGGAGGGGATGTATTATAGAGAACAATGTACAGTAATTGGGATAATAGGCACCGCCTGTACCAAACGCTGGATTTAAACAAGACGCTCGGTGACTTGTATTCGTCTTGCTTGTTTCAGGATTTATTTTTATTTTTCCCAAGCCATCCAGACAAGTTTGGATGGCTGAAACATGAGTCTGGATTGAAATACCTGTCCGAATCTCTTGGGTTTCCGGATCTGAGAGCACCGGATCGGCGGGGTTCTACTGTATTATGTAAATGAAAGTGGCAGAAATTACTCAGGTTAAACTCCCGCCTGAAACCGATAATACCGGTACATTAGTACAGTATACTGGTAAACAAATCACATAATAGATATGAGGTTCATGAATCGGTTTGTTCAAGATTACTCGGTTGAATATAGGGGGATCCACTCAAAATGTGAATATTTGAACCATCCACATTTGCTGAATAGGTGAATCTGGCTGCGGGTCATATGAATGGGTATATATCGGGAGGTGCTGCGGGAGCCGAAATCGCGGGACAATAACGCGCGGGATTCAGGATCCTACTGTACTGTATAATAAAACCTGGACATCACTTGATATTGGGGTCTTACTATGCATATGTATTGTGTTTGGCTTGGTGTAGCTCTGGTCATCATGTTACTGTGGGGTAAAATATTTAATTAATTTTGTTGTATTCGATCTTCAAAATTGGATGTGCGATATCGGAATGGATTGGAAAAAATGCGGAAATAGGCGATAGTTCGGATCCGGCACAGCCCTAGTTTTACTCATGAAACTATACTGTATACTATTGTTCCTCCATATTACAAGAAACTATGATATTTTATTCATTATTTGTCGTGATAGCCTAGGCCCTAGTGCTTAGTGTGCGGAATTTCGGTGTGAGTATCCTAGGTTAGAGTCCTTGGAGTACCACATGTATATATTACTTTCATTGATTTCACTAGTTAGGTTTATTAGTAAATTAATTGGCGAGTTTGTGAAAACAAATATGAATTAACATATCAGGCCGCGGTCCGTGGCATGGTCGGTAGCGCATCGGAATGCTGATCAAAGGGTCGGCAGTTCGATCCCACACCGTGCCATTGGTAGATGTCCAGTAAAGTCCCTGTAACAAGGGCATGCATTAGCTCTGTCAATGAAGGGAGTGTACGGCGTTAAAATCTGAATTAGGCACCAGTTATAAATTAGTGGTGTACTGTATTATGTTAAAATCTGTAACTTTTAAATAGAAAAAAAAATCTATTTGCTTCCTAAATGACTGTCTAAAACTATACCATGTTCTTTCTTCTCTTACAGTGAACTAGCGCGTAACACTGAAGCTCACATGAGAATTGTGGAGATGCTGCTGACTAAGGTTGACTGGGGTGAGAAGGTACCCACGTTTGCCCCCGCCCCAGCACTCCCTCCCAGGCCCTCCAAGCCAGTGCCAGTCAATCCAGGCTTTGAGAAGGATCCCAGCCCCCCTCCCGGCCTATCCTACCAGGGATATGTACCCAAGGCCCTACAAGAGGCAGAGTGGTACTGGGGCACCATGACCAGGGAAGACGTTAATGTATTGATGAAAGATTCCAAGGACGGAACTTTCCTTGTTCGTGACGCCTCGACTGGTAACAACGAATACACCCTCACCTTGCGTAAAGGTGGCTCCAATAAGCTAATAAAAATCTGCCACCAAAATGGGAAGTATGGATTCACGGAGCCATATACCTTCAACTCTGTGGTGGATCTGGTGAATTATTGTTGCCAGCAGAGCCTTATACAGTTCAACAAAGCCCTGGACATCCGGCTCCTTCACCCAGTCAGTCGATCCCATGGTGAGGAATCTGAAGGGGGCAAATTGAGAGTGGAAGATATCTTTGGCAGAATGAATGACCTAAAGAAACAATTGCTCTTGAAGAATTCCCAGTACAACAATTCTTGTGAAAAGCAAATGCAACTAACCCAGGAATTGCAAAATAATAAGCAGGCATTGGACTGCCTGGACGAGAACGTAGCGCTCATACAAGATAACCTCAAATTGCATGACAAGTTCAGAAGTGAAGCTCAGCCACATGAAGTTAAAGGGTAAGTTACACAAAAATAAATATTAATGCCTGCTATAGTTAATATTGAATGATATGTTGATATGGTTTTAATTGAACTTAACCCTTTGGCGCACCTATAGTCCCACTCCCTAAGTATATCTCCGCTCACTCAGAGCCAGTTTTGTGCCCGGCGATAATTTGTTTCTGTGACGTTTTTATCCACCAAAAAATCCTTGTATTTGGATTAATGAGGTACCATCGACTTCGTTATTGATTGAACTTGAAGATAAGCAAATAAAAACATAGAATAAATACAAAACAACCACATTGGGGCACTCCGAAATAAGAATTTAAAAAAAAACATGAAATACCTTATCTCCAACTCGCGCTAGCTCAAAATTTTGCCCACAATATTTTTGATTTGCATACATATATGGAAGTGGAATTTAATGAGGATTCCACTGGTAACTTCAGAATTACTATAAACCAAATAGTTACTGAGATACACGAATAAACGTGAAAGTATCGAAAAACAGACTGAGCTGTACTCTGCTCCCTTCCCAGCCAGCCGTGAGTAAACCGTTAAACTGAGGGAGTTGCCATTTGTACCCATTGAACTAGACTTAATACTTAATATCTATGCCAAATATGATGCGCGTCAGACGAAAACTTAATTTTTGGCGAATATTTTTAAGTTTAATGACTCTTAATGAGTAATCGTGTGCCTAGGAAAAAAATACCTAATGACTGAACGAGTCATCGTGCGCCAAAGGGTTAATACACAACTTTAATATTATAATGACAAACTTTATAATATGACAAACAGCAGATAGGTTTACTTTTTACTTAATCATAATTTACAAACATACAAAAATTAACCTTCCAAGTTTACTTTTTACTTAATCATAATTTACAAACACAAAAATTAACCTTCCGGTACATGTTCTCCATTTGGTAAATATATGGGGGAGTGCTGGAGGCCCGTAGTGATTCTTGGTCTCTGGGTCTTCTGGGTGACCTACAGTAGATGTTGTTATAATGTAAAATTTGCAAAATAAACAAACCAAACTGGTACACGACAATATAAAGACAAAAGAATGTATCAAAATCGCTATGTGGAAATAATAGCAAAATATAAATTTTGAAGTAAAAGATCACAAACCACCACATAGGTTGTGTGAATATATTTTTATTTATTTTTCCCTATTTGGGCTCTGTCTCGAGTCAGCCACCCCTAGCTATGTGCCTGTGTATATACATTACATAAATACTATAGCTTAATTTAAAACTTGCAAACTAAACTAATATCCTCTTTATGTTCACAGATTATTGGAAAATAGACAAGTGTTGGTGGGAAGGCTGGAAAATGTACAAGAGGCGCGCAGGGAATACGACAACCATGTCTCGGGAATCAAGAGGGAGGGCTTCAACGTGGAGCGCAAGTGTAACGCACTCAAGCTGGAAGTACGGAAGCTGGACAAGCAGATGGGCCAGTTCAAGAATCTGCTGCTGTCTCGAGGGCTCTCTGTGGATGACATTAACAAGTGGCTTGAGCAGACGGACCCACAACAAACTCCTACATTGGTAAGTGCCGAACCTTAGTTATCTGGACTAGGAACCATAGTAAAGAACAATCGTCAGGTGTACAAAAGATTCAGAGTAACTTGGGCCTTGATAGATAAAGGACCAGAGAGTTACAAGATTTAATTGGTACCCAAAGGGATCTTGGATCATTGGAGAAATCATCAATTGTTCTTAACTAGAGCCCATAGACAACTGTTTAGCTTTGCATCTCATAGGGATAGAAGACTCCACATATATATATATAAATATATATATATATATATATATATATATATATATATATATATATATATATATATATCTTTCTCTATATCTCTCTCTCTCTCTCTCTCTCTCTCTCTCTCTCTCTCTCTCTCTCTCTCTCTCTCTCTCTCTCTCTCTCTCTCTCTCTCTCTCTCTCTCTCTCTCTCTCTCTCTCTCTCTCGACCACACTACTGCCCAGTCTGCTGTAAATTGAGGTTATATGCTTCAACTCAGGTTTTGTTTAATTTTTAAAATCTTCATAATTATGGAGTCATGTTTGTGTGTCCTAGGTAGGAGGTTATTGAGTCTCATCAAAGCGGATGATATCGATAGAATTAAACTTAACCCTTTCACGCTCGTATGACGCAGAGGTTGCCAGATTAGCAATAAGAAATAGAGTTCTCTCACTCTTACAATTACCTCTCCAAAATTAGTTTTCTGCCCACAGCTAACTCAAAGACAACTGCAGAGGTTGAAATAACTAAACTAAAGGTTTCTAAATACCCCTGATGGTAACAAAGGCTTTAAAGTATCCCTAATAGGCTCAAAATCGCGTCATATGTCGGAGAGGGTTAACAAGATCAGAAGGGTGAGATGGCTGTGTGGGGCCAAACTGCAAAATAAGATATCTAGTGAAGAGGTGAGGAGATGGTTAGGTATCTAGAGTCTGTGATGAGATGCATACAAGCAGGCTTGGATGTTAATCAACGAAGCTGAGTGAAAAGATGGAAGTTCGTGAACGTGGAGGGAGATACACCAAGGGGTAGACCTAGAAAGACAGAGGAACAGATTATACGCTCTGATTTTGAAAAGCCTGACAAGTGAGGCGGCTCTGAGCAGGGCTGCCTGGAACACCGCCATTAGGACGCGAGACTGAAACCGCACTTCGTGTGGAGCACTCGGTCTTTAAATTTGTGATTGTATGTACTGTATATCTGTGTTAGAAAACTAAAATCACCACCTTAATTTTTCTCTATTTTCTATTACAGTGTCCAGAACTGAACAACACGGCATTGTGGCAGTTTGACAATTTCTCAAGAGATCAAGCCAAACAGCTGCTTGAGGACAAACCAGACGGGACCTTCCTCATTCGTACAGCTCAGAATGGAGGATACGCTCTTTCTATAGCGTGAGTAATTATAATGTAAAACTTGCAAAATAAACAAACCAAAACTTATACGAACACATTAACCCCTTCAGACTCATATGACGCAGAGGTTGCCAGATTAGCAATAAGAAATAGAGTTCTCTCACTCTTATAATTACCTCTCCAAAATTAGTTTTCTGCCCACAGCTAACTCAAAGACAACTGCAGAGGTTGAAGTAACTAAACTAAAGGTTTCTAAATACCCCTGATGGTAACAAAGGCTTTAACACCTAACGAGCGGCCTAGGCGGTAATTTATATGTACCGCCCAGCGGGGTATTTTTACCCTAAATAGGGTTGTTTATGTGATCATTTTCATGCCTAAATAAGACCCAGAGCGTAAAACAAGTATCTATCCCTGAAAGGGCATAAACAGAGCTTTCCAATGACACCCCAACCATCCTTGTACGACCGCTAGTTTTCTTGCAATGATCGCACAACACAAGTGCAAAAACCATGTAATTCGGTAGTTTCCCTACATAATTCCCTGTGTAGCGAGTGCGTGAGGGTGGGGGAGGGTGGGATTCATGTCAGTAGGTCCACCGCGGTGGTCTGGAGCAGTCATACGCTTGCTACTCTCCTGCCACCACTTATCTCTCTCTCTCACAGCAACATTACGTGCTGAAAATGGCACACGACATAAGTTGTGAAACGCCACTTAGTCCAAATTTCTTTCACACGACATAAGTTGCGCGCCGCTAATAAAGGGTTAAAGTATCCCTAATTGGCTCAAAATCGCGTCATATGTCGGAGAGGTTAAAAAGACAAAATAACTAATCAAAATCACTATGTGGAAACAATGCTTAAGTAAAATAATAATTTATAAATAAAAGAACAATCTACCACATAATTGCAGAATTTATTGTTCTAATTGGTACAGTAGTTTTATGTAATGGTATTAAAGGTAATTGTTGCATCTCTCGCTCTTTTACCTCTACTACAATAATTAGTGTTCTGAGCTTTCTCAATTGTACCTCCACGTTTACGGAGAGTAGGTAGCACTCACCTTTCAACACGTTTCTACCCCTATTCTCTCCAATTCTCTAACCCAAGAGTGAATCGATGTTCCCAGTCTTTCTTCCACTCAACAAGTAATCTTGGGAACTCTCTCCCTCATCTTATGACTTAACCCTCTCTGACATATGACGCGATTTTGAGCCTTTGTTACCATCAGGGGTATTTAGAAACCTTTAGTTTAGTTACTTCAGCCTCTGCAGTTGTCTTTGAGTTAGCTGTGGGCAGAACACTAATTTTGGAGAGGTAATTATAAGAGTGAGAGAACTATTTCTTATTGCTAATCTGGCAACCTCTGTGTCATATGTGCGTGAAAGGGTTAAAGTGCTTCAAGCTCTGTCCACACATTTTTATTCTTAACATACCTTGAACTTGGCTCTCGCAATTTTTCATACAGATTTTTTTTTTTTTTTTTAGTTTACAATTAGAGAAGAGTTCAGTAGAATAATTAGATAATCATAACTTTGTTAATTGATCATTTTTATTCTTAACATACCTTGAACTTGGCTCTCGCACTTTTTCATACACAGATTTTTTTTTGTTTTTGTTTTTTAGTTTACAATTAGAAAAGAGTTCAGTAGAATAATTAGATAATCATAACTTTGTTAATTGATCATTTTGTGTAGATGAATTATTTTATTTGGTGTACAAGTTTTGTTGAGTACGGTACTGTAGCAAAGAATGAATTAGAAATTAGTAACTTATTGTGGTGAGCGATCAGTTTGGTTTATATTTAATATTTTTGAGACCTGAAGAATCTCTTATCAAATTATTTCAGTTGTAACCAAACAGTAAATCCCGGTATATTAACTATTGTAGTCTAGTTAGTTAATTAAGGTTGAACCCTCATATTTGCAAGGTTTGTGGTTGTGAAGTAATTTAAACTATGGTCTTTTAATAAGTAGGGGTGAAGTTGGTGAACTCTTTATCTGTGGTCTTTAATAGATGGGGATGAACTCTTTTTCTTTTAATCAGTAGTAATGGTAACATTTGTATTGACTTAGCAAGTAGTTGGTGAAATGTTTGTAAGACCATTGTTTCTTCCATACAGTTGCAACAAGGAGGTACAACACTGCAAGATCTACAAGGGTGAGCACGGTTTTGGTTTTGCTGAGCCATTCCTGATCTACCCAGAGCTGCTGGACCTGGTGCTTCACTACTCTGAGAATTCCCTCCTCATGCACAATGACCTGCTCAACACTCCTCTCAAGTTCCCCGCACGAATGGCCAGCTAGTGACGGCTTGACCTAGTGGGGCATAGAGAATCAATTTTAGCTGTTGCATGCTGTGAAAGGCTAGGTCACGACTGGCTGCAGGAGTTGCCCTGAAGATGTACTCGGAGATAACATCAATTTCCCCAAGGTAGCTCCGTGTTGCTAGTTGGCAGATGTGCTGCGCCGTGGAGGGTTACGGTCGCCATTAGAGATAGTACATTATCTTGAGTGGACATTATCTCAGGAAATTAGTGGTAACTGTATGCACTGACCTGGTTGGTATACTATGCATTCTGCAGGTTAAATAATGTTTGCAGATCATGGTCAAGTATTGTCCTGTTGAGCATTGGACTGCATGTGATGTGGCTTGAAGTCACTTGTAGCTCAACTGCTGCTACCAAAGTTTTTTCACTGAATAAAACAATGCAGTCAGATTTATTTATTATATTCATTACATATGCAAAGTCAGGTGAATAAACACTGGTAGTAGACTTCATGAGCCTCATTTTTTACTACGTGGTACAAAATAGTTTCAGGACTAGCAAGGCAAGTTGTTTAACTGTGACACTGTCACATTCTACAGAGTTTAGTATTGAGTGATCAAACTACGGGTAGTTTCCTTTACACAGAGGCTACCCAAATCATACCCGAAGTTGTTTTCAAAGTGGCCAAAGACATAATTCATTGCCAATATTTTGCTGTCATTGCTTAATACCCCTCATAACATATATTGTTTGAAAATATTTTAATGCTATTAAGATTGCCTAGGAACTGTGTTATTTGATACCATGAATTGTGCTGTGAAGAAATGTTTTCCTCTTCATTTCCAAAGATTGTCAAGATCTCCTATTCAGACAAGACTATTAGTGTTGGATATCATTGTGTGGCTTCAGAAAAGTTAGTGCATTCCATTATAGTGAAAACAATGTAATCCCAGCCATCAAAATAAGCGGTGACACAAAGAAAATAAACTAGGCAAGTGTGATATAATTGGTAAGGACGCGTGAGCCGTGAGTGTCAAAGGTATAACGGCTGCCGGCTCTAGT
The DNA here is from genome assembly GCA_032716605.1 of Paralithodes platypus. Classification (NCBI taxonomy): domain Eukaryota; kingdom Metazoa; phylum Arthropoda; class Malacostraca; order Decapoda; family Lithodidae; genus Paralithodes; species Paralithodes platypus. The sequence goes on from CM064543.1 coordinate 9,239,591, forward strand.
CACCTATACTCCCCAAGCCACATACTCCTTCATTCATACCAGACAAACATCTCATTATTACACTTTTTAAGTACACATTTTTGTTCACAATATATTGTTTATACTTCGTAATTTTTTTTAATATGTTGATTTGCATATTGTACTTAGCTATGTATGTATATTTGTATGTTTATTGTATATATATGATAGATATCTACATGTATATGTATATATATTTAGATATTTGTGTATATATATAAATATATATGTGGTATTGCTCCTTTTTTCTACATAATATTTATGAACTTGTCTTCCAATAAGTAGTAAAATATATTATAGGTCAGTTGAAGACAAAAACATTAAACTTGGACCAGTTTCTGTACAATGATCTGATCTGTTCAACTAGTCTCTTTTTAAAATGGAATAAAAAAAAGCAAAAACAAATTGATCAAAGCAAAAGTTAGTATAGCAGGAGTAAGTTTCTGACCTGGCGTGTGCTATGTATTCATTTAAAAGTTTCTCGGAGCCATACGTAGAGAGAAGTAAACCATCTTGTTTTATGGACCATATGGTTCACCTTGTATGTGTATTGTCTGTTACCCAATCTAGTATCTATACTCTTTAATGTAAAATTTATCCAACTGACAGACTGTATGAACAGAATAGTGTTAGCAACAGAAAAGTAGCCAATGCATGAATTTTGCCAACCTGTCCCAAGATTAACCAGTATTTTTTCATAAGGAACACTGCTCGAGTTATTTCTGTTAGATTTTATGTATTTAGTAACTTAGGACGATGGGTGTTGATTATGGTGATTTTGATTGTGAGTTTTAGAACAGGTGGTGATATTGATGCATTGTGGACTTTGGTGATATTTACTGTAGCAGATTCCCACTGCTGGGAAAACAAAATGGCAAGGTGAACGTGTTATCCACTGTGAGTGAGTTGGTAGCTCTCCCTCTACAAGGCTCTGAAGTTTCTGTAGTAATAATTTCATCCCACACCTTTCATCACTTGTGCCTCTCTACTATGCATATATTTAATAGCGAGTCAGTTGTACATGTAGCCTGACTCAGTGAGGCTGACAAGTCTACGCTACATCTAAGTCATGTACCCGGTGAAGGCAGATACTGTTTTTAGAGATAGTGGAGAGGCACAGTGAGGCTAGGTGCATCAATGTGATACTATGGTATGTGGCTTGGGCTGAAAAGTGCTCTCAGGCAAAAAAAGCAAAGTCAATGAATGGCCTGGAGCACTCTCCCCCCTTCACTGTCGCTTGTCACCTTCCCTCCCATGCTACACAGGGAAAAGTCTCAATAAAGTGCTCTTTGGTCATTTGTGTTTTTACTATCACTATATAATATATAATTTTGATATTATAATGTAAAACTTGCAAAATATACAAACCAAAACACCCATGGACTATACTGTATAGCCTTTGGTCCTAAAACACCCATGGACTGTATGCCTTTGGACCAAAGACACCTCAAAACACCCATGGACTATAGCCTTTTGTCCAAAAACACACCTAAAGACCCATGGACTACAGCCTTTGGTCCAAAACACCCATGGACTATAGCTTTAGGTTAAAAAACATCCCAATATTTTGGAAGTTTTGGCCAACATTTTGGCTAAAATTTCGGCCAAAATATTTTGGAAATTTTGGCCGAAGTATTTTGGAAGTACAGTAAACCCTCGCCATCTCGGACCTCTAGAAGTCTGAAACCCGTACTAGTCGGACTGGCTACGGCCTCTCAGACATGCACTTCAGTATTTCGGACATTTCCGTCATCGTTCCGACAGTCTCTGACGTTGTCGGACTTTATATAAGTACAGTCAGGACCCCCAATTCGCGAGAATAGGGGTGACAGGAGGCATCGCGTATTGTGAATTCGGGTATTGTGGAACTAACTTTAAATGGGAATAATTAGATTGGGTGACATCTCTCAATTATGGCCTATTTTCGAAATTTTTGGCCCTATTTTCGACATTTTTGGCTCTACAGTACAGTCTATATCTTATATATAAGAAGAACAATGAATAAAAATATGAAACTATCCTTAAAATTAGTAGTAGATAGGCTAGGACTAGGACTAGGACCGTAGGACTTCACGATTTTCTCCAACTTCTCCCTCCCTAACCAAATCGTACGAACAGTTTACTCTGACAAGCCTATTGCACAGTTTCCTTCTCTTTTCTTGCGAAACAACAATTCCACCTTCATTTTGTGTTATCTTCTTATATTGGCGTGGCATGGCGAAAAAAGTGGCAGGCACTACAAACGTTTGGTCACTCCGCACGGCTATGAGCGCTTGAGCGGGACTGTGGGAGGGAGGGAGGGAGGGTAAGCGGGAGGGAAGGCAGGCGTATGCCCGTCTTCTTCTTTTTTCAGAGCTACTCCTGGGCCTCGCGAAACGTAGACGTGCTCGGGTATCAAGCGGGAATAGCGGATTTGGCCCCTTCTTAGCTCTCGATTCGTGTATTGTGGTACCACCTCGCATAATTAATGCTTAATTAATTAATGTTATTTTCGAGGGGTAACTCGTGTATTAGGGTTTTCGCGAATTGTGGAATCGTGTATTGGGGGTCCTGACTGTATTCGGAAAATTTCCGATATTATATTTTTCAATTCCATTGCATTAGAAATGATTCAAAGATTACAAGAAGTCCAAATAAGACATAGTTATGTTAATGTATAAGGGAGTTACGTAGATGCATTAGAGAGATAGATAGATAGAAAGAGAGAGTTACAGAGGGGGAGTGAGCGATAAACACGAACTATTATGAGACGGACTTAATTGGTTCTGAAAAGACAAGATAGATAGAGAGTTGCAGAAGGGGAAGTGAACGATAAACACAAACTATTATGAGACGGACTTAATAGGTTCTGAAAAGACAAAGGAGACTTTTATATTGGCTTTTTTTCATGTTATTATTTGTGTGCTAGAAGGATAATATAGTTTTCAATTGCATTAGAAATGATTCAAAGATTACAAAAAGTCCAAATAATACATAGTTATGTTAATGTATAAGGGAGTTAGTTAGATGCATTAGAGAGATAAATAGATAGAGAGAGTGGCTAGGGGCGAGCGAGCGATAAAATACTAACATACGAGACTGACTTATGTTTCTGAAAGACAAAGGAGATATTTCTATTTACTCTCTTTTTCATTTTATTATTTGTGTGTTAGAAGGGTAATATTGTTTTCAATTCCATCGTATTAGAATTGATTCATAGATTAAAAAAAGACCAAATAAGACATAGTTATATATATGTATAAGGGATATAGATGCATTAAATAGATAGATAAAAAAAAATCTCAATTTCTCTGCTGACGCGGACTTTCCTCTTCTAATTCGGAATTTTCCCTCTCTTAAGTCGGACTTCGGACATCTCGGATTATCGGTCATCTCGGACTGGGTCTCCCCCCCAATTAGTCCGAGATAGCGAGGGTTTACTGTACTGTATTGGCTGAAATTTTGGTCAAAACTTCCAGTAGATTCCCGGGGATATACACCGGGGGGAGCCAACTGGACAACAGTAGTGTTAGCACACTTACTGATAACGAGACTGGAGAAAACTGTGAGACTCTGCCTTGCTGCTGATTCCCTACTGGAAGAGGCTCGTGGTAGAGAAGAATCGGGCGACATTTCGGTTAGTATTAGTTTAATTTTGGATTATACAGTATTTAAATGTTCTATTGTTATATGTGCCTTACTGCTGTCTCACTCTTACAATATGCTCATGGTATTTTTAAAGATATTCTAATACATTTCATATGTGTGTATCATATTTGTGTCATAAAATTGAATGCATTTAGTCACTAATGGGAGTGCTAGCTCTGGTAACTTTCCGTGGCCATGGAGGCTAGCTCTGGACGGACCAGTCTCTGGGGACCCACAAAGTCTCCTGCCCACATCCTACTCCTCCAGGGGTATTTAGGCGCACTCAGTAGCAGCCAATTTCGGTCTGTTGATAAGATCTAGGTTTAGTATGTATTTTCAGCATCATTGGCTGCTGGATTGAAATAAACTGATTGTTATTATTATTATTCATTATACATATATTCATATTGTAATAATGTTTTACTGTCATGTGGTCAAGGACTTTTCCATTGCAAGATTAGTCTTCTACAATATGTACTGAACGTACAGTACTTGTAGCCTGACCGGTACCTACCCGATAGCACTATCGTTAGCGAGTGCTATACGTTGTTTGTACCGTACAGTAATATTGTTATTATCTTGTCAAATTGCAAATGTGCTTCAATAGTATATTTTAACATAAATTGTAGTTTCTTTATTCATACAGAATTTAGTAGAATTTACCAGAACGTCCTGAACTTCCCAAATTGACTAATTCCTTGAAAATGACGCTAGTACTCACCTAATTGTAGTATACAGGATTTGAGCCTAAGCTTGTGTTGTCCTTTTTACATTTATCCAATTTTGCTTTAAAAGTTTGGATATTTCTTGCTCCCACCACCTCCCCATCCAACTTATTCCAACAATCAATGCTTCTATACGGGAAGCTGAACTTTCTTACATCAGACTTACATACAACTTTCCTCAACTTACATTCATGACCCCTGGTTCTTCCCTCGTCCCTCACCACAAAATTTCCCTTGTCGATCTTCTCAAAACATTTCGCACACTTAAACATCATGATCATGTCACCTCTCTCTCTCCTCTCCCTCAGTGTTGGCAGCTTTAGCCTCTCCAATCTCTCCTCATATGGCAGGTCTCTAAGGCTAGCTATCATCTTAGTGGCAACTCTCTGAACTCTTTCCAGTTTTTTATTATGTTTTATAAGGTGTGGAGACCACACCACTGCTGCATACTCCAGTCTTGGTCGTATTATTGTCCTTATTATTTTTGCTAACATCTCTTCTCTAAATAATTCAGAGCTATTCTCATGTTAGTCAACACTACATAGGTTTCACCAGTTATTTTATTTATATGCTGTTCAGGTGACAAGCTGTCTACCATAACTACCCCTAGGTCTTTTGCTTTCCCAGCTTTACTAATTATTTCATCTCCTATTTTATATTCCCAAGAAGGTCTATATTTACTTTTTCCCATCTCAAGAACCTGACACTTACTCGTGTTGAATTCCATTTTCCAAGTTTGACTCCACTCATATAATTTATCTAGGTCTCTCTGTAATTCTTCACAACTACTCCTACAAGGCGGGTGCCCAACTCCGAAAGGAGTTGAAGTAGGGGAGCTATCCCCCCGCCAAAGGCGGCTTTCTAGGGCCTTTCCTAGCTGATGCTGAGAGGATTGGGTTCTAGTCATGTGGTGATGGGCTGGTCTATCAGAGTGAGAGCTGAGCGATCTCTGCCATACCCATAGCTTACTCTGACTGTTCCTTTTACTTATATATCTTCTAGATCTCAAGTGACGGCGTCTTTTCCGTGGATCAACCTCCTTACTGCCAACCTAAAAGTTGGCAGATTGGGAGCCAAAGCGTCACATTTTTCCCTTGCCCCTCAACTTTCCCTTCATAATTGCTGAGGGGCACAGGGCCTTGGGTGGGGCTTTGGTTTCCCGGGCGTTTCCGCGCCCTCCTCAGCTCCCTGCCTTAGAGTGGCTTCGGTCACCTGGGTTTTGTTAGTGGTAAGCAGGGAGGATTTTGTGGGGGCGCTCTATGGTCTTGGCCTTGCTCGGGACCTTGGGGCTGTTCGGCCAGGCAGCCTGGGGAACAACAACAACAACTACTCCTACTTGTAATATGCTTCATTAATTTTGCATCATCAGCAAACATAGATATATATGAGCCTATTCCCATTTGAAGGTTGTTGATGAAAACCAAAAACATGATTGAGGCCAACACCGATGCTTGAGGCACTCCGCTTTTTACCCTTTTCCACAAGGAGAACTTCCTTTTATTACTGTTCGCATTTCCCTCCCAATTAAATAGTTTTCCATCCACTTTAATAATACTCCCTCAACCCGCCCCACAGTCCTGAGCTTCCACAACAATCTCTTATGAGGCACCTTATCAAATGCCTTTTTGAAATCTAAGTAAATACAATCTACCCACCCCTCCCTCCCTTGTACAATGTCAATTACCCTATCATAGTAACTCAACAAATTTGTGGTACACGAATGACCTTTTCTGAACCCGAACTGCTTGCTTGAAATTATTTCCCTCTCCTCCAATATACCCACCCATCTTTTTCTAATAATCTTTTCACAAAGCTTGCATATAACACTTGTTAAGGATACCGGTCGATAATTTAGTGTGTAGTTAGTTATATGTGCGATTACTTTGCTTGGGAAACAGATTAACTTGCTCATGTAGTGATATACACCCTATGTGGTGGTTTTGTGTTCTTTTATTTCAAAATTAAATTTAATTGAAGCTTTATTTCCACATAGCAATTTTGATAAGTTCTTTTGCCTATATATTGTGTCGTCCCTATTTTGGTTTGTTTATTTTGCAAGTTTTACATTATATTACTTACCATGTTTGCCTTCCCCAGGTTGCCTTGGAGCTGTGCAACGCTGCTGCAGCCAAGACCCGAGCAGCAATGGATGCCCCATACAACAACAATCACTCCCTGACCTTCGCCCGTATGAAGCATAACACGTGTGTGATGCGCGTCAGATCTCTACATTGCCGCATACTCATCCAGGAGGAGACTGCTGCTTGGGAAGGACAATACAAACATGGTAAGATAAGCTCTGTCTCGAGTCGGCCACCCCCAGCTTTAAAAAAAAAGAAAAAGAAAAAAACAAAAAAAAACATTATATATACAGTATATATATATATATACTGTGAGTTGCTAAATGAAAGAAAAAAACAAAAAAAAACTATATATATACAGTATATATATATATATACTGTGAGTTGCTAAATGAAAGGAATGAAGAGCCAGCAAACATAGCTGGATATGGTATGGGAGGGAGAAGAAGAGAAGTAGTGGAGGAGGAGGTGGGGATCAGGTCAGAAGTGTGGGAAGCCATGAAAAGAGTGAAGTTGGGGAAAGCACCAGGAACAGATGGAGTGTGTGGGGAAATGTTGAGGTATGGTGGTGAGATAGTGATAGAATGGGTATGGAAAATGTGCAAACTAGCATGGGAGAAGGGGAGTGCACCCGATGACTGGAAGACTGGCATAATAGTCCCCCTATATAAGGGCAAAGGGGAAAGAGGAGTGTGTGGTAACCACCGAGGAATATGTCTTCTAAGCGTAGTAGGGAAGGTATACAGTAGGGTAGTGATTGAGAGAGTGAGAGTGAGAACGGAGAAATGGATAGGCGACGAGCAGGGAGGTTTTAGGAAGGGAAGAGGATGTGTAGATCAGATTTTTACCCTGAATTGTGTTGTGGAGAAGTATCTGGAGAAGAAACAAAAGGTGTATGTTGCCTTTATGGACTTAGAGAAGGCCTATGACAGAGTGGATAGAGAAGGTTTGTGGAAAGTACTTAGAATATACGGAGTAGAGGGCAAGTTGCTGAAAGCAGTGAAGAGCATGTATGAGGGTGCAAAGGCGGCAGTACGTGTGGAGAGTGAGCAGAGCGAGTTCTTTGACCTGAATGTTGGTTTGAAACAGGGGTGTGTGATGTCCCCGTGGTTGTTTACTGTATATATGGATGGAGTTATGAAAGAAATACTATCAAGAGCAGTGGATGTTGGTGTATCGCTGAAAAGGGAGGGAATTGAGTGGAAGCTACCTATACTGCTGTTTGCGGATGATACAGTTCTGATGAGTGATAATGAATGGGAGTTGCAGGGTCTGGTAAATGAGTTTGGAACAGTGTGCGAAAAACGGAATTTGAAGGTAAATACGGGGAAGAGCAAGGTTATGGTCTTCGAAAGGGGTGAAGTCACAGAGTGTGAGGTGAAGCTGAACGGTCAGGCTATGGAGATCGTCAACTCTTTTAAGTATCTGGGCAGTGTGTTGAGTAAAGATGGGACTATGGATGAAGAGGTGCGGGAGAGGGTACAACAGGGGAAGAGGGTTGTAGGAATGCTAAAGCAGTAACAAGAAATAGGGTGGTCAGTATGGAAGTGAAGAAGTCCTTGCATGACAGTGTGGTAATCCCGACACTGACTTACGGAAGCGAAGCATGGACGTTGGTTGAGAGACTCAGACCAAGAGTGAGAGCAGTGGAAATGAATTACTTAAGGAGTGCGTGCGGAGTTACATGGAGGGAGAGACAGACTAATGAGGAAGTAAGAAGGAGGTGTGGTGTGGAGGTAGATGCTGGAAAGTGTGAAAAGGAACAACTTGAGATGGTTCGGCCATATGGAACGTATGGAAAGCGAGAGAATGACTAAGAGGGTGTACGAGAGCGAGGTGGAGGGACAGAGGGGGAGAGGTAGACCGAATATGAGGTGGAAGGATGGAGTGAGGAACTACATGAACGAAGGCGGTGCTGGTTGGGGGGAGGGGCGTCGACTGACTGGGGACAGAGGTGCATGGGGGCGGTTCGTTCGTGGCCAGCCCTTCGGGGATCACGGCGTGCGGCAATAGATAGATAGATAGATATATATATATATATATATATATATATTATATATATATATATATATTGTTACGTATCTTGATCCTCAAGTGGTTAACTTGATGAATCTAGATAGCACAGAGATATATATTAAGGTATCAGTCAGCTGAAGGCAAAACAAAAGTAAAATCTAATAAAATAATTTCCTGTTGTTGCTTCCTTTCCTTTTGGATCTTAGGACTTGGTATCCTTTATGGACTGATACTCTTTACTTATGAAAAATACTGAAACTAATTAAAGTCATGTAGTATTTATAAAGAATTATTATTTAACCGAAGCTTAGTAGGCTATGGTTATGAACCGAATAAGTTATAGCTAAAGAAGGACTATTAATTTTATAAAAAGTCTTGAAAGATAAATATTAAAGTAAGAATATTTCTGACTCTTACCCTTTTTGAAATGAATAGATAGTTTTCTTATGTCCTTTTATTTATATTTAATGTAATTATTCTTGGTTCTTGTCTTACGTTAATAGTATTATATTATTATTATCATCAGGAGTAATATCAAAGTCACATAAAAAGTTAGATATATATTTAATAATTAGTTAAATTTATTTCTTAACCACGTAACATTGAGGTTTGATTATGAGTAAATAAAGTTACAGGATCGTTTCATAGATTCGATTCAGGTCTCACTCAAATAATATGAAAAGCAAAATATAATATTTTGAAGCAAAAGAATTTTCTTCAGCTTAGGAAATCACTAGAAGTAATATTAACACAGCCATGTTAGTCTAAGGCGATATTACTAATACGAGACAATAGCATCACCGTACTAAGCACCATTAAACAATGTAAGCTTAATTCAAAGAAAATGAAAGAACTCGTAAGTATTAATATAAAACAATAGTATTACTTTCATCATAACCCAATTACTTAAAGAGTTGCTTTAGTCCACAAGTTAGTCAACTAAAATAGTTAAGTACATAATAATAGCGTTAACGTTAATTCCCAATCAAATAGTTAAGTACATAAATAGTAGCGTTAACGTTAATTCGCAATCAAATAGTTAAACACATAATAGTAGTGTTCACGTTAATTCCCAATTAATAGTTAAACACATTACACACATTAAACACATCACGGTAATTCCCAATCACATATCTCACTAACCAACATAACGTAAGTGTTTACACCGAACACACTTAACACACATTTATATAATCTGACTGACAGTCACAATCCCATTATAATACTTCACCCCGTCTTCCTCCAGCTGCAAGTTCACCTTCCCCAACTCCAAATGAGACTGATTTGAATGCCCACAACTCGGGTCTTATATACCAAACAATGATGGTGTAGGAACGAATCAGGAGGCGGCGGGTGGTGCCGGCGCCAATCATAGCTCCTCGAATCACATAACAGGTGCGAGGTCCATTCACAGCTCCTGGCGTCGATCATACGTCATAGCATCGGTCATCGAGGTGTGAAGGCTAGCATGCTGGTATGGGGAGAGATGGTTTGCCCACTCGCTCGTTCGCTAGTCTGCTTCCCGTTTGGGTAGGCTCCTTCAACTCTAATTCTAACTCTTAAATTAACATACAGGGCTCCGTATGTCAGACCTCCCCCCTAGAAAAGAGTTTAAGGAGTATAGTACAGAATATTAAACATAATACATAAATAGATTCACCACCAGATTGGCAACAGCAAGATTATAATGAGGATAATAAGGATATCACCCAAAGTAGGCAACGTCTCCAGGTACCACATCAGAACATAGCCGGAACGTAGCTGGAGCGTTAATTCGAACTGCAAGGCATCTCACAGCTGAAGGCTTAAAAGCGCACTACAAAAGCATGATATTTACCTCGCTACAAGGGAGAGCTAATTGCCAAAATCCTCTCATTAAATTATACTTACTGCTGCATGAGGCCAAACTGGTAAATGCAATCTTTGATCCGTGGCAGTGGGTAGGTATCGTTCTTTGTGACAGCATTGACTTGCCTATAGTCCCTACAAAACCCATGGCTCCCGTCTGGCTTCGGCACAAGTATGACCGGACTACTCCACTGGCTGAAGGCCCTTGTGATCAGCTGGTTTGAAAAAATTAAGTCAAGCTCGACCTGCAGTATACTCCTGCGTTGTGGCGAGACACGGTAGGGGGATAGTTTAATGGGAGTTGCATCCCCTACGTCGATGTCGTGCACGGCCAAAGAAGTGAGCCCTGGAGTATCACGGAACACATTGGGAGACTGAGATAAAACAGAGATTAGTTGGTTCGCATGATCAGAGGGAAGATGACATAGTTTAGATGGTAATTCCCTCAAAGCCACTGAATTATACTGAAAGTTGGATAGGCTACATGACAAGTCAAAGTCTGCATGGATACCTTCAGGCTCTGGAACAGTCTGTTGCGGATCAGTAAGAGAACTGAAGACTTTGTCCGCACCAGGCTGATCACAGGTCCTGACATTCACTGCCACAGTGGGAGAATCTGGAGGAGAGGAATCAGGGGACCTATGGTAGGGCTTCAACATATTTATATGGAATACTTGCGTGGGCTTTCTCCTGTCTGGGGTAGTTACTAGATAATCGGTAATGCTCACCCTCCGAATGATCTTATATGGGCCCCTGAACTTGGCAGATAAAGGTTGGCCAAAAAGGGGGAGCAGGACCAAAACCTCATCACCGGGCTGAAACTCCCTCTCACAGGCTTTTCTGTCATACCATTTCTTCATGGAGCTTTTAGCCACTGTCAAGTTTTGAGCGGCAAACTCACACGAGGATCTCAGCCGGGTTTTGAAATCTGAAACATATTTGAAGAGGTTTTGGTTCCCCTCCTGGCCAACTAGGCTATCCTGCAATAGTTGCAAAGGACCTCTTACCTGGTGACCGAAAACTAGCTCATTAGGGGAAAAACCCAGGGATTCAGTTGGAACCTCACGAGTAGCAAATAAAAGAAAAGGTACCCCCTTATCCCACTCAACTCCGGTCTCTGTACAATACTTACGTAACATTCCCTTTAATGTCTGATGATATCGTTCGAGAACCCCTTGACTCTCTGGGTGGTAGGTGCTAGACTTTACATGCTCGATACCCAACTCCTTCAGGGACTGCTGGAAAATGTTAGAGGTAAAATTAGTTCCTTGATCACTTTGCACCTCATGGGGGAAACCCATTCTGGTGAAAAATTTGAGCAGTTCCTTGATTACAGTTGGAGCAGAGGTAGTCCTTAAGGGTATAGCCTCTGGGTAGCGAGTTGCCATGTCCATGATAGTTAATAAATAAATGTTACCTTGGGAAGTCTTAGGCAATGGGCCTACAATGTCCACTACCACCCGAGTAAAAGGATTCTCGAAAACGGGCAAGGGCACCAGAGGATGTACAGGCACCTTCTGATTGGGTTTTCCGGTCATCTGGCAAGTGTGACACACTCTACAACACTCCACTACATCTGCACGCATTCCTGGCCAGTAAAAGTGGGCTCTGATTCTGTCTAGAGTTTTTCTCACACCTAGGTGTCCTGCCAATGGTATACAATGTGCCATTTCCATGATATCTTTACGACAAGGTTTGGGGACTACTACTTGATGGACGTCCCAAGCCCCGTCATCGATTGGTCTGTGTGGCGGTCTCCATCTTCGCCACAATACTCCTCCTTTGAGGTAGAAACATTCACCACCCTCCTTCTCACATTCCTCTTCACTCACGGACCTGGCAGCTAACTCCTTGCATTCACAATCATCTCTCTGTAGCTCTACCAGGCCACTAGGACAATTTGGAGGGGTTTCATGGTCATCGTTAGGGTCAAGATGAGCCATAAAGGTGTCAGATAAATCCACCTCAGTCACATCATCAGGCACAGTTGGAGCATCATTCACACTCTCATCATCCCTTTCATCAACTCTTACATTCGGTACATTTCTGTCTGAGGGAACTGCTACTTGAGACATTGAACGTTTGTCAGCACACACAGGGAAAACAGTTGGCAACTCCTTGTCAAGCTCACCGGTTAGTGGCTCGTTAACAGGGGAAAGTGACAAAATGGGGTCTGGTCGGACCTTCTCACCTGCTACATCATTCCCCAAAAGGAGTGTTACCCCAGGCACAGGGATATCTTGGGACCTACACAAAGCTATGGTGGCCTCACCCTGTAGTAACTCACATTCAATTTCGCCTTTTACCAAGTATGCATAAAACTGGCCTCCAGCACCTCTCATTACAACTGGTTCGCCAGGTGGGCACGCAGTGTAAGGATTCACCATGAGGGTGCTAGTAGAACCTGTGTCTCTCAGAATTTTTACCTCATGCATGCAACCATTTAATCTCACGTTGCCAGATGAAATAAAGGGACGGTAACTGTCCTGCACTGATGGTGAAATTATTATTGGTTTAACCCTTGTGGGTTGCACCACACATGCTACTACACCCCTGTCTAGATGATTTACGTTAGCTGCTAGGTACTCCTTCTGTCGAGAGTCCTGCATTAAAGGAACTTTTGGTGCTAGGTACTCCTTCTGTCGGGAGTCCTGCATTAAAGGAACATTTGGTGCTAGGTACTCCTTCTGTCGGGAGCCCTGCATTAAAGGCACACATGGAATTTGAGATACGGCGGCAACTGTCTGCCCCGATCTCTCGGTTTTTTCCTTGGCCCAGCACTGATAAGCTAGGTGGCCTCTCATGCCACAAAAAGTACATACTTTAGGGGATACGGGAAAGTTCCCTCTTTGAGCATTACTATTAGTTTGGGGCCCACCTCTGTTACCATTGCCCTGAGTCACATTTTTAGTTGGGGGAACAATTATATTTTGGCTAGCTGGGGAAGACGTTATAGGCTTGTGACTGGGTCTGTCAGATTTGTGATTGGGATACTTAAAATTAGAACTAGAATTATCGTAGGGCTTCTTTCCACGAAATTTGTTGTTGAGCACGTATGTGTCAGCCATGTCAGCGGCGTCAGCAAGACAATCTACCTTTTTCCCCTTTAAATGATAGGATACAGAAGAATCAATTTTCCATAGGAAATTTTCTAACAGGACCAACTCCTTCAGATCGTTGTAGCTTGTGACTTTCTTACTCTTGACCCAATGATTGAAAGTTTTAGTCATGGTCCTGGCAAATACCTTATGGGTTTCTTCTACTTTCTTCGGGTTTTTACGGAAAGATTGCCTGTAAGCCTCAGGCTGCAATTGATAGGTTTTTAGGATAGCTTCTTTGAGATTGTCATAATCCTGCCTAACTTCTGCTACTTCTGACAAATACGTGGCTCGAGCCTGCCCTGTCAAAACAGTTTGTAACATAAAAGGCCATTGATCTCTTGTCCACTTCATACCTCCAGCAACTTCCTCAAACAAAACAAAGAAATCCTGCACATTATCCTCAGTGAAAGGTGGAATGACACTAGTCATAGTTAATCCCAGAGGGGGAGCAATTAAGGAAGCATTTGTATCGACATTTAGTTGAGCCGTTTGATATTGATATTGATAATGTTCGGTCTTTATTCTGGCTTCTTCGATATTTGCTCTGGCTTGTTCGGCATTTATTCTGGCTAGTTCTATATTTAGTCCGGCTTGTTCGGTAGTTGCTCTTATTCTGGCTTCTTCGGTATTTGCTTTTATTCTGGCTAGTTCTAATATTTGATCACCGGTCAAACCAGGTGGCAATTGTTCATCAAGTTGGCTAGGTTTACTCGGGATCCCACCAACTGCTCCGTCACCCTCCCCGCCTTCTACAGGGAACAGGTGGGTTTTTATGGTCTGAGCCACCTCTACTTTAGACATGTTTGAGACAGATAATTGGAGATGTGAGGCAAGCACTTTCAGTTCAGATTTTGACAGACAGTCAATATCAGGGGCTGTGGGTTCTGATTCTATGAAAACTCGAGCATCTTCTTCATTAATTAGTTGAGGCATGATTAATATTTGGTTTTTAAGTAGTGAAACTTTAATGAAACTGAGTGAAACTGTAATAAACGAATCCTGGCAAGGTCGCCACTCTTCTGTTACGTATCTTGATCCTCAAGTGGTTAACTTGATGAATCTAGATAGCACAGAGATATATATTAAGGTATCAGTCAGCTGAAGGCAAAACAAAAGTAAAATCTAATAAAATAATTTCCTGTTGTTGCTTCCTTTCCTTTTGGATCTTAGGACTTGGTATCCTTTATGGACTGATACTCTTTACTTATGAAAAATACTGAAACTAATTAAAGTCATGTAGTATTTATAAAGAATTATTATTTAACCGAAGCTTAGTAGGCTATGGTTATGAACCGAATAAGTTATAGCTAAAGAAGGACTATTAATTTTATAAAAAGTCTTGAAAGATAAATATTAAAGTAAGAATATTTCTGACTCTTACCCTTTTTGAAATGAATAGATAGTTTTCTTCTATGTCCTTTTATTTATATTTAATGTAGTAATTATTCTTGGTTCTTGTCTTACGTTAATAGTATTATATTATTATTATCATCAGGAGTAATATCAAAGTCACATAAAAAGTTAGATATATATTTAATAATTAGTTAAATTTATTTCTTAACCACGTAACATTGAGGTTTGATTATGAGTAAATAAAGTTACAGGATCGTTTCATAGATTCGATTCAGGTCTCACTCAAATAATATGAAAAGCAAAATATAATATTTTGAAGCAAAAGAATTTTCTTCAGCTTAGGAAATCACTAGAAGTAATATTAACACAGCCATGTTAGTCTAAGGCGATATTACTAATACGAGACAATAGCATCACCGTACTAAGCACCATTAAACAATGTAAGCTTAATTCAAAGAAAATGAAAGAACTCGTAAGTATTAATATAAAACAATAGTATTACTTTCATCATAACCCAATTACTTAAAGAGTTGCTTTAGTCCACAAGTTAGTCAACTAAAATAGTTAAGTACATAATAATAGCGTTAACGTTAATTCCCAATCAAATAGTTAAGTACATAAATAGTAGCGTTAACGTTAATTCGCAATCAAATAGTTAAACACATAATAGTAGTGTTCACGTTAATTCCCAATTAATTAGTTAAACACATTACACACATTAAACACATCACGGTAATTCCCAATCACATATCTCACTAACCAACATAACGTAAGTGTTTACACCGAACACACTTAACACACATTTATATAATCTGACTGACAGTCACAATCCCATTATAATACTTCACCCCGTCTTCCTCCAGCTGCAAGTTCACCTTCCCCAACTCCAAATGAGACTGATTTGAATGCCCACAACTCGGGTCTTATATACCAAACAATGATGGTGTAGGAACGAATCAGGAGGCGGCGGGTGGTGCCGGCGCCAATCATAGCTCCTCGAATCACATAACAGGTGCGAGGTCCATTCACAGCTCCTGGCGTCGATCATACGTCATAGCATCGGTCATCGAGGTGTGAAGGCTAGCATGCTGGTATGGGGAGAGATGGTTTGCCCACTCGCTCGTTCGCTAGTCTGCTTCACCGTTTTGGGTAGTGGGCTCCTTCAACTCTAATTCTAACTCTTAAATTAACATACAGGGCTCCGTATGTCAGAATATATATATACATATATACATATATATATTCAGGCCCATTCCCCATTTTTTTTTTTTTTTTACTGGGGGTGGCTGACTCGAGATAGATGGGGTATGTGTGAGTATATAGACAGATATATAGAAGATACTGATGATTTTGTCTCGCTGCAAATAATTATCAAATTTAACCCGTACAGCCCCAGCGACGCGTTTGACGCGTCGGCGATGTATGTAACGCACAGCCCTAGAGACGCGTCTGGCGCGTCACCCTAATTGCGCCGACCGTAACCTCAGGTGTAGCCACTCAAGAGGGCTCAGATTTGTATGGGAACTGTGTACGTATCCCACACAACCGTGCCGATGGTTGAAAACTCTCAGAGTCCACGTGCGTGCGCGTGAGCGCGCAATAACCTGGTTTTTTGGGGTAATTGCCTTCAATTTTTTACTCATGTAAAATACGTTTTCGGGGCTCTGTAGGACCATTCTTTAAGCTTTTTGAGCGGTTTTTCGTGGTTTTTCCTTCATTCCTAACCCATTCGCTATTGTTTCTGGAATAAAACCATTTTTTGAAAACCGGCCGGGTTCTGGTGAACAAACATTACAAAACTAGCCGGGGCTCCACGGGTTAATGAGATAGATAAACTTTGTGAAATATATCAAAATACCTATAAACCTTAAGTTTGGCAATGATCATTCAGGAAAACTGAAAATTAATACTTCAGTTCAAAGAGGTTGGTTCTAAGTAATTTTGAGTTTTATAATAGTGTCTTATACACTGACATACAGTACTGTATATGGTACAGTACAGGATTCTATTTTCAGGGTTAAGTTCTCAGTAGCTATCAATATTTTCTTCTATATTCATACCTTTTCTAGTTATGGGGTTAGTATAATCATATACTAGTGTAGGTGTCATTTAAAAGTATAATCTTGCTTCATAATGTTTGTGATAATGCCCTAAGGATTTAAATTTATCTGTATTTAAACAAAATTGTATAATAAAGTATTTTCTGAAAGTGTACTGAAAGGGTTAATTACAACTTACCTTTGATTTGCAGATGGTCCTCACCACATCCGTCAGGGATCACGAGACTCCCAGAGGTCCCGCCCCAGCCGGAAGGGGTCCCGAGAGGGATCCGTTCACCACAATCGCCAGGAATCCTGCGAACTGTCTTCGTGGTGCAATGCATAAGTGTGTTGATTTTCGGTGTGAGCATCCTAGGTTCGAATCCCCGGACTGCCACATGTGTTTGTTAATTTCATTAATCGAGTTTAGGAGTAAAGTTGGTTAGTGGAGAGAGCATAATAATTCATTCAGGTTCAGTAGTAGTTTATCGAGAGGCCTTCCCTAGGGTTAAGTGCCCCATTAATTACTATTTCCTTTCACCTATGCATAGCCTCCGATAGTGCAGTTGGGATATTGTACATGCTAAGATTGGTATGCAGGATTCGAAACTGCATAATAAATCGTAGGCTTGTGCAGTATTCTATAACTGTCTTCGTGGTGCAATGCATAAGTGTGTTGATTTTCGGTGTGAGCATCCTAGGTTCGAATCCCCGGACTGCCACATGTGTTTGTTGATTTCATTAATCGAGTTTAGGAGTAAAGTTGGTTAGTGGAGAGAGCATAATAATTCATTCAGGTTCAGTAGTAGTTTATCGAGAGGCCTTCCCTAGAGTTAAGTGCCCCATTAATTACTATTTCCTTTCACCTATGCATAGCCTCCGATAGTGCAGTTGGGATATTGTACATGCTAAGATTGGTATGCAGGATTCGAAACTGCATAATAAATCGTAGGCTTGTGCAGTATTCTATAACTGTCTTCGTGGTGCAATGCATAAGTGTGTTGATTTTCGGTGTGAGCATCCTAGGTTCGAATCCCCGGACTGCCACATTTTTTTTTTTTTTTCTATGTGATTGAGGGAGGCAAAAGGCATAACTGCCTATAGCGAGTGCCTCCCCCATAGTTGAAAGAGTGACAGGGCCAAAATCAAGGGACGTTCGAGCCAAAATGCCTGGACACGAGTTTGAAGCAATTTAAGTCATAGGAAGAGGGAAAGACTGATTCTGGGAGAGAGTTCCAGAGCTCAGATGTTGAGTAGAAGAAAGTTTGAGAGTAACATTTCACTCTTGGGTTGGAGAGTTGCACAGAGTAGGGGTGGGATTGAGTTGCAAGACGGGTACCACGTGCCCTACGTAAAGGAGGTGGTATGCACTGGGATAGCTCTGAGGAACACTGATTATTATAGTAGCGATAGAATAGCGAGAGAGATGCAACATTGCGGCGGAGAGAGAGAGTTGGTGAGTGGACGGGAGTTAATGATACGAAAGGCCTTCCTTTCAACTTTGTCTAGGAGAGCGGTGTGTGAGAGGAACCTCCCCACACATGTGAACAATACTCAATACAAGGGCGCACTATGCCCCTGTACAGAGCAAGAAGCTGTGCAGGGGAAAAGAACCCCCTAAGGCGGTTGAGCACACCCAGCTTCTGGGAGGCTGCCTTAGCAAGACTGGTAATATGGTCCTTCCAAATGAGAGCAGAAGAAAAAGAGACACCAAGAATATTGAGAGAAGATGAAGGGTTGATTTTTGTATTGTTGAAGAATAAGGGATAGTCCGCTGGGAGATCCTGACGGGTAGATAGATGGAGAAATTGGGTTTTGGAAGCATTAAAGTTAACAAGGTTTTCTCTGCCCCAATTGGAAATAGTATTTAGATCAGAATTTAAGAGTTCTATGGCTTCATTACGTTTGTCGTTGAGGGATTGCTGGCTGGGGCGTTCTGAAAAACTAATGGAGTAGTGTAAGGTTGAGTCGTCTGCGTATGAATGGATGGGAATTAAGGTACAGTTAAGGAGATCATTTATAAAAATTAGAAAGAGAATAGGAGATAGGACAGAGCCCTGAGGAACACCGGAGTTTATAGGGTGAGGAAGTGAACAATGGCCGTCCACAACCGCAGCTATGGAACGGCCGGAAAGGAAATTAGAGACAAAGGCACAGATGGAGGGATAGAAACCGAAGGAGGGTAGTTTAGAAATTAAAGATTTATGCCAGACTCTATCGAAGGCTTTCGATATGTCTAGTGCAATAGAAAAAGTCTCACCGAAGTCCCGAAAGGAGGATGACCAAGAGTTAGTAAGATATGAAAGAAGATCACCAGTAGAGCGACCCTTAAGGAAGCCATACTGGCGATCTGAGAGCAGATTATGAGAAGAGAAATGCTTAAGAAATTTGGAAGCAAGAATAGTTTCAAAAACTTTAGAAAGACAAGAGATAAGAGCAATTGGACGATAGTTGGAGGGTTGAGAGCGGTCACCCTTCTTTGGGACAGGTTGAATGTGAGCAAACTTCCAGCATGAAGGGAAGACGTTAGAGGATAGACAGAGACGAAAGAGTTTGCCTAGGCAGGGAGTCAGCACGGAAGCACAGTTTTTGAGAACAACAGGAGGAACACCGTCCGGACCGTACGCGTTATTAGTGTTAAGCCCAGAGAGGGTAGAAAGTACATCTTTAGAAGAGATTAGGATATTAGGCATAAGTAAGAGAGAGGAGGGCGGAGAGGGAGGAATAGCACGGGAATCATCCAAGGTGGAGTTTCTAGCAAAAGTTTGAGCGAAGAGTTTAGCTTTGTCAGAGGAAGAAGTGATGGTTGTGCCATCAGAGTGGGAAAGGGGAGGGAAAGACGAGGAAGAGAAATTGTTGGAGAGGTTTTTGGCTAGATGCCAGAAAGCTTGGGAAGAGCTAGAGTTGGATAGTTCAGTGCATTTATTATTGATGAAAGAGTGTTTGGCAAGTCGAAGAACAGATTTGGCTTGATTCCGGGCAGAAACATATGAAGAATGAGAGTCTTGAGTTTTAAGGCGTCGGTACCGTTTGAATGCTTCCTCCTTATTGCGGACAGCAGTAGAACAGGCGTGAGTAAACCAAGATTTTTTAGCATTAGTCTGAGAGAAAGAGAATGGAATGTATGCTTCCATGCCCGATAGGATTACCTCGGTAATGCGTTCAGCACTCTCCGAGGGTCCTCGGCCATGGAAGCAGAAATCATTCCATGGGAAATCAAAGAAGTACTGCCGAAGAGCCTCCCAGTCGGCAGCGCCAAAGTGCCACAAGCGCCGCCGGCTAGGAGGATCGGGTGGCTGTACTGGAGAGATAGGACAGGTGACAGAGATAAGTTTATGGTCGGAGGAGCCCAAAGGAGAGAAAAGATCGACAGTATAAGAAGAAGGGTTAGAAGTTAGAAACAGGTCAAGAATGTTGGGCCGATCTCCGATGCGATCCGGGATACGGGTGGGTTGCTGAACTAACTGCTCTAGGTCATTTAGGATAGAAAAGACGTAGGCTTGTTCACCAGGTGGATCAGTAGTGTGAGAGGAGAGCCATGCGTTTGTTAATTTCATTAATCGAGTTTAGGAGTAAAGTTGGTTAGTGGAGAGAGCATAATAATTCATTCAGGTTCAGTAGTAGTTTATCGAGAGGCCTTCCCTAGGGTTAAGTGCCCCATTAATTACTATTTCCTTTCACCTATGCATAGCCTCCGATAGTGCAGTTGGGATATTGTACATGCTAAGATTGGTATGCAGGATTCGAAACTGCATAATAAATCGTAGGCTTGTGCAGTATTCTATAACTGTCTTCGTGGTGCAATGCAGAAGTGTGTTGATTTTCGGTGTGAGCATCCTAGGTTCGAATCCCCGGACTGCCACATGTGTTTTTTAATTTTATTAATCGAGTTTAGGAGTAAAGTTGGTTAGTGGAGAGAGCATAATAATTCATTCAGGTTCAGTAGTAGTTTATCGAGAGGCCTTCCCTAGGGTTAAGTGCCCCATTAATTACTATTTCCTTTCACCTATGCATAGCCTCCGATAGTGCAGTTGGGATATTGTACATGCTAAGATTGGTATGCAGGATTCGAAACTGCATAATAAATCGTAGGCTTGTGCAGTATTCTATAACTGTCTTCGTGGTGCAATGCATAAGTGTGTTGATTTTCGGTGTGAGCATCCTAGGTTCGAATCCCCGGACTGCCACATGTGTATTTTAATTTCATTAATCGAGTTTAGGAGTAAAGTTGGTTAGTGGAGAGAGCATAATAATTCATTCAGGTTCAGTAGTAGTTTATCGAGAGGCCTTCCCTAGGGTTAAGTGCCCCATTAATTACTATTTCCTTTCACCTATGCATAGCCTCCGATAGTGCAGTTGGGATATTGTACATGCTAAGATTGGTATGCAGGATTCGAAACTGCATAATAAATCGTAGGCTTGTGCAGTATTCTATAACTGTCTTCGTGGTGCAATGCATAAGTGTGTTGGTTTTCGGTGTGAGCATCCTAGGTTCGAATCCCCGGACTGCCACATGTGTTTTTTAATTTCATTAATCGAGTTTAGGAGTAAAGTTGGTTAGTGGAGAGAGCATAATAATTCATTCAGGTTCAGTAGTAGTTTATCGAGAGGCCTTCCCTAGGGTTAAGTGCCCCATTAATTATTATTTCCATTCACCTATGCATAGCCTCCGATAGTGCAGTTGGGATATTGTACATGCTAAGATTGGTATGCAGGATTCGAAACTGCATAATAAATCGTAGGCTTGTGCAGTATTCTATAACTGTCTTCGTGGTGCAATGCATAAGTGTGTTGATTTTCGGTGTGAGCATCCTAGGTTCGAATCCCCGGACTGCCACATGTGTTTGTTAATTTCATTAATTGAGTTTAGGAGTAAAGTTGGTTAGTGGAGAGAGCATAATAATGCATCAAAAGGGTCCCAGGCCAGGTCACAAGAGCAGCTGGACACGGCCGTCACCCTTGCACACGCGGCCAAGAAACTACAGAACACCAACATCGAAATCTATACCACACTGCCCAAGAAGAAGGGAAAGAAGACCAGTGAAAAGATTTCTAAAAAGGATGAATTTGAGATTCCCCTGGAGAAGACTAAGGAGAAGGGCACTGAGAAATCCAAAGATAGATCCCACAAGGAGAAGAAGAGCAAGATAAGACTAATTGACAGTGACTATGGAAGTGACCACAGCTCCAAAAGTTCCAGCAAGGGCGCCGAGAAGGAAGACGTGAATGCCATCGTTGAGGTAAAGGAGAATTCAATCGGCAAGAAGCGGCACAAGATCTGGAAAAAGCTGCTAATGCTGCTAACAGCCGGGAGAATAGTGTGCCTTCAGTGTTAAATCTGGCCTTGCAAAAGTCTTTGTTTATCCCAATCCAAACCTGATGAGGGAATGTATGGTACAGTTATTCTGCCCACAACCATTAACAACCCACAGCAACAAACCAGGGGATGAAATCAGTGAGCGACAACAAGCGGTTAGCCAGTTGTTTACAAGAGAAAATGCTCTCTGTAATTCCTTTGCTGCCCCACAAATTTTATCCCGAACTTAATTGAACCTTCTCATTTACTCTCAATCTAATAACTTCTTTTTCGAAGGTTAACCCCTTCTGTACCGGCGACGTTTTTTTATCTTTATGCTTCCTATATTTAGATGATTCTGTGCAGTTTAAGAAGGATCTGTGGTAGCATAAAGGGTTGTTGTTCCCTAAGCTGCCTGGCCGAACAGCCCCGAGTCCCTGAGAAAGGCCATGGCCACGATCGGGCTTTTCCACAGAGCTCTCATTGAGTGTAGGATTGTGTTGTTGGCGTAAGTGGTTGTGTGAAATGCAGTCTTCTATGATGTGTTTAATGGTATGGGGTGCTGTGTTACATCCCGGGCAGGCGTCGACAACGGAGTCATCCAGTCTCTTCTGATAGCTCAGGAGAGCTGGATGGTGTCCGCATCTCAGCCTGGCCAGGTGGACTCTGTCCTCACGAGGAAGGGAGGATTCGGCAGGATGGATTTCGGGAGGTCGTGCATGCAGCTGCGTGTTGTCTGTGAGTGAGTGGATGGATCGGTGAGAGATATGAGTATGGATGTGCTTCTGGAAGTTGGTTCGGGGTGGGCAGGGAGGGAGGGAGGATAATAATTGTGTGTGATACCGTGTGCTGGGTGTTGTTTTGATATTTCTTGGTGTCTGTGGGTGTGTTGCCATGTAGTTTAGTGGGTGGTCTTGGTTCGTGGAGGCTGCTGCCAGGAATTGAGTGCCTCTCATGTCCAGATGGTCTTTGACTTTGAGGATTTTGGTTTCTTGATGTAGGTGATCTGTGGGTGCAGTAGCTGTGCAGCCTGTAATGATCTTCAGGGCTTTGTTTTGAATAGTCTGTAAGGTCTTATGATGTGTTTCAGCTAGGTTAGAAGCCCAGGCTGGGCTTGCGTATTCCATCACTGATCTTATGTATTGTTTATATACTGTGGTGGTAGTTTCTTTGTTGTGTCCAAATTTTGTGTGAGCAAGTGACCTGAGGGCGTTAAGTCTGGGTGTCAGTTTCTTTTAAATGTTTGTGGTGTGCTGTTTGAATGTCACATGAGTATCATATGTTACTCCTAGGATTTTGGGTGTGTTGTTTATGGTGAGTTGAGGGATGTATTCGTGTTCTCCTGTCCAACTTGTGAGCAGGGTTGCGGTGGATTTGGCTGGGGCTAGATTAAGTCTGTTTGTAGTGCACCAGCCATGTAGTGTGTTGAGATAGGGTTGAAGGAGATCTGTTGCTCTTTTTGGGTCATGGTGTGTGCATGTGAGTGTTTTGTCATCTGCATAGGAGGCTAAGTTTATTTGGGGCGTATTGGGTGTTGTTATATCGTGCATGTACAGATTGAAGAGTGCGGGCGATAGGACGGATCCTTGTGGGACTCCGTTTGGAAAGTTTCTGATTTTAGATGACTGACCGGCAAAAGATACGTGTGCACATCTGCCTGCTAGGAAGTTGGCCAGCCACCTTTTTGTGTTGTGCATGTTTGTGTTGTAGATTTTATTTGTTAGGTTGTGGCGGGGGATGGCATCGAAGGCTTTACTAATGTCGAATGTGGCTAATAGTGATCTGTGTGGTGGTCTAGCTGAGTTGATGCCGTCGAAAGCTCTGTGTAAGGTCTGTGAGAAGAGTGTTTGTGGAGTGCAGTGGCCTAAAGCCATGTTGTGTTGGAGCTAGGGGTAGGTCAGGTGTAATTAGTTGTAATACTAGGCGTTCCATGACTTTGGAAGGGGAGCAAAGGAGTGTGATGGGGCGGTACGAGGAGGGTAGCGTGGGGTCTTTGTTGGGTTTGGGGAATGTGATGATGATACCATGCTTCCAAATGTCTGGTATTGTGTTGTGTGAATAGCTGTAGTTTGATATGTTAGTGAGTGCTTGTATGCCTTGTGGTCCCAGGTGTCTGAGGTGTATGTTGCGTATGTTGTCTAGGCCACAGGCGGGTGAGTGCTTGAGATTGTTGATGATATGCTTTGTCTAGTGATTGGTGAAGGGTGTATAGTCAGGGTCTGTGGGGAATTGTCTCTTACGTCGGATGACACGTCGGTCGTCTTTGTGAGGTTTTAGGTGGCTGACATGTGAAAAGTGATGGATGAGAGTGTTTGCTTGTTGTTTACATGAAGGAGTAGAGTCTGTTGTTGTGATTGCAGCATGTGATTGTGTTGTGTTGCTGTTGGAAAGTGTGATGCTGTTTAGTGTTTTGTAGAGTTTTTTGGGGATTGTTTTGTGATCAAGTGTTTGTAGGAAGTTATTCCAATTTAGTTTTTGTTGTTCTTGTATTTTGTTGTTAGTTTGGGTGTTGAGTGCTTGAATTTGTTGTGTGATGTCTTGTGTGTGGGGTGCTGGGGAGTGTTTCAGTATGTCGCGTTGTCTGATGAGGTTTTGAATTTCTGGTGTGAAGTTGGGGTTGTGTCTTTTTCTGTTACCTCTTGGAATGTGTTTTTTGTCAGCGTTTTGGATAGTTTTATTGAGTATGTGTACAGCATTGTTGATGTTAGTGATGGGTGTACTGTTTAGAGTTGTGAAGTGTTATTCTGTCTCATTTGTGAATGCTTCCCAGTTAGCTCTTTTATAATTGGTGTATGTGTGTTTGTGGCTAGCTGGGGTGAGTCTGGTTTTGGTGGTGATAATGATCGGGAGGTGGTCAGAGCCTAAGGTTCTGACCACCCTCCAGGATGTTGTGGGGGCGAGTTCTGGGGAGCAAAAGGTGATGTCTGGAGATGATGGGTTATAGAGGGCTTGGTGAGGAATATGGGTATGTTGATGGATGTCGTTAAGGATGATGAGGTTATCGGTTTGGTTTTGTAGTACCAGCCCTCTGTCTGTGTCGGGGTTGTCGACAAACCAGGCCGACGTCTTGGCGTTGAAGTCACCACCCAGGATGATGTGTGGGGTGTTTGTGATGTGTTGTAAGTGTGGTCTGTATTCATTTGGTACTGTAGGGGATGTTTGGGGAGGGATGTATGTGTTTATGATGGTTATGTTGGAGTTGTTGCCAGTGTGTATTTTAATTGACTGTATTTCTGTTGTGTTATCATTTGGGGGGAGGAGGGATTTGGTTTGTACACTGGTCACTATGTATGATATTTTGTAATTATTTGTATCATATTTTGCAATTATTTGTCTTTATATTATATGTATTCATTGTCGATAGTATCAATTGCTTACTTTTGCGATTTCCTTAGTTTATTTGTGCTATAAATGTAGGTTATTTGTAGGGTAGTTATTGATAGGGGTCACTTGAGGCATGCTATGCTTACAGGTACCTACCCGATAGCACTATCGTTAGTGAGTGCTGTACTGTATTTTATATAATTATTATTTTGTAATAGTATAGATATCTTATCAATATTTGTATTTTGTACTATTGTTAATGTCTTGTCATGTTGCAAATTTGATTTTAAATAATATTTTGACATTTAACATGTAGTTTCTTTATTCATGCAGAGTTTAGTAAAATTTGCCAGAACGTCCCGGACTTCCCAAACTTGACTACTTCCTTTAACGTGACGATAGTGCGTTGTTATATGTGCGATTAGTTTGCTTGGGAAACAGATTAACTTGCTCATGTAGTAATGTACACCCTATGTGGTGGATTGTGTTCTTTTATTTAATAATTTTCATTTTAGTAAACGTTGTTTCCACATAGCGATTTTGATAATTTAATTTGACTTTATATTGTCCTTGTCCCAATTTTGGTTTGTTTAGTTTGCAAGTTTTACATTTTAATTTCTTTGTGTACCAGGGTGATGAGTCCACCGCCCCCGCCGACAGCCCGGTCTTGTCTGATGGTGGTGAAATTATGAAATGTGGGTGTTTTTTGTGTTGTGCGGAGTTTTGTTTCTTGTAAGATGGCAATGTGTATGTTGTGTTGTTTGATGAAGTGTGAGAGTTTGTGTTTCTTTGTGTTGATGCCATCTATGTTCAGTTGAAGAATGTTAATGTTATGTGCACGATGTATGTTGGGTGCTGCTGCACGAGGATGGGGGGGGGGGAAGCAGGAGATGGGGGTTGGAATGGATTAGGAGGGGGTGTGGTGTGCTGAGTTGAGGATTGGATGGTATGGGAAGGTTAGGTGGGTTAGGGAGGAGAGGTGGACGGGTTTTAGAGGGGGGGAGTGGATGATATGGGAAGGTTAGGTGGGTTGGGGAGGAGAGGTGGACGGGTTTTAGGTGAGGGATTTGACTGGGAGAGGGAGGGGCAAGAGGAACAGGTCCAGGTGTTTGTGTAGTGTTTCTTGGAGGCAAATGTTGTGCAGGTGAAGTGGGTCCAGTTCCCGCATGAATTGCAGAGAACTGAACCCTTAGTATGGCGACTCGAAGTGATGGGTTTTGAGCAAGTTGGACATATGTATGTGTACGTGGGTCCTGGGTTGCTCTCAATGTCTCCGGCTAGAAGAAGTCTTCGAGAAATGACAGCCGGAGAGTCATTTCTCTGTGTAGGAAAAACTGTGTGAGGTGTGTGTATGGTGTGAGAGGTGTGGAAATTCCCGGCGCGACCGAAGCCGCTCCAAGGACCCGTGCCCCCAGGGAGGGGGCAGGGGATGGTTGTGACGGTTTGGCTCCCGAAACTGCTCCCCGCGGCCGGCATCCGGTTTTCCTCCACTGGTCGTTGATTTTGTCTTCGGCCGTGGAGGGTCGGCAGCCTCGGGAGGTGGCCCCACGGCGTAGACGCCGCCACATCAGGACCAGCATAAAGGGTTAAGTGAGATAGTTCAAAGCCTGTTATTATTGCTGGAGCCCCTTTTTAAACTGAATACAATCGTTAAATAGTAACCAGAAAAAAGAAAAAAATTACGCCGCCGGTACAGAAGGGGTAAAGAAGGATCTGTGGGAATTACAGTATAAGGGTAAAGATTATATCCATTCACCCACTTCCTTTTACCCTTCCTAATCTGAATAAAATTGTGTGGTAATAGCTAAAAAACAGAAAAGAAAGGCGTATCGAACCATAATAGCTGCACACCCATTGGAATCTGTATCGAACCCAAGCGAGACAATCCACTGTTCTGTTATATTATAGTAAAATTTACCAGAACATTCCTGACTTCCCAAATTGACTAATTCCTTGAACGTGACGACAATGCGTTATCATCATCATCATCAAATCTGACGCCTCGCTTTCAGAGGAAGCGCCCCAAAAGGGATGGCCATGGCAGAAACTGCCTCCAGGCTCCCAGACATGCCCCGACTGACCCACTCCACAGTGCCATTTCCACTAAGTGGATTATAACCATGAACACTGAAGGAGCAGACCCAGAGCAGTCCCTCACCCGGATGGCAGTTCCACCACTGTTTTGCTATTTTATTTACCCCAGTGGGGCCCTGGCTGGAAGCATACCAAGCACAGGAATTTTCTGGAAATAGGAACCAGTGGTCCACTGCTCCAGAGGCTGATTGCACCACCAAAGTGGCGGGCGGTGGGGTCGCCGCATCCCTACGCCATTACATTATAACTCCTTAATAATAACTTGCTTAATCGTTGTTTCCACATAGCGACTTTGATAAGTCGTTCTGTCTCTTCACTGTGTTCGCCCAAGCTTTGGCTTGTTTATTTTGCAAGTTTCACATTATAATATCATTGTATTACGGTCTGGTTTTTGTTTATGCATGAAAATGTGCAGGGAATGAAGGTCACTAAGAGCTAAAACCATAACAATGCGTTATGTGTGCGATTAGTTTGCTTGGGAACCAGATTAACTTGCGCATGTAGTAATGTACACCCTATGTGGTGGATTGTGTTCTTTTATTTATAAATTATTATTTTACTTAGGCATTGTTTCCACACAGCGATTTTTATTAGTTATTTTGTCTTTTTACTGTGTTCGTATACGCTTTGGTTTGTTTATTTTGCAAGTTTTACATTATAATAATAATATCCCAGAGGCTTCACAACTTCCATGAGCCATAATAGACGCACACCCATTTGAATCTGTATCGAACCCAAGCGAGACAATTACATTTTCTGTTATATCCCAGAGGCTTCACAACTTAGCTTTAACTCTTTCAGTAACAGTGCCGTCCTTTTAACTCTATTCTGGCTACTATTAGACAATATTAGTCAGTTTTAAAAGGGTCTCCAGCGAATAACAGGCTTCGAACTATCTTATTTAACCCTTTTTACTACCACTGATCCTTCTTGAACAACTCGAAATCGTCTAAATATAGCTAGAATAAAATTAAAAAGACTTCGCCGGTACAGAGAGCGTTAAAATCAAAGATTAATATTTCACTAAACTTCATTATGCATATTGAAACAATTTGTGAAAAAGTATTGGATTTAGTTTTTCACTAAGCAGTGGGTGAGGACACAAAGAAAGAACTTGCGGGTAGCCTGACTTAGATAAATAATTATGCAGTATTGGAGTATGCATAATATATCACAGGCTTGTGCATAAACCTATAACTGTCTTGATAGCTTAATGCTTAGTGTGCGGAATTTTGATGCGAGTATCCTAGGTTCGAGTCCTTGGACTACCACATGTATTCATTACTTTCATTGATTTCATTAGTTAGGTTTATTTGTAAATTTATTGGTGGATTGGTGAAAACTAATATGAATTCATCTATCTTTATTATTTTATCCCTTCTGTCTTAATCTCCCTTATTGCACCTTGACTCCCCAATTCTCTACCCCTTCTTTCCTCTCCTTGCCCACTATACCATGTTCTAATTTAGTAGGCTAAAACTCTTGAACATTAACCTCTATAACTCACAAACGACTTGAGTAATCGAGCTAATATGTCTACCATTTGGGAAGGGTCAGCCGGGGAATAGGTGTGGAATTTTACAGCCCGTTTGTTCTAGCCCTTTTTGAGTTACAGAGGTTAGGGTTCACGATTTCTGGACTACCTTTTTGGAACAGGGTATAGGAAAACCATTACCATTTTTAGAACACACCTCCCTCCCTCCATCCCTTTTCGAGCCATCCCCCTCACTTTGCCTACCTCTATCCTCCCTTCTCCCCCCGCCCCCCCCTCCCACTTCTCTCCTCCTACCAACTCCTTCCCTCCTTCTACTCCCCCTTCTCTCGTCTCCCCCTCCCCTCCCCTTCTCTCCTCTCCCACCTATCTCCTCCCTTCTCCCACCAACCTCCTTCCCTCCTTCTACCCCCTCTTCCTCCCCTCCACCTTATACCTCCTCCCCCTCACACCTCCGTCCACCCCTCTATCCTCCCCTACCAACTTCCTTCTACCCCCTCTCCCTCCCCTCCATTTCATACCTCCTCCCCCTATCACCTCCACCCACCCCTTCTCTCCTCCCTCCATAAAAAAAGGACGGTATTTCATTTTCGCGATGAGGATTAATTTTCTAGAATTACGTATTTTACTGCCAAATACGGGCTATAACCTAACATTCCATAACTTTTACACCAGATAATTTAATATAATAGTTGATACGACTATCTACTATTCACATAGTAGCCTAATTCCTTGCACTACTTGTAAATAGTATAGTCAAATTAAATAAATATCCATAACTTAGCCGCTTCGGATATCCAGTAAGTGTGCTGGTTGTCTGGAAACCTCAAGAGTCTGTGGATAATTTGAAGGCCATGCACCATCTATGACCTATGAATATATTCCTACATTAATGTATTCACTCGGAAGAATACTCTACTGTACAGTATATTGTACGGCTAAATCACTTATATTGTTCATCCAAAAAATAAGTTCCATTAGTTCCACTAATTTCTTCTTATCTTCATAACAGAAAAATATGTGTAATGGTAGATGGCCTTTATTCTCAATTTCACTCAATAAATGCTGGTGTTCCCCAGGGATCAGTTTTGGCCCCAACTCTGTTCCTCATTCATATCAATGATCTCATATCTACCACTCATAATCCAATACATTCCTACGCAGATGACTCAACACTCCACAGTTCCTTCACATTTACCAATTCTTTCACCCAACCCGATCTTATAAATTCAAAAATAAACACTGCAATTTCTCTGAACCAGGACCTTTCTAGAATGAATGAATGGGGACAAAAGAATCTAGTTTCCTTTAATGCACAGAAAACCAAGTACATTAAATTTTCTAACCGACAGAATCTCGACTCCCATATATTTTTTAATGATGTAAATATTCCCACTTCCCCTAGTATTGACATTCTCGGTGTAACATTAACTACTAACTTGAGCTGGACACATTATGTTAGAAGCATTGCTAAGAATGCCTCTAAAAAACTGGGACTCCTGTACAGAGTTCGAGAATTCTTCACTGACGAGCAGTTGGCCGTAATATATAAAAGTCATGTGCGTTCTCAGATGGATTACTGTTCACCTCTGTGGAGTGGAAGTGGAGTGGTTGCATTGAGGCAGTTGGACAAAATTCAAAATAAAGCTATTAGATTAATCAATAACCCTGTAATCACACAGGACCTTCCTACATTATCCATACGAAGAAACGTTGCATCCCTTGCATTATTCTACAGATATTTTCACAGCAATTGTTCCGAGGAACTTGCTTCAATTGTGCCGCCTCTCCACATCTTTCCCCGTAGAACTAGGGCAGCTGAGAGCGCCCATGAATTTACACTTTCTCCTCCACAATGCAGAACTTCTGCTTATCAAAATTTATTTATCCCTAGAACTACTACTCTTTGGAATTCACTTCCCTCGAGTTGCTTTCCACAAACTTACCATCTACAAAAGTTTAAATCCAGTTGTTACAAACATTTTATGAATGGAGGATGCCTTTAGGCACATGGACCTTTTTGTTTTATCTGTGTTTTTCCTTCCTCTGTTCATTGTCTTAAAAAAAAAATATATATAATAATTAGGAAAAATGGTTCATATTTACAGGTGTTTCGGATATTCAACACCTGCGCACCATGAGGTCTCGCTGGGATTCGGTTAGTGGTGTGAGTGGCGGGGATCAATGAGGAGCCAGAGTCCGTGAGTGGTGGGAACGGCAGCAACCAATGAGTAGTAGCCAGCGGAGGACTGTGGACCCCCCCCCCCTCCCCCCCACACACACACACACACACTGTGTACTGAACTGGCCTGGAGTGTGGGAGCTGTGTAGGAAAAGTAAACACAAGTAACTCGATATCTTGGTTATATTTTAAAGTTGCATTTTGGTGTTATGTAAAGGATGATTGTATGGATTTTGTGTCTCTGCATCTTGTCCAGAGCTGTGATGTTGCTTGGATTCAAGTAGTCAAGTCAGGTGAAGGTATGTATTTTGTATCTACTTTCCAAAGTGTTGAGAAGGAGTGTTGGAGAGAGAGGAAGCTGTTGGAGGGACTGTGTTGTGGGTTTTATTAGTCTGTACAGTCGAGGTGTCCCCTCGACTGGGTACGAGCATTTGAAACACGCTGGGTTGTACTAGCACGCCCACTAAATATGTCCGCATTGGCTGGGATCGAACCCAGGTCAAGCAGATTCACACAAGAGCAGTGCTCTTCACTTAATCACTACGGCTCCTCCACCGCTTTTATCTTGCAAGAGTTTGACTCGGTTTGTACTAACGTTGGAAATTCGGTAATTGTGCACTAAAGTTTTGGGGGCTATTTCAGTGCTTTTGTATTTCACTAATTTTCACGTAAGATTTTACTTTGTTATTTTTTTAAGTTTGCTTTTGGCATATCGCTGTACAGTATTTGTATTGAGCTTTTGGTAAATTATTGCTTGTTTATATGTCTTGTTTTTGGTTATCTAGTCAACTTCATATTTTGTTAAAATTCTAATCTTGGTTTCACAGCGATTTAAGCGTTTTTTTGTTTTTTTCCGTTATCTTTGATATACAGTACAGTGTTGTTTTATACCAAGGACTGTCGGAAATGAGTACCCATTATCCAACAATCTAAAAACACGGCCCCCATTAGTGGGGAGGGCTATGAAGATCAGGGAAATTGCGGGGTAAAAGAGGAAAATAAGGGGTAATATTAGCCTAACCTATCCTAGTATTATAGGTGGGGGCTGTCTCACACCCCCGTTGGTTGGGTATTAAAATAATCAAAGATTGACAGGCGCCGAAAGAAAGTCGATGAAGTCTACAGTGTCTACAGTGTTCCTCAGAGCTATCCCAGTGCATACCACCTCCTTTACGTAGGGCACGTGGTACCCGTCTTGCAACTCAATCCCACCCCTACTCTGTGCAACTCTCCAACCCAAGAGTGAAACGTTACTCTCAAACTTTCTTCTACTCAACAGCTGAGCTCTGGAACTCTCTCCCAGAATCAGTCTTTCCCTCTTCCTATGACTTAAATTGCTTCAAACTCCGTGTGTCCAGGCATTTTGGCTCGAACGTCCCTTGATTTTGGCCCTGTCACTCTTTCAACTATGGGGGAGGCACTCGCTATAGGCAGTTATGCCTTTTGCCTCCCTCAATCACATAGAAAAAAAAAATAAAAAAATCGCAATCTTCAGCTTTGGCTGTCGATAATAGGACGTAATTATTAAATTTTTTACAGTAGTTATAATTTAATTTGTGGCACTACGGACATATATAGGAATGAATTATGGTATATGACAAATTTATAGGAGCCATAGAAAATGACTAATACTCTTACCTCCAGGAAGAACCAGCACCTTCCACCA
Source organism: Paralithodes platypus (assembly GCA_032716605.1). Classification (NCBI taxonomy): domain Eukaryota; kingdom Metazoa; phylum Arthropoda; class Malacostraca; order Decapoda; family Lithodidae; genus Paralithodes; species Paralithodes platypus. Next base: position 9,272,453 of record CM064543.1, read on the forward strand.
TCTCGACGACAGGGACGTAGGAGAGACGACGCAGTTACCAGAAGAAGGCTCTCTACTAAGTAAAGCAGCCCTTAAACTCGAGGTTCTGCCGACGAAAACACAAAACACGGTTAACCCACTAGAAAGGTGGCCGAAAAGCGCTGCCCTAGTGGTAAAATAAAGCCTGTAAACCTAAACACTAGGCTAAAATAGAGGAAAAAGAAAAACAATAACAATGGCGGACTCGTTCATGCAGACCCGAGGTAACGCCATCACCTAAGCACCCTTAACCCTCCAGACCCGGGCCCTCTAGCTCGCGACTGTAGTGTGGTACCGGGTGTTTTTACGATTTTTGGGCTATGTTAACTCATCTGTAATTCAATAAATATGGCATGTAATGTTATGAATAAAAAAGTAAAATGTTCCACAAACCTTCCTCTGCAGAATGCCGTTGAGTAGAGGTCTCTAGCCCCAGTGGTTGCATAATGGTGAGCGCGGGAAGACGAGTGATTTTCGGCGGAAAATTCTTCCCGCGTTCGGATGCGTCGCCCTGGCCACGGCTACCACGCACCTAGCCACACGTTGCGCCAGAGTGTTTACCTCCCAGAGACGATTTTAGTGATTGATATTGAGAATATGATGTTTATTTGATATTTTTATAGTTATTTTGAGGCCAATTATATAAAGTATGTGTATTAGGGTATCACTGTCACTAATATTGCTCATTTTCACTCTATACCGTATGCTTTATTAGTAATTGAGGTAGGTTATTGAGATGCGATCTAGGAATGGTGTTACCGCATCTCCAGCTTGTCACAGCCATGCGACAAAGCCAACTAAGCCTTCGGACAGCCTTCCCCTGCCATCCAGACCCACGACAAACCTGCCCCTGCCCGTATCGCCAAGATAACGGTGGAACGAGTGGGACACGTCCGTCCCGAGTGGACCACACCAGTCACCCACGGCAAGTCATTTTCTTTAACCACCAGAGCCAAAGAAAATGACCATCGCAGGGATAACCATTACAAACCCCCATCAGCCAGCCCAGTAACTCCTCAACCTAGCTACACAAGCACAGGTGGTACCAGGTTGTTACCTAAATTACCTTTCATATCCCCTATCAAAGAACCTAAAGCTCTTTCAGAACCAAAACCTCTCTTCCCCAGATTGCCTTTCATATCCCCTATCAAGGAACCTAAAGCTCTTGCATCCATTCAATCTAAACCATTGTTCCGGGTTAAAGTCACTCATAAACCAAAACTTGCCTATCCTTGCAGCCAACAATAAGTCTTAACCCCCAGAATAAGTCATCATCCATTGTAAGAAACTCATCCGCTTCCTCTCCCACCAGGAAGCCATCACCCCATAATGTGTACAGATCTGCCCTGAGGAATCTTCCTCCAGCTACATCTACAAGGGCCAGCCAAAAGTCCAGGTGCACCACTCCCAGGACTACAAGGACCTAACCACCACGCGTGGACACCACCCCAGCGCCTTTGATCCTCTCAAGCCGGGCGCCTTAACCCTTCCTACCCGGTCTGCCTTAGGTAAGGACAGCTCGAAAGAAGGGCCGCTACCCGGTATGCCTTACCTAAGGCAGCAGCTTAATAGCCTAATTAAGCTTGGTCTGAATGCCGTGCGTACGACGTATGTCAACAAACCCAAGCGTTGCGTCACCGCACCTCCGAAAACAAGAAGGAGAAGACTCTTCAATGTTATTGTTCTGACGTCAGATGAAATTAGTGTCTGAAAAGCCCCCATATTGGCAACATCTCTGCAATATTGGCTCCACTGAAATCGTCATCACAACTGAACCAGTTGACTTACAGAGCTCTACTCAACGCTAAAATACAGATTGAAAACCGCACTACGATTATAGATGAGTGGGAAAGTTCTAGCAGTGAAAATAAACATAAATACGGTAGCCTAGGCCTAGACGTTTTTCAGCCATTTCGCCCGGGTAGGGGCGACCGTCATTGGGTAAGACAGCCCGGGTAGGAAGGGTTAAGTCTGGGCAAGAATATTCACAAGTACTCAGCCAGTCTGGACATCAGTAACTAAGCTTGCCTTTGGTATCTTTTTATCTGGGTAAAAGCAGCCAGAATAGCTGGTGTTCACACTTGAAGCTGTGTGCAGTGATCGGAGACGACCAGGTCGGGTTCCCCCCTTCAGGAAGAGGACTAGCTTGTGCAACCCACTTTGGGCCCCACCTTCCTGGCCTTCGATGCTGTGCCTAGACCAAGTAAATAAGGATTCCTGTCTTGTTCCTTTCAAGGGATTATAAGGATAGTGCAGTACTTAGAGACGACCAGGTCGGGTTCCCCCCTTCAGGAAGAGGACTAGATTGTGCAACCCACTTTGGGCCCCACCTTCACTGGCCTCTATTTACTGTATTAGTCCTGTGGTTCCAGAGGAGATTGCAAGGGAGTAATTTAATTGTCCCAAACCTTAGACTAACCATAGTGTCACTGGATAGACTGCTTGCAACTCTATACAGACCATTATGCTAGTCGCCATAACCCCCCCATCAGCCAGAATAGATGGTGTTCACACTTGAAGCTGTGTGCAGTGATCGGAGACGACCAGGTCGGGTTCCCCCCTTCAGGAAGAGGACTAGCTTGTGCAACCCACTTTGGGCCCCACCTTCCTGGCCTTCGATGCTGTGCCTAGACCAAGTAAATAAGGATTCCTGTCTTGTTCCTTTCAAGGGATTATAAGGATAGTGCAGTACTTAGAGACAACCAGGTCGGGTTCCCCCCTTCAGGAAGAGGACTAGATTGTGGAACCCACTTTGGGCCCCACCTTCACTGGCCTCTATTTACTGTATTAGTCCTGTGGTTCCAGAGAAGATTGCAAGGGAGTAATTTAATTGTCCCAAACCTTAGACTAACCATAGTGTCACTGGATAGACTGCTTGCAACTCTATACAGACCATTATGCTAGTCGCCATAACCTCCCACCAAACCCTGTAGCAGTACTCCGGCATACTCTTAGTAAGTCCCTGCTCACGCGGAGTGCAAGAGGAACCCGGGTGTCTCCCGTGGTAGGCACAGAGGAGCAAGGAGCTGTAAGGACGTAGGAGTGCAGCCTAATCCCGGACCAACATCCGGAAGTACCACGCCCCAGCCGCCCTCCTGGACCACTGGATTCTCCCTCGATCTACGGCACCTCTTCACTCCAGCTCTCCTTTAAGTGCCTTATTACGGTTTATGGATATAGAGTTGTCTCAGGGTAGTGGTTGAAGTTATCTTCAGGGGTTCTCACTAAATAACGTCTTGCGAGAGGGCTTTCCTCTCTCTACGTAAATTGACGTTAATCTGCCGACTTGCCGGGACACATTAGACATAACTATCAGGGGATCCTTATATCCGCACATTCCCGAGTTATTGGTCTCCCATAGCCCGTCAGAGGGGACGCGCCTTTATAAGACCCACAGCATATGACATTCACACATATTTACACGTAACCTTGTTCCCTTGTATAACTTCTAGCCTCATTCACTTAACATTCTGTCAGGTTCATAACTCGAATAGATCTCACTCTATCTCAGCTCCCGACGATTGTTGTATCAGCCTTCCGCATCTTGCTAGTTGCCCACACAAGTAGTTTTAGAATAAATAATCTTGCCAGGTGAGATCTAGCACACCTGTAGAATTCAGTTCATTTGTGAGCCTTTCAGAGCCCACCTTATTGTTGATGACCACTTGGTCATTGTTGCTTTAGAATCAGTTAACGTCACTATTGCCGGGGACATCATAGTATGATCCAGACGACATCTGCCATTACTGCACTCTTGTTACCTTGCTGAGATCTTGCTTGAGATCTAGTTGAGTGGGAGGTAAGCCTCCACTATTTTGGATACTCTATAATTGTATCCGAGGAGTTATTGTTAAATTGAGTCCGGACCCATTGTTCGACTCTTGCCTTATAATTGCTAATCATATTATTATTTGTATGCTCTATTTACCATTGGTGCCATTTTGATGATCTCAGTGTTCCAGAATTAAATATATTGCTCCTCCATGAACCAGGTGTAAAGCGAATAAAACCCATGTTAACTTGTCGCCTGTGTACTTATTCTCCTGCCGTGTTGTCTCTTTATTAAAGTTAAAGGTATACTTCTCCAGTTAGAGAGTTAATCATTGCACTCAGAATATCTCGCGTTCCAATTTGGACCGGGCATAACAGTTATTGTTATATTAGGCACTGATTATTCGTTATCACAGGTGTTTATTATACTTTGGCCATCAAATATTATGTCTTGTCACTTTCACTTTGGTAAATATGCTTTAGACTTTAGAGAGTGTCACTCACTGATAATGCTAATTTTCACTCGATACTGTACGTTTTATTAGTAATTGAGGTAGGTTATTGTTATATTAGGCACTGATTATTCGTTATCACAGGTGTTTATTATACTTTGGCCATCAAATATTATGTCGTGTCACTTTCACTTTGGTAAATATGCTTTAGACTTTAGAGAGTGTCACTGTCACTGATAATGCTCATTTTCACTCGATACTGTACGTTTTATTAGTAATTGAGGTAGGTTATTGTTATATTAGGCACTGATTATTCGTTATCACAGGTGTTTATTATACTTTGGCCATCAAATATATTATGTCTTGTGTCACTTTCACTTTGGTAAATATGCTTTAGAGAGTGTCACTGTCACTGATAATGCTAATTTTCACTCGATACTGTACGTTTTATTAGTAATTGAGGTAGGTTATTGTTATATTAGGCACTGATTATTCGTTATCACAGGTGTTTATTATACTTTGGCCATCAAATATTAGGTCTTGTGTCACTTTCACTTAGTTATATGCTTTGTAAATGTTTTATATACAATTTATTGTCTTTTTTCACTGATTTATATATTTCTATAGGTTCTAATCATATGAATGTCACTTATTATATACATATGTGTCACTTTCACATATTATTATGGTGTAATTTTTTCTCATAATACATGACTTTTGTATTACAATAAAATGTTTTACTTCCACTTTTTGCCTATATATATACTGTACATATTGTCACTGTCTTTGGCACTTTCACTATGATTATTAGAACTCCTGCTTGGAGTGGTAATCAAAGAAGCACCCTTCAGGACAGAGTGCCACCTTGCACTCCACACACTCCATGGTGGACTTTTTCTCTGACCTCTCCCTCAGCCTGGTGTTGTAGCAGACATGGCACCGCTTCTCCTGCTTTCTTCCTGCTTGTGTCAGAGGCAGGGAAATGAGCCTGTGCATATTCATGTAATATGCACAGTGCAAGCGGTCAGTAGCGGCGGGCCCAGCATGTTGCACTGCCCTCTATGGCGTAGCATACTTCTCCAGGAGCTCCTTCAACACCTGCTTTTGGAACCTCCACAGGCTATTGAACTTCATGGGTGTGTTCACATTCCGAAGCTTGTATATATTGTAGGCATTCAGAATGGACATGTCCACCATGTGCAGAAAGAACTTTTTGTACCATCTGCACGAGGTACGCAGACAGTCAATGAAGCCTATCTGCATGTCGGACTTGTCCACCAGCCTCATGTTGATGTTGTAGTCCATGATCGCATCGGGCTTGGTCACCATGGCCTGGGTGCGGCGATCCACCTTGCCAGTCTCCACCATTTCCCCCTTGTGGACGGTGGTCAGGAGGTTGACCTTCCGCTGGTCGTGCCAGTGGATAGCCAGAATGGGCCCCGACTTCTTCCTGAACACATCGCCTTTTTTGGTCTTTGGAGGGAAAGGTAGCATGCCCTTCCTTCTCCCTCGTACTGTGCCTACAGTTCCCGTCTTGCGCTCATGCAGGTACTTTGAGAGAGTGGGAGACGTGTAGTAATTGTCCGTGAAGAGGACGTGATTCTTGTGGAAATAGCGGTCCATCATGGCTTGCACCACTGCTCCGCCAAAGCCAATGAGGGGGTCCACAAGCACGTCCCCTTCCTTCCCGCTGTAGACCAGGAAGTCCAGGACATAGCCAGTTCGGCAGTCGCACAGCACAAAGAATTTGATGCCAAAGCGATGTCTTTTTGAGGGGATGTACTGCCGGAAGCTGAGCTTTCCCCGGAACAGCACAAGAGACTCGTCAATGATGACCTTGAAGTAGGAGCTGAAGCATTGGGAGACAATGGCGGGCGAGATGAGTCACCACGTTCACCCTCACTCACAGCCTCATCCTCACCAAGTCTTTTGGCTTCTTCCCTGGCTGCCGCGGCCGCCTTTTCAAGTATCTGCTTCTTATAGAAGCGTAGCTTGAAAGGCGATTTAGCTGGCGAAGGGCTTGGAGTCGTGTCACTCAACTGAAACTTGGAGAGTGACCTTGAACTCTCCCACTCACTCACTTTCCCCACTTCACTGTCTTCAGCTAAAACAGCTTCCGCGAAAGCTGCTACATCACCTTCATCACTCATGTTCACTCGAAAATCCCACTAATTGAGCGTCTTTGTCACTCTCATCGCCATAATCACTCGACTGATAATTAGCCGATTTATCACCGTCTTCATCGTCAACATTATGCACTTCATCAGCACGCTCATATATTCGTAATGTCTGCTCAATACCTCCGGGAGATAACACATTTAGGCGGTGGCGTCTGCGTAAGACGCGACGAGCTTGGGCGGGCGTCGTAGGGAGCACGGTATCGGACACAGCGGAATCACTATTTGGCGTACTATCCATGATGGCGTCGGGGTAGATACTGTTGTCGTGGCGTAGTTCACGTCTGGTGGCGCCACCTACCCCCCACGATACCAAAAATTTACGCGCGCCATTCGAAAGCACGTACGCAAGCACTCCGAGCCTCAGAGCCCGTCCAGCTTGCGCGGGCCGTGTTTGTTATGGGTTTCTCAGAGCCCAACCGGGTCTGGAGGGTTAAAAACACACTCCTGGATGTCACGCCAATCAGCATGCCCGACCTATCTAATCTAAACCTATTCTAAAACATCTCGGAATAGTAAAAATGAGCCAAAGACTCGCTATCCAGACAGAAGAACGAAGAATGAAGAGAGGTCGGGACACACGTCCGCTCGGTGTGAACCCCCAGAGCGAGAAGGAAGAATGACGTGTCAGTGTCTTGCTGCAAACCTACGCTATCAACATCTGCACTACGGGAAGCGTAAAACAGATAAGAGCTCTAAGCTATCAACATCTGCACTACGGGAAGCGTAAAACAGATAAGAGTTCTAATCTTTTTCTTCTGTAATGAGAGGAGAGTGTGTTCTACTCCATCTACTTGCGGTCCGGTGGGGTTTATTGGATCGAGCAGGGAGGGGTGTTAGACAATTCTGGCGGGAATTCTGGGACACTGCATAACTTGTTCCATCAATTCGGAAGCAGAGACCTAGAAATGAAGTTCAGTGTAGAGAAAAGCAGTATGATAGTAGTAAATGGACCAGAGGCAGTAGAAATGAGGATAGGAGGGGAAAGAATAGAAACAAGGGAGGAAGTGAAGTATTTAGGGGTATGGATAGGGAGGGAAGGGCGACAAAGGACAATGAATGAGAAAATCATGAAGGTGGAGCAGTGTAGTGGGAAACTGTGGAATGTGACAAAAACCAGAGTAAATAAATATAAAATAGTAAGAGAGGTGTGGAAGGACTTTGAAGTGCCGAGAATAATGTACAGGATGGATGTGAGAGGGAGTACAGGGGGAGAAATAAATAGACTGGAGACGGGACAAAATAAAATAGGAAGAATGGGGTTAGGAGCAAGAAGGTGGACAGCAAATGAAGCAGTGAGAGGGGAGATGGGATGGAGTACGTTTGAGGAAAGAGTGGCGAAGGCAAAGTTGAGGTACAAGAGTAGGTTGGAGGAGATGGAGGATCATAGGTGGCCAAGGAGAGTGAATGAATGGGGGGGGGGAGGGGAAGAGTAGATGGGCAAAAGAGTGTAAGAGAAAACTGAAAAAAATAGGAGTGAAACAAAGAAGGGTGGGAGAGGAGTGGAGAGATGTAGGGAGTAATGCAGGACTAGGTCAGGGAAGGAGACTAGAGAAAGAGATAGGAACGAGAGTGAAGGAAGTAGGAAGACAGGAATGGAAGAGAAATATGGAGAAGAAAAGTACACTGATAAGATATAGAAGCAAGGGGAGACCGAGAAAAGAGGAGTTCTATGACGGAAGTTGGGGAGCTGAACTACTGTTTAAGGCTAGGGCAGGAGCATTAGAGACAAATAGGAGAACATGGAGGTGGAATGGGGGGGGTGAAAGAGTGTCTACAGTGTGAGGTGGGAGGGAGGAGACAACAGAACATATAGTGACAGTGCCAGGGGTATGCAGAGGAGAGAGATGGGTTGGAAAATGAGTTGAAACGGGTGGTAGGGGAGAGGGAATGGGAAGAGCAGAAAGAGGAGGAGGATGAGGGTGTAAAATTTGTGTTAGGTCTCGGGACAGAAGAGGGGGTAGATGGGGAAATGGGGAAAAGAATGAAGGTAGTGAAAAGATTCCTGGAGCAGGTGTGGCAGAAGAGAAAACGGAATAGAATAGAATAGGGTGAGGGGGGAGAAGGGGACCAGAGCGGGGGAGGAAGAAAAATGAGATTAAATAGTAGAGAGGGGAAAAGTTAAATTAAGGTAAGGAGAGAACAAGATATTGGGGGGTGGAGGACTCGAGGAGGGGGTAAAATAAGGAGAGGAGAGTTCTGCTTAAGCTATATACTTCAATTCTTTGTCTTTAACTATCCTTTCTACGACTACATAATTTCTAAATAATTCTTAAATCTAGCTCTAGCTGTTTCTGGAGAAGTCACCGGTGCATAGGTGAGCTGGCTTGGAGAGGGGACAGCAACTCCATAAAAAGAAGAAGAAGAAGAAGAAGCAGGTGTGTATTTACAGCAGTTGTTGAGTTTTTTGGGTTGGTTTCGTATCGGAGGTACGGGAGGTGGGGAATGAAGCATTGACATTGAGTGGTGGTATGTTTTGTTGACAGGAGTCTGGTTGTGGGTGGAGGGAAGAATTTGCAGCAGTGTCCAGTGTGCTAGCCTAGCTGCCAGGGCATCATCAGAGCTGGATGGCACCTTGCTGGTTGTGGAGGTTGGCCTGAACTTTGGATAGGTGTAGAAGAACCAAGGTCCAAGGAGCAGTCAACGGGTATAGCAAGTTGACTGTTGACAACCGGTTGGAAGAGGTTGTATTCTGGTGGGACTGGACAGAAGGGGCACTTGGATCTTGGTAAGTTGGTATTATAAATATAATTATAGGCTAGGCCTACTGTGAGCTGCCGGGTTTATATTCTTGCAACCTTCTTGGGACTCAGTGAGTGACTGGTGTGGTGGTTTTGGGACAAGAAATATTTATCTACAGCGAATATGATATGGTATAACCCCTTATAAATAATGACAGTAATGGTTTATGGTCATATATGGTAAGTCCTTGGTTATAGGCTTGGCTATAGGCTACTGGTACAGTTCTGATAAGTCTGATTAACCCGGGAACTGCGGGGAGACTTAAGAGTTCCCCCGGTGGACTGCGGGGAGACTCTTATGAGTGAGTGAAAAAAAAAATCAACTTTTGACATCTAGCCTAATTTTTTTTATTTTTTTTTTATTTTTTATTTTTTTATTTTTTTTTTGGCCCCTGGGCCATGCAAAATCTCAGTCCTCTACCTCCCCTCCTTCCCCACTTTCCTCTCCTTCAGTTATCACCTATTTTCCCTGTTATTCTGAGGTATATTTTCGTGCTAACATTAGCGAGTTGCAAGCAGGGTGTTGTCATCACTGATGGCAAGCGAGTGCAAGAGAGAGAGAGAGAGTATCGATCGACTGTGTCTCAGTGGCCTTGGGGGAAATTGGCGGGAAAGCACGTTGCCTCACCCATACATTATACAACTCGCGGGCTATATCTCCGATTTTGACCATCCAAACGCTGTTTTCACTCGTTTTATTGTTGTTTCAGGTTAATACCTTTATAATCAACCCATAATAGGCGCATATGGATAAGTATTAATGCTATTAACCCTCTCCGACATATGACGCAATTTTGAGCCTATTAGGGATACTTTAAAGCCTTTATTACCATCAGGGTTTTTTACAAACCTTTATTTTAGTTACTTCAACCTCTGCAGTTGTCTTTGAGTTAGATGTGGGCAGAAAACTAATTTTGGAGAGGTAATTATAAGAGTGAGAGAACTCTATTTCTTATTGCTAATCTGGCAACCTCTGCGTCATATATGTCTGAAGGGGTTAATGGCACAATGAATATTTTAGTGACGGAAACACCTCAAATACGTCAGCACAGGGGGACGTTTCCAATTACCCCCATGCGCACTTCAGAGGTTAAGAGGTGATAATTTTCCCAGTGTTATTATTTTTACTATTGCTATTTTTATTATCCTTACTACTGTTTTTGGTAATTGTTTAGTGTATGGCCTCCTAAAGAAAATTGGATTTTTGAGCACAGACTAAACCAAATGTTCACTACTGTATTCACATAGGCTAGCTGGTCATTAACCTAACCTAAGGTACGGTAATCTGGGCATCCTGGGGGCTGCTGCCCCTAGACCCCAGCTGGTCTTTGGTTGAAAAGTGATAAAAAACACATTACCTCATTATTCAAAGTTTTGTATTTGGTTTAATATACACTTCCCAGGTCATTTGAACAGTTCTATTGCTTCTATATATCATATAATTATGATATAATACACCATAGAATACATTTTTAATAACTAGAAAAAGAGGACTTCGATTAAACAATTACGCTGTTTTTTTCTATTGTTTCTATTTCTTTTGCCATTCATTATTCATATGATTATTATGTTATAGGCTAGGCCTACCCTGGTGTGGTGGTGGTAGCGGCTAAAGCAAAGTTTATTTACTGCTAATATTATATAACACACAGCCCTGCACTGTGTCCCAGTATGATGACAAATTGACAATGTTAGGTCACTGTTTATAGGCAATTCTGGTACAGTACTGATTTAGAGGTTATTTCTTCACATTATTAGTATTTCCTTATTTTTCACCATTGTTTCCACCACTATGATTCTTACAATTATGTTTAGTATGATGCCAATGTACAGTCTGCCTACTGTAACTATTCTGATAAATTAGTATATAATAATTAGTCTGTGAATTTATTGTTTTTATAACCTAAGCAGGAGTTTGTTGTCAATAAGGGGAGGGTGCGGTCAGGGGAGCTCTGCTATTTGGGGACCAATAATCTTTCCATCTTATTACACTTCTATTATTTTTTATTTTAGTTTTTTTGTAGTGGCATCCGCATCATAAGGACGAGTCCATAAGTAATTTGAGCGTACGCTTACGATGAATTGGTCTCTTGAGCTCCAGGGCGGGTGATTTGAACAGCTGACTCTGGGGTTCAAAGATTGCCATTACTGTTTAAGGCATATCGTCAATGATTCCTGGGCCCCTACTAAATATTATGTTTTCCTTCTTCCCTTCAGGACTCAAACCTATAATATGACAAATTTATAGAAGCAATAGAAAATGATGAGTGTGCTGTGAATCCAAAACTAGAATTGGTAATTTTTTTGAAAAGACTCGCAGCGTTATTATACATAATTTATTAGGGAAAGTGAAGCTCTATGGAATCCTTATAATATACTCACATAGATTCCACTGTGGAAGAATAGTTTTGATAGTTAACTACGGTATAGTTTTGATGTAAATACTACCGCAACTACGAATCTTGTTTCCGAGACCTAGTATATTAACCTAACCAAACAACCTTACCTTTACCAAAAAAGCTTACGGCGGGTGCTCAACCCCGAAAAGGGTTGAAATAGGGGAGCTATCCCCCCGCCAAAGGCGGCTTTCTAGGGCCTTTCCTAGCTGATGCTGAGAGGATTGGGTTCTAGTCATGTGGTGATGGGCTGGTCTATCAGAGTGAGAACTGAACAATCTCTGCCATACCCATAGCTTACTCTGACTGTTCCTTTTACTTATATATTTTCTAGATCTCAAGTGACGGCGTCTCTAACGTGGATTGACCTCCCAATCTACCAAGATTGGAAGCCAAAGCGTCACATTTTTTCCCTTGCCCCTCAACATTCTCTTCATAATTGCTGAGGGACACAGGGCCCTGGGTGGGGCTTTGGTTTCCCGGGCATTTCCGCACCCTCCTCAGCTCCCCGCCATGGAGTGGCTTCGGTCACCCAGGCTTTATTGTGGTCGGCGGGGAGGGTTCTGTGGGGGCGCTCAGTTATGGCCTTGGCCTTGCTCGGGGCCTTGGGGCTGTTCGGCCAGGCAGCTTGGGGAACAACAACAACAACAACAACAACCAAACAACATAACCTAACCTAACCCTAGAGTGCCCTAGACCCAGTACGTGGGATACAACACTAGCCCTTGCAAGTTGCATGCCAGCTACTGTGGGTTCATATATTAGATATACAGTAACATCTTTGTAGAACATAACACTTTACCGTAGCGAGTGTACTCCATTTCGAACACGTCCGTAGCAGAGCTCTCAAGATTGCGGGACTGAGTTTGTTTACGCGCGGGACTATTTATATCGACAAAATCGAGTTACAAAACTTATCAAAACTATTCTACCACAACGGAATCTATGTGAGTATATTATAAGGATTCCATAGAGCTTCACTTTCCCTAATAAATTATGTATAATAATGCTGCGAGTCTATTCGCGATAATTATCCTAGAATTAAACCCATATTTGTATACAGTAGTTTGTATTTAGGCTACATGTACTCTACTTTCTCTACTTATAACTCTGTTTTTACGTTAGCATCTGTCGACGCTGGGTGCACCATGGGAATAAGCGCTGTAGTAGAATAAAGGGACCCCTGCCGAAGGATAAGTCAGAAATAGAGAAATTTGAGTGCGTAGTGTGCAAAGGCGAGCTTGTCGTAAGTGATGATCCTGTGGCTGTGAATTTTGGAAATGAGTCATTGGAGCTGGTTGTTGTTGTTGTTGCTGTTCCCCAGGCTGCCTGGCCGAACAGCCCCAAGGCTCTGAACAAGGCCAAGGCCATAACCGAGCGCCCCCACAGAACCCTCCCTGCCTACCGCAATAAAAGCCTGGGTGACCGACGCCACTCCATGACGGGGAGCTGAGGAGGGTGCGGAAACACCCGGGAAACAAAAAACCCACCCAGGGCCCTGTGCCCCTCAGCAATTATGAAGAGAAAGTTGAGGGGCAAGGAAAAATGTGACGCTTTGGCTTCCAATCTGCTAACTTCTAGGTTGGCAGATCGGGAGGTCAATCCACGGAAGAGACGCCGTCACTTGAGATCTAGAAAATATATAAGTAAAAGGAACAGTCAGAGTAAGCTATGGGTATGGCAGAGATCGCTCAGTTCTCACTCTGATAGGCCAGCCCATCACCGTTTGAAGCTGGTGAACAAGTTTTGTTCCCTAGGAGATACCATCTCTGCCGGTGGTTTGGCCGAGGCTGCCACTGTTGCTAGAATTAGATGTGGCTGTGTGGTGGTTCAGAGAACTGCTGCCAATCCTGACTATGAAAAGAATGCCTCTCCCCCTGAAGGGAAAGGTGTATGTCTCATGTGTTAGAAGTGCAATGACGTATGCCTCAGAAACATGGGCCGTTAAAGTAGAGGATGTTAACAGAATGGAACGTAATGAGATGAGAATGGTGAGATGGATGTGTGGAGCCAGGCTACAGGATAGAATAACAAATGTTGAGCTGAGGAGACGTTTAGGTATAAAGAGTATTAGCGAGGTGATGCGTACAAGTAGACTGGGATGGTATGGACATGTGGAGAGAATGGATGAACAAAATTGGGTAAAAAAATGCAGGTCTGTGATTGTGGAGGGAGCTGCACCAAGGGGTGGACCGAGGAAGACCTGGGATCGGACTATACGTGCCGATCTCAAATCCAAGAACTTGACAAGTGAAGCAACCTTTAACAGGGTTGCCTGGAACGCCGCCATTAGGACAAGAGACTGAAACTGCACGTATGTGTGGAACACTCAGTCTTAAAATTTGATGTATGTATTACATCATTTAGACTTGTTTAATAATTAAGCTTAAACCATTATTCGTTTGTAGTATAACATGCAACATACTCTATAGTATTTTTTTCTTTTTCAGGTCTGACGATAAATTGAATCATTGGCAAATTATTTCTGGATACTTAATGGAATAATAGGCCTATGAATCTATATCTTTCTGTCGTCGCAAAGTTTTCCTAATATACACAATCTACGTAATCTGAGTAAACAAGATGGTAACCTAGCAATTTACCATCAGCTGGAAAAAATAACTACCGGTACTATATAGTCATAATTTTGTTATGGAAGAATAAGTAGGATTGAACATTGCTTATTTATCCCTTGCAGTAGCGGGTGACATCCTTTTTACTCTTTTAGAAAATTTGATCTTAATTCTGACTAGTGTTTCTTAACCATCTTGGTAATTAAAATGTAAAACTTGCAAACTAGACTAACCAAAACTTGGACAAAGACAATATAAACACAAAATAATTTATCAAAATTGCTATGTGGAAACAACGCACAATAAAATAAAATTTATGAAATAAAAGAACACAACCACGACTGTGAGGACGGGACCTCTAGACGACTTCAAGTAAGATTCAAGTAAGGAATCCACCACATACGGTGTACATTACTACATGAGCAAGTTAATCTGTTTCAGAGAGGATGCCCGCTAGTAGTCCTTGGCGCAATGGGTGCCTGCTTGGAAGTGTCCTCGGCCCAACCACCACCACCTCCCAGGAAGGAAATCAATGGACTAGTGAAACCCACTTTATCGGTAAATTGTTCTTTTAGATCTCTGAATATCTGTTATTTTATCTTGGCTAACCCTGGACGATATTCCTCAGATTAAAAGTTTATGGTAAATACAGTAGTGTTAAAACTTGTCAGTAACTGCCTCTATTCAATTTTGCCTTAATTGATTGTATATTGGCCAAAGAAAGAATATTTTTTGAGGCTAAAGAGTTTGCTGTAGTTAGAAGATTAATGGTTGTATCTTATAATATTTTGGCAAGAAGCTCCATTTTCACGCACAGAATGCCATTTGAGCCTATTTTGCGATACTTTAAAGCCTTTGTGACCATCAGGGATGTTTAGAAACCTTTAGTTTAGTTACTTCAACCTCTGTAGTTGTCTTTGAGCTAGCTGTGGACAGAAAACTAATTTTGGAGAGGTAATTACTGTATATGATTGAGAGAACTCTATTTCTGATTGCTAATCGGCAACCCTGGCGTCCATACGTGCGTGAAAGGGTTACAGTAAATGAAAGTAAAAATATACTAAATAGTTAGAAGCCAGATTAACAAACCTGTATTGGGATTCTATGTTGGTTCATACATTGAATATCTAACTACTATTGTAAATTTCTTATTTGTTTTATAAACTTCTGTATTTACAGTTCTATTCATATAGCCTACTGTATTGTTATTACCGGTATAGATTGAGAAGATTCGTGATTTCAAATATATTGGCTAATTCATATTTTTTCACCAACCAACTTTACTTCTAAACTCAATTAATGAAATCAACAAATACATGTGGCACTCCAAGGACTCGAACCTAGGATACTCACACCAAAATTCCGCGTATTTATGCGTTACGCTATCAAGATATGTATAACATATTTCATAATGGTATTTGACATAAAATTGTCCTACCTCCACCAGTTCAACTGTGGGTATTCTTTAGTAAACCACGAAAAATTATTCTTGATATATGAGAACATTGCTATCATATTCAGTATTTGCGCAATATGGTTGGGGAATATAGATTTTTTTCTTTCACCAAACGACTATCATATTCTATTTTTATTTATTTCACTCGAACACCAAACACCCCCCAATGAAATTAATGAAAGCATGTGATCTCACCGGGATTCGAACCTGGGTCACCACATACAGATCTTAAACACTCTTAACCTGACAAGCGCGATATAGATGTAGGTGCTAGGGTAGTTATTTGTGCATTTCTAGCCCTGGATTCTGACAGAATTCGTTATATTTACAATATAAACCATTATTTGTTTTCGGTATGCTTTTATTTTACATATATGATGTATATATGAACCTTCAAGAGTGCTAAAATAAGTGGGAAAAGCATTTGGGTGGTGAAAAACGAAGATATTGGCCACCCGGTCATAATCTCAGGCGAGAGAGAGAGACAGGCAGCCTTCCCCTCTCGCTGTCTGGGAGTCAACTGAGGAGAGCGGGGCGGTGTGTGCCGGTGTCTGGGTGTTGCATAACGATCTTTTATGCAACCCACTTGTGCTACATTATCGCGGGAGAGAAAAATAACCGATAAATGATGATAATAAGAGGAAAAATAGGTGATAATTGAGGAGGGGAGGGAGGGGGGAATAAGGTGGGGAAGGAGGGGAGGGGGGTGGGTGAGATTTACATGGATGAGTACTGGAGGGGAATTATCTCACCTAGAGACAAATTCCTTTGTTTTGATAGGCCCTTTTTTTTTATGGAAGGCTTTTTTTATGGTCCTGCTTCCGTGAGGCCTATCGCGTTCCCTATAGGAAGCCTTCCGTGAGGCCTATCGCGCTTGCCGGGTTAATCATTACACCATCAAGACGGTTGTAAGTACAGCACATGACTACGATTAATATCCATTTTATCGAATACTGGATATTAATATAATCATGAACAGTACTACACTCAACTGTACCATGAATAGCCATATTAATAATCAAGGGGAGGCAGACCTTTTTTTTTTTTTTTTTTTTTTTTTTTTTTTTTAATTTATTCCTTTATTTCTTAGTTTTCTCACTAGACCTCCATAAAGCTTAGAAACCCCCCTAGACCGCCCTTCAAAATAAATTTGTACATTTTTCGGTAGAAAAATTTTCCGGCCAAAGGCCGGTTCCTCCTAAAATTTCAGGCTCGCTTTCGCTCACCAGGAAATAATAGACACCAAAATGGCACGAAAGGTGTTAAAATTGACAACGAAATGGGGCGAAAGGTGTTAAAATCGCCAAACTAATGGGCCGAACGTGTTATAATCTCAATACAAATAGGGCTTAACACGAGGGGGTAAGGGGACAAGAAAAACGACCCATCTCCCCTAAACCTCAACAGTCCATCAGCCTCACCTTAAGGGAGAGGGCACGATATAGTTGAAGTAGTGATCTATCTATCTATTGCTGGACGCCTTACTCCCCTTATTGAGAGTGACCATACACAGCAGGCCCCCAAGTGGACCTATCCCCTGTAAGAGGGACAACCCATGCCAGTTTACCGAAGGACTTGCAGGATTGACCACTCAATTTAGGACCCGTCCGACCCCAAGGCCCTCTATGTATCTTTTGAGCTCTATTTTTCTACAGTAGTGTTTGGCTAGTCCATCCACTAACCTGCTTCACCCTTATGTAAGCAGTACGGATTTGTATCAGGTTTACTCCCCAAGACAGGTTGCCGACCAAGGCTGACGAGTCCCATCCACCCGGATTTTTATAAGGTTGTCTCCCCTAGATAGGTTGCCGACCAAGGCTAACGAGTCCCATCCACCCGTAAGGAAGGTTTAACTTTCTTTATACCAGCGACGTCTGTTATATTTTATTTAGTTAGTTAAAATAGGACTTCAGAGGCTATTAACCCTATTGGATTATTAAGCCAGCACACTGTAAGTCAAGCAATAACGTCAGGACTGGAGCCTCTCTGCGAGAGCCCCAGTCCCTTGTTTTTATTCGAGCTATATTTAGACGATTTTATGCAGCTTAGGAAGGGTCTGTGGTAGTAAAAAAGGTCGATTGAGATAGTTCAAAGCCTTATAATTGCTAGAAATCCTTCCTAGACTGAGTAAAAATTGATTAGTAGTAGCCAGAAATTCCAGAATATATTAAATAGGTTGTCGATGGTACAGATGGGGTTAATAAGATTTATAAAGTAGAACAGAGAAATCGAAAAAAATATTATTTATGAAAAGAGCAGTTATATAATTATACAAAAAAAAATCTAGGTATTATAACTAATTAGGATATTAATGAGTATATGGTCTATTAACCCTTAAGAGCGGCGCTCGACTTAAGTCGTGCACCAATTTGCAGCAAGTTAGGAGCATTATTAAGGCTTTTAAAGGGTTAAAATCGAGTGCAAATGGCCGGGAGAGCAGCGGGCCAGACAGCCGACTCCCAGGGCTTACCGCCGCCCATTAACTCATGTTCCCTTTGTTCTCGAGAGGCCGGCAGTGTAGCCAGTAGTGAGCATAGCTGGGAAAAATATACCGATATATGCTAAACTTCCATGTTCGTGGCACCACTGCAAGAGAACCACGAGTGCTACGTAGCTCGTTCTGGTCTCATTTTGAAGCTTTTAGTGCCTAGTTTTTTGCTAAATAATTTTTGTTCATGCAGATGCTTGATTTATCATGCATGAGGGCCTGAATATGCCCAAATGAGCCCAAAACACCCCGCTAGACAAGGGTTAAGGAAGCCATACTGACAATCTGAGAGTAGATTATGAGAAGAGAAATGCTTAAGAAATTTGGAAGCAAGAATACTGGTAGTTTAAAAAACTTTAGAGATACAAGACAAGAGATGAGAGCAATTCTCCCTACCAACAATTCCCTTGTCAAAACCTCTGGTGGACGCTTCTGAACTAGCGCCAGAGCTACGACTGTATACCCAACACCTAGGATATGCACAGTTTATCTCTATTTTTGTGTGATTCTACACGTTTTTATTATACAGTATATGACTACACTAAGTGCTTATATAGTATAGTAATAAAGGGAAAGTCCATATACAGCTGATAATGACTACAATCATAATTATAAGCTGATTAACCTCTGAAGTGCGCATGGGGGGTATGAGACACCACACTCCTGTGCCGACGTATTTGAGCTGTTCCCATCACTAACATCGTTATTTTACCATAAATAGCATTAATACTTATCCATATGCGCCTATTATAGGTTGATTATAAAGGTATTAACCTGTTACAACAATAAAACAAGTGGAAACAGCGTTTGGATGGTCAAAATCGGCGATACAGGCCGGGAGTTACATAATGTATGGCTGAGGCAACCTCACTTCCCACCTCTGGAGAGAGACTGTCGATCGATACTCTCTCTCTCTCTTGCTAACAGTGATGACAATGCCCTGCTTGCAACTCGCTAATGAAATCAGCGAAAAATAATTATTTTCACAATAAGGCAGAGGAATATCAGAATAACCCAAAGAAACTATGGAGGCACCTAAAAACAACAGGCTACAGCAACAAGACAAGGGATTCGTCTAACACTAATATTGCTCTCACCATTAATGATCAGGTTTGCCACGATAAACGACAAATTTCAACCTACTTCAACTCCTTCTTCACTTCCATAGCAAACACACTTGCACAGAACCTACCTCAACCTCTCAATAAATACACGACAACAACGGCCACCTTTCGTAATTTCTACAGAGATAAAGACATACACCCGAACACATTTAGATTGCAAAATGTTATACCAAAATACACTTTTGACGAGCTGTCTAACCTAAATGTACATAAGAGCACAGGACCAGACAAAATTCCTGCCAAATTTCTACGAGATGGAGCCATTGGTATAGCAGGCCCCCTAACCCACATCATCAACTTGTCAATTAACACCAACACAGTACCTGCTGAACTGAAGGAAGCTATTGTAACCCCTCTATTCAAGAAAGGAAATAAACTAGAAGTTGGCAACTACAGACCAGTTAGCATATTATGTATTGTATCCAAAATCCTTGAAAGAGCGGTATACACCCAAATTGAACACTACCTCAAACAAAATGATCTATTCTATAAGTTTCAATCAGGTTTCAGATGCATGTACTCGACAGACTCCTGTCTCATCCACTTAACGGATCACATTCGTAAAGAAATGTCTAAAGGTAACTACATCGGTATGGTTCTTCTTGATCTACAAAAAGCGTTTGACACAGTAGACCATGATATCCTATGTAATAAACTACAAGCTATGGGCATAGGGTCTGTGAACTGGTTTAAACCTTATCTTAGTGGTAGAACCCAAAGAGTCAAAATTGATGATAATATATCTGATCCTATGCCAATTAACTGTGGGGTCCCGCAGGGAAGCATCCTTGGTCCCTTACTCTTTCTCTGTTATGTGAACGACATGGAACTGAGCGTCTCATGTAAATTATTACTGTATGCAGACGACAGCGTGCTTCTGGTTTCAGGAAAAGACCCAATAAGTATTGCCGCTTCACTTTCCAAAGAACTAGCATCATGTAGTGAATGGCTAGTGGACAATAGACTATCTCTTCACCTGGGCAAGACGGAAGCCATCTTATGTGGAACAAAACGCAAACTGAAAGACATTGTGGGCTTCTCGGTCAACTGTAATGATATTCCTATAACAACAGTGTCACAAGTTAAATATCTCGGACTGAAACTGGACGCGAGTTTGTCAGGTGAAACAATTTTTGGAATCTATCCTGAGTAAGTGTAGAGCACGTATAAAATACCTGTATAGACAGGTGGGATGCTTGCCCGCGGCGACCAAAAAGACCCTCTGCCAAGCGCTTGTTCAATGTCATTTTGACTATTCTGTGTCATCCTGGTACTCTGCATCATCTAAATCAGCACAGCACAAACTTCAGGTCACTCAAAATAAAATGGTTAGGTTCATGCTGAACCTAGGACCCAGATCACATGTTGGCCAGGAACAACTTCAGTCACTAGGTATGCTCAATGTCTCTGACAGGGCCAAACAAATCAGGCTAACTAATGCCTTCAAAATTTTCTATGACAGAGCTCCAGAGTATCTAAAGAATGATTTTGTTAAAGCAAATGAGAGGAGTGGACATAATACAAGAAACATGATGTTTAATTTTAAGGTCCCGAGAATCCAAGGACAGGGTAAGCAAACATTTTTCTACACTGCCATCAAAGACTGGAACGACCTACCCCAGTCAGTCCGTGAAAAGAGAACACTGTATTCCTTCAGACGTAGCCTGAAGGAACACCTGAACCGGACAGCTGCGAGAAGGGAGCACCAAGCTTATGTCTACTACTAAATACGACATAAGAGATAGACAAACCAAACTGAAATGATTACTGATTACGGATTACTGATATTTACTATAGGATGTAAGGTATCTTAAAATAACCCCCTAGAAATACTTTCTCTAAAGTATCTATTTCTTTATCCTCCCCATTTCCCCAGCTAACCTAATCCCACAAGGACCCCAATGGAAATACGCCTAACGGCCTTATTGGGCTATCCTTAGTTGGAATTATGCAAGGCTGGTACATGTCATATTTATAACAAACTATGTGGTACCAACTCTGTAAATTGCTAACTGAATAAATATTATTATTATTATTATTATTAATGTTAGCACGAAAATATACCACAGAATAAGGGAATAACAGGGAAAATAGGTGATAACTGAAGGAGGGGAGGAAAGTGGGGAAGGAGGGGAGGTGGAGGAGTGATATTTGGCATGGCCCAGGGGCAATAAAAAAAAAAAAAAAAAATTGTTTGGGTGTTTTAAATGGATTTTTGTTTTCCCTGACTCTTAAGAGTCTTCCCGCAGTCCGCCGGGGGAACTCTTAACCCGTACAGCCCCAGCGACGCGTCTGACGCGTCGGCGATGTATGTAACGCACAGCCCCAGAGACGCGCCTGGTGCGTCACCCTAATTGCGCCGACCGTAACCTCAGGTGTAGCCACTCAAGAGGGCTCAGATTTGTATGGGAACTGTGTACGTATCCCACGCAACCGTGCCGATGGTTGAAAACTCTCAAAGTCCACGTGCGTGCGCGTGAGCGCGCAATAACCTGTTTTTTGGGGGTAATTGCCTTAAATTTTTTACTCTTGTAAAATACGTTTTCGGGGCTCTGTAGGACCATTCTTTAAGGTTTTTGAGCGGTTTTTCGTGGTTTTTCCTTCATTCCTAACCCATTCGCTATTGTTTCTGGAATAAAACCATTTTTTGAAAACCGGCCGGGTTCTGGTGAACAAACATTACAAAACTAGCCGGGGCTCCACGGGTTAAGAGTCTTCCCGCAGTTCCCGGGTTAATTATCATAACAAAATTGGCGCGAAAACACCTGCTGACTTTGTATTGTATATATACGTTATTCATGAATATGGGTGATTTTTAAATATATAAACCAACAGTATGCATAGATCAAAGTATGTGTCAGCTACAGAAATGTCGACTAACTGCATATATTATAGAATTGTTGAAGGAGAGGGAGGATACCTTTGGATGTGTTCGCCGCTCCTCTAGCGGCACCAAGGAGCGCGACGCCCCTCGTTATGGGTGGTGATTTGGTGCAGTAGACTGTTTGAAGCGACAGCTCGCTCCCTTGCGAGGATGGGCTCGTCGGAGGGTGGATAGCTCCGCGATGTCGCCTATTTCCCACAATGCACCGCGGTAAACCTTGCATTCAGCGCCTCTATCGGCCACTGTAGGCATTTATTGGTAGGGAGAATTGGACGATAGTTGGAGGGTTGAGAGCGGTCACCCTTCTTTGGGACAGAAAAAACA
Organism: Paralithodes platypus; assembly: GCA_032716605.1. Taxonomy (NCBI): domain Eukaryota; kingdom Metazoa; phylum Arthropoda; class Malacostraca; order Decapoda; family Lithodidae; genus Paralithodes; species Paralithodes platypus. Next base: position 9,294,857 of record CM064543.1, read on the forward strand.
ATTTAGCAAAAGAAAAAAAAAAAACAAAAAAACAGAATGTACATCACTAAGTGAATTTGGTTCCCAGGGAAATTAGTCACACATATGTTAACATACTCTTCATATTCAAGTAATTAGTAAATTTGTGAAGTTCCGGACGTTTTTGGTAAAATCTGTAGGAATAAGGTTGTGAAGTGGTCCTTATTGAGTTATTAGGAGTGCTAGAACCCTTAACTTGTGAACGTCAGGTAGTATCATATGATGCCTAGGTCGTTTGTGGTATTTGGAGTGGGGAGGAACTTTTAGTGTGGGTCTTAAGTCAATGGAGTGTATCCCAGACACTTTCTCAGGACTTCCACCCTTCATGGGAGATTATGTATTTATTTATTTTCTTTCCTAGACCTATCGTTTGAAAAAAAAATGCAGGACCCTCCTTTGGTTCCCCCTAAATTGCAAGTTTGCTATCGCTTGGCAGGGAAAAATAAACCCCCAAATGTCACGCAAACCCTCCCTCTCTCTAGTCTCGGACGGTACTGAGAGACATGGGGTGGACTCAGACTGGCTTGGAGGGTCGGAGTTACACTCTTCCACTGTCTTCCCTCTCTCCCACTTGTCCTCCCACGAAAATACTCGATAAATATCGGGAATAATAGAGAAAATACCTGATAATTGAGGAGGGGGGAAAAGGGGGGGGGGGGCACATGTGTAGGAGTGGTAGAAAGTCTATCTATTCTATCTATATGCTCAGGCCCAATCCCCACTTTTCCCATTTTTTTATTTTTATTTTCCTCTATTGTATTATTATTTTTATTTTTTTGTATTTTCTTGAGGGTGGCCGACTCAAGACAGAGCAAGAACAGGAAAACACAAAACACAAGACAAAACAACGAACAAACACAGACAAAACACAAGACAAAACAACGAACAAACACAGACAAAACACAAAATTCACACACATCTAGGTCACCCAGGAGAAGACCCAGAGACCAGGGTCACCAAGGTCGATCCAGCACTCCCCTGGCCCCCGACCACCCGGAGAGGCTCCGATCTCGGCAGGCAGACATGCAGCGGAGCCAAAGCCACAAGCCCGCCCACCACACTTCCAGGCGCACTCTTCATATTAATCGTCTCCCTGGGCCAGGCGCCTGATTTACAGTTTCTTACAGTTTCTTACAGTAGATCCTCTGGAAAAAGGCAAACTATGCCTGTGTATCCAGCTCAGTACCAGTACTTGCACTGCTGCGGTCGTTCACGGTGTTGGCGGCGTCGGAAGCAGACGCAACATTTTTACTATTTTGTATTTTTGTTTTATAATCAAACTTCAAATCTTGTCTTCCCCATGCTTTATCAAGATTACTTTCAAACTCCCTTATTGATTCGGAATCGACTACATACTGGGGCAGTGCGTTCCACTCATTTACCACTCTATCACAAAATGAGTTCTTTGCCTTCTCAAGCCTATTTCTTTCTTTGTAAATTTTCTTAGAGTGTCCTCTCGTTCTTGTTCCCTCCCGCATCAAGAAGATACCTTCACACACATCCTCATCATACTTTCCTGACACCATCTTAAAAGTCTTTATCATATCCCCTCTTTCTCCTATATGCCAGTGTCGGAAGCCCCAGTGTCCTCAACCTCTGCTCATAGCCCGCGTTCTTCAACGTTGGTACCAGCTTGCTAGCTCTCCTATGCACTTTCTCCACTGCTTCTATATCCTTTACCATATATGGAGCCCACACCTGGTTTGCATATTCCAGGTGCGGCCTAACCAGCGCTGTATATAGATTCCTGAAGATTTCTTCGTCAAGTGACACAAATGTCCTTATCAGCCCTACAATTCTATTGGCTTTGTTTATCTTTTCCGCTAAATGTTCTGAGAAATTTAACTTATTGTCTATCACTACTCCTATATCCTTTTCTGCACTCACTTCCTCCATCGCTTCATACATACTGTATCCTACCTTGTCTATCTTGCTGGTCCCAATCCGCATGTACTTGCATTTTTTTGGATGAAAAGGCATCAAAAACACATGAAGCCTTTAATTACTTTAGAAACATCAGAAATCATGCCAAAACTGTATTAAACCTAACTAAATCAAACTTTCTCCATAAGCAGGCAAATAAACTTCTAAATAATCCAAATGATAACAAAATATTTTGGTCTACTCTTAACTCATTCAAATCCAACTTCACTACTGCTTCATCCATTCCACCATTAAAATCTCCGACTGGCAATCTTGTAAGTGACCCACGAGGTAAAGCTAACCTTCTTGCAGATATTTTCTCCACCAACTCAACCTTAGATGAAATAAATCAAGATGTCCCTGTACTTAATTTTAATTCACCTGAAATTCCCTCACTTAAGATCCACACCAGACATGTCAAAACTATTTTGCAGAATCTCTCAGTAGATAAGGCTCCGGGTCCAGATGAAATTCCTCCAATAGTACTTAAGAATTGCTCCTTGGTGCTCGCTCCTGTATTGGCAAATTTTTTCCGTCTGTGTACTCATACCTCATGCTTCCCAGTACCCTGGAAAGAAGCAAACATCCATCCAGTTCCTAAAAAAGGTGCCTCTTCAGATCCATCAAACTACAGACCAATAGCTATAACTTCCACTCTTGGCAAAGTTTTTGAAATTATATTAAATAATCACATAATTAAGCATCTGGAGAATAATAAATTAATCAGTGATAGGCAATATGGTTTTAGACGATGTCGATCAACTGCAGACATTCTTTGCCTTCTTACGCATCAAATCAACCAAGCTACAGACCAACATGGTGAAACACATACAATAGCACTGGATATATCAAAGGCATTTGATAGAGTCTGGCATCAATCCTTATTGTCGAAGATGTCACACTACGGCCTTGCATCATTAGTTCCACTAATTTCTTCTTCTCTTCATGACAGAAAAATACGTGTAATGGTAGATGGCCTTTATTCTCAATTTCACTCAATAAATGCTGGTGTTCCCCAGGGATCAGTTTTGGCCCCAACTCTGTTCCTCATTCATATCAATGATCTCATATCTACCACTCATAATCCAATACATTCCTACGCAGATGACTCAACACTCCACAGTTCCTTCACATTTACCAATTCTTTCACCCAACCCGATCTTATAAATTCAAAAATAAACACTGCAATTTCTCTGAACCAGGACCTTTCTAGAATTAATGAATGGGGACAAGAGAATCTAGTTTTCTTTAATGCACAGAAAACCAAGTACATTCAATTTTCTAACCGACAGAATCTCACTGACTCCCATATATTTTTAATGATGTAAATATTCCCACTTCCCCTAGTATTGACATTCTCGGTGTAACATTAACTACTAACTTGAGCTGGACACATTATGTTAGAAGCATTGCTAAGAATGCCTCTAAAAAAATGGGACTCCTGTACAGAGTTCGAGAATTCTTCACTGACGAGCAGTTGGCCGTAATATATAAAAGTCATGTGCGCTCTCAGATGGATTACTGTTCACCTCTGTGGGGTGGAAGTGGAGTGGTTGCATTGAGGCAGTTGGACAAAATTCAAAATAAAGCTATTAGATTAATCAATAATCCTGCAATCACACAGGACCTTCCTACATTAGCCATACGAAGAAACGTTGCATCCCTTGCATTATTCTACAGATATTTTCACAGCAATTGTTCCGAGGAACTTGCTTCAATTGTGCCGCCTCTCCACATCTTTCCCCGTAGAACTAGGGCAGCTGAGAGCGCCCATGAATTTACACTTTCTCCTCCACAATGCAGAACTTCTGCTTATCAGAATTCATTTATCCCCAGAGCTACTACTCTTTGGAATTCACTTCCCTCGAATTGCTTTCCACAAACTTACAATCAACAAATGTTTAAATCCAGTTGTTACAAACATTTTATGAATGGAGGATGCCTTTAGGCACATGGACCTTTTTGTTTTATCTGTGTTTTTCCTTCCTCCGTTCATTGTCTCTTAAAAAAAAAAAAAAAAAAAAAAAATTAACCAATGCTCAGACCATCCCTTCATGCCCTCCACATCTCCTTGAAGCAAACCCATATCTGATGGACTATTATCTAGTCCAACTTGCGCCCGACCCCTTCCCCCAAATGACCACGTGTTCACTCAACTATTCACAATCATTCTCCATTCATTCCTGTTTATTACCACTTCCTTTGCCTGATCTATAGTCATTCCTCTATCATCCAAACCTTGTCTTACACAGTCTCTCCATCTCAATGGGGGTCTTCCTGCCCTTCTATCTCCCCTTGTATCTGACTCATATATTCTCTTTGTAAGCCATTCATCTCCCATTCGTTCAACATGACCATACCAGCTCAGCACCCTTCTGTCCACTCTGGCTGACAAATGTTCCTGGTGTCCCACTCTCCTACGTATCTCTGCATTCCTCAATCCGTCTCTACGGGTAACTCCACACATACTCCTTAAGCAGCTCATCTCCATCACATCCAGCTTTCTTCTCTCCTTTTTCTTCAGAGCCCATGTCTCAGCCCCATACATCACTGTTGGCACAACAATTCCTTAATACATTGCACTTTTTACTTTCATTCCGAGATTTCTCGTCTTCCACATACTTCCCATTGCTCCGAAAACCTTCCTTCCTTCACACACTTTCTGTTTTACCTCCATTTCCATACCTCCACTCCTGCTTATCGATCTCCTAGATATTCAAAACACTACTTGTTCCAGCCTCACATCTAGATTCACCCTACGATCACCCCTATTACACACCATTATTTTACTTTTATTGATGTTCACCTTCAGTTTCCTCCTCCCACAAACCACTCCAAACTCTTTGACTACCCGCTGCAATTTCTCCTCAGAACCCGCCACCAACACTGTGTCATCAGCGAACAGCAACTGATTCAACTCCCAATCTCTACCATTCTTTCCTACTAAACTCAATCCTCTTCCCATAGTTCTCATTTTCACCTCCCTCACCACACCATCCATAAACATATTAAAGGTGAACTACAGGGATGAACGAAAAAACAGATTACTGCAGGGTCATAACTTGGCATGAATATACTGTAATATGTATATGGGCAATATCGATATAATTCCATTAAACTCCAGAACAAAATACTAATATATATAGTCGTTGGTGACGAATTGGCATTTTCAGCCAGCTGGAGTGACTCCATTGTGTAGAGACGCCGTTTGTAAACAAGATATGCGGTCCTGAACAGTGAGGTCTGTTTTTCGTAATTAATACCTTTTAATTCAATACTCAAGCTCTGCAAAAGATCGACCAACGTCCTGGTGATGTGGTGCACATCAAGAAATAATCCCAGCTCGCCAGCAATTAACATACATGCAGTGTTTATGCATGTTAAGCCTGGTCCAGAGAGTAATTGAGGAATTCATATTATCACCAACCCACCAATTAACTTTCAAATAAACCTAATTAATGAAATCAATGAAACTAATGAATACATGTGGTACTCCAAGCATTCGAACCAAGGATACTTGCACTGAAATTCCGCTCACTAACCATTACGCTATCAAGACCTAATCTTTTTTTTCTCTCCCAGCCACGATCAGGAGAGCACCCACTGGGACCACCCGGCCATGATGGAACTACTGGACTCCCTCACAGAGTTCAACCACATCAAGTTCTCCGCCTACTGCACCACCACCAAGCTCAGGCTCATGCAGAAGAAATTGGCATGTGAGTTGAAAGCTTATCTTTCTGGGTCTTGTTAATGCTTTCAATATCGTAGTGTCTTTTTGCTTTATATATTGGCTGTCATTACATAAGATTACATAAGTACAGTATACCGGTACAGAATCTGCAACAGGCCTATTGGTCCAACAAGGCAGTTACTTTAACACCCAACTATCATCTTGAATATATTTTATATTTTCAGCTTAGGAAAGACCACACGTAATTAAACTTTATCAATTGACCCTCTAGCTCTCCTAAGTTGTATAAAATCAGCTAATGATAGCCAAAATAAAAGGAAGAGAAACATCATTGACTGCTGAAAGAGTTAATGTAAACTTGGATTCAAGTGTATGGTGAAAAATTGATGAAAAATGGGGTGAAATTATTCCTTAATGAATCACATTATTATGGCGTCCCTTCACATGAATAGGCCTATAAAGAGCTACAGTTAACTGTGCCTATCCTCACACATACTCGGGGGGAGCAACTCTCGCCGAGGCCGCTGAGGAGGCCGAAACAACTCAAGTAAACTCAAGTAAGTAAAACATTTCTCTCACTTCCAACATTTCACACCCTATTGTACCATCTAACACCACGTTTTGTTCTCAGGCACTACATGTCCAGCAATTCCACCCTCTTACACTGTTAGATTTTAATCACTATCATGGTACTACATTCTTGAATATCAATTCTTTCACTTATTCTGTATAGTTTAAGTTGTTTTTATCAGCAATTATTTTTACCTTAAATGTTTCTTTTTCCCTTTCAGTGGACCGTGCTAAGATGCAAACCGCGACCGACATCTTCGACGAGCACGGTCTGCGTGGCCAAAACGACCGCCTCATCGACGTTTCCGACATGCTCATAGTGCTGTCCGCCTTGTACGCCACTATCGCTGACGAAAACTCCGACGTGGACATTACCTTGGCCATGGATCTCTGTCTAAACTGGCTGCTGAATGTTTACGACTCGCAGCGCACGGGACAGATGCGAGTGTTGAGCTTCAAGATTGGTCTGGTCTGTCTGTGTATGGGACATTTGGAGGAGAAGTATAGATGTGAGTATTTGGATGAAAATTACTTTTGTTTAAAACTGTAGAGAACTTTTATATCAGTACTGTATATAAAACAACTCCAGAATTGTTTTCAAGCATTTGCTTGTCAAACATGCAAATTTATATTTGAGCTCTTTATTTCAAAACATCAAACACTCTCCATGTGTAGATATGGTCTTCACTTACTAATAAACAGAAAAGCTTACTTTTTATTTTCTTCACATGAAATAGGAAATTATCATAGAAATTTGCTTGTATTAGGATACAAGATTATACTGTACTCTGCACATTAAATAATCCCTTTCTGTTTTCCCCAGACATGTACCGGCTGATAGCAGACCCCAACCATCTTGCGGACCAACGTAAGCTGGGTCTGTTGCTGCATGACTGTGTACAGGTTCCCCGTCAGCTGGGGGAGGTGGCTGCCTTTGGTGGCTCCAACATTGAGCCATCTGTACGAAGCTGCTTCACTAAGGCTGGCAAGGATAGAGAGACTATTGAGGTGGGTGGATGTGTTCAATACATTTGTGGTGCAGAGATAAAAAAAAAAAAAAAAAATTTAGTGGAAAGATGAACCCACATATTCAAAAAGTATTACAGTACTGTAGTATTATTATTAATATTTATTTTGTACACAACTGTTTCACCTCATCTTGAGCCAAAATTGAAAATTGAATTGAAAATTGAAAATTAGCCAAAATTGTTGTATATTTTCAATATATACTTTTTTCAGTAGTGTCGCAGCTTTATTTCTCTCAAAAATTAGTTAGGCATTGATAATCCAACAGAAAAACATAAACTCAATTTGAGTGTACTGTGTAACGGTACGGTACCATACTTTATTTTGTTTTCATATATTTTTATTGCTGTATTATAAAATCCCTAGATCTAGATGAGTGTCAACAGTTCATGTTTTAATGAATATCTCTCAAGTTTGTAAGCTTGACACAGACAAGTAATTTTAGTTCACTAAAGTAAAGTGGTTTTGTGATAATTGTAGTCATAAATTCCCCGTCCTTCTCAACCTACCATATTTTCTGCTTCCTCAAAGATCCCCTCCTGCCCTTCCCTACCTCTTCTTGAATAGTACTGTAGTCCATCTTGATCTAATCGTTTGGGCCAGCCTTGTGGAAGTACTTTTGGGGAACTCAGTGGTATGGGTAAAACAATTATATAAAAAAAGTAGTAAAGAGCAACTCGTAACCCAACCCTAGTACTGTATACAAATGGAAATTCCCGGCGCGACCGAAGCCGCTCCAAGGACCCGTGCCCCCAGGGAGGGTGCAGGGGATGGTTGTGACGGTTTGGCTCCCGAAACTGCTCCCCGCGGCCGGCATCCGGTTTTCCTCCACTGGTCGTTGATTTTGTCTTCGGCCGTGGAGGGTCGGCAGCCATCCGCGGTTGGCAGCCTCGGGAGGTGGCCCCACGGCGTAGACGCCGCCACATCAGGACCTCCATACTCATATCTCTCACCGATCCATCCACTCACTCACAGACAACACGCAGCTGCATGCACGACCTCCCGAAATCCATCCTTCCGAATCCTCCCTTCCTCGCGAGGACAGAGTCCACCTGGCCAGGCTGAGATGCGGACACCATCCAGCTCTCCTGAGCTATCAGAAGAGACTGGATGACTCCGTTGTCGACGCCTGCCCGGGATGTAACACAGCACCCCATACCATTAAACACATCATAGAAGACTGCATTTCACACAACCACTTACGCCAACAACACAATCTACACTCAATGAGAGCTCTGTGGGAAAGCCCGATCGTGGCCATGGCCTTTCTCAGGGACTCGGGGCTGTTCGGCCAGGCAGCTTAGGGAACAACAACAACAACAACAACAACTGTATACAAATTACCGATATGCTTGTTATATTTTTAACATCGTTCTTAATACCAATAACACCCCAAATGAAATGAATGAAAACATGTGATTCTCCCATGATTCGAACCCAGGATATCACATACAGAACTTACACGCTCTAACCATTACACCATCAAATTACCGATATGTTTGTTATATTTTTATCATCGTTCTTAATACCAATAACACCCCAAATTTAATTAATGAAAACCTGTGGTTCTCCCAGGATATCACATACAGAACTTACACGCTCTAACCATTACACCATCTTTTTCCAGGCGGTGCACTTCCTAGCGTGGGTACAATAGGAGCCTCAGTCCCTGGTGTGGCTGGCAGTACAGTAGACCCCACAAGGGTGCGGTTACCTAAGTCCGAGACATGCGCGCACCCTTGTAAAACGCACCCTTGGAGCTTAAGAACCTATGGGAAATTCACTATGTAGTCCGGGGACTCTTCAAACTTACCCTTTTTTCGCCCAATAACCCCTGAAAAACATGAACTAAGGAAAGAATACCTGCACAGTATAGAAATGTGATTAGATTAGATAGAATAGGGGTATTACACTCACTTTGGATGGTTTATGTATGCGTGGAGGTTGGGATGTTGGTCTTACTGAGGAGTCTCGGACCCTCAGTAAGACCAACATCCCAACCTCCACGCATACATAAACCATCCAAAGTGAGTGTAATACCCATATTCTATCTAATATCTAATCACATATCTATACTGTACAGTAGTCCCTCGTTATCGACGGCTTTTTTATAGACGGATTTGATTATAGACGGATTGCTTTATCATAGACGGATTCGACTATCGACTGACTTTAGACTGATTCGAGTATCGACTGATATATCGACGGATTAATTGTTTATTTATATTACTCTAATATACCAACCAAAAGTGGATTAAATGATGAACAATAAGACATACAATAATAAGAAAATACACCGAAAACGAGAGCAAAAATAATTAGCCTAAAGACTTTAGGTTTTGAGTGAATCCGGATTCACCGACGATCGGAGCGTCACTTTCGACCTCCATTTTTAATGTTGTCAAAACAAGGCAGAAGCTCTAAGTCCACCCGCCTTTTACTTGCTTATTTGTACCTGAACCTTGTATCTCTTGCGTTTATTATGGCCTCTAATGTATTCAGTGATAGATATTTGCAATATACTCTAATATGTAAGGTTATGTGTAAAGGAAACGCTTAAAAGTACATAGGATAGGAGACCACGGATACTGTACGTGTATGTACGGTACCGTAATGTACGGTAATGCGGTATTGACGGTTTTTGCTATCGACGGCAGTCTTAAGAACGTAACCCCCGTCGATAACGAGGGATTACTTACAGGTATTCTTTCCTTAGTTCATGTTTTTCAGGGGTTATTGGGCGAAAAAAACGCACGCTTTGCTTTTTTCGCGCTTTTTTCGCACCCTTGGATTATACGCACCACACGGACATCTGCCGCACGGTTGGAGAATCGCACCCTTTTAGTGCGCACCCTTGCGGGGCCCACTGTACTACACAGAGTGGCCGCATCAGAGACCATACAACACCAGGTATGTAAAGTCATATGCAAGTTTTATCATGGTCTTTCTCTCACACACCAAAATTGAAAATTGCCAATAATTTACCGATTTTCCCCGTCGGTTGCACGATTGTTGCAAGATAGCCAGATGTCGTACAAGGATGATTCAGGTGTCATTGGAAAGCGCTATCATCGTCCTTTCACGGATATATAATTGTATTACGCTCTGGCTCTTGCTTATGCATGAAAAAGAGCATGGAATGAAGGTCATTTTCGGTAAATATAGCCACCTGGCGCTATGGTGATATACAGGTACACACAACACCCTGCTCTTTGAGAGTTAAAACATGTATAGCTTGAATAATATGTAGATCATCAGACTGAGTAGTTAGTATTACTGTATATTGTACTTTCTTTTGGTTGTATATTTATTAATAATATGGTTTTTATTCCAGGTGAAGTGCAACATCTGCAAGGCTTACCCCATAGTGGGCCTGCGGTACCGGTGTCTGAAGTGCCTGAGTTTCGACATGTGTCAGCGGTGCTTCTTTGACGGTCGCAGCGGCAAGAGTCACAAGATCACTCACCCTATGCATGAGTATTGTACTGCGGTGAGTACATTTTCGAGGATTTGTTTTCCTGTGCAAACCATGGAATGGACTTTCAACAATCAATTACCAACTTTTATTTAATTGGCGTCAGTAAGGATGTACGGCCCTGTATTTGTGAGGAGTGTACTGGTCCCAAAAATCTAACATGGTCCCTGGAGGTGGTGATGTAGTGTTGGAGCTGGGCAGGGTGTCAAACGAAAGACGAGTCCATTAATTTTTAGTCTTTGTTGTTGTATATGTAAGGATAAAATTGTGGTTTATAGTTCATACAGTATTATGTCTATGGAAGCGATAAAATGGCCAAAACAATGCTATTTCAGGATAATTTATTGTAAAATATTGATTTTTCTTGTGGATATTGAGCAGATCCTCTCTAACTTGTTTTCCTCGCATATGTACCTTCAGAGGTACAGTACTCTTTTGCCTTGGAAATTGACTAGCCTATTGCGAGGATTATATTTATGGTTGGGATTGTATGAAAGCTGTCAAACAGTTGATATATTTTTTAAAATTATATATACAGTATGTATAAATATGCATAGTTTATAAAGGCCGGTAATTTTATCAATTGTAATATTATTTTTCTTTATCCTCAGACGACCGCTGGTGAGAACGTTAAGGACTTCACTAAGGCTCTAAAGAACAAGTTTAAGTCGAAGCGATCACTACAGAAGCACACCAAGAAGGGTTACCTACCTGTACAGACTGTTCTTGAGGTCAGTAACAACCAACACTAACTTTTTGTCAGGTAATTAGGTTTGACATGTAGTATTTGGTTTAGGGTAAACAGGAGATGAGCTTAACATCTCAATGATGCCAACTAAGTGGCTTAACATAACGGTATGCCAGTACTACTTTTTTCAATTTCAAACAAGTAGGATATACCAGTATGTTCAAAACATTTATATGATAACAGGATTTATTAATTACATCAATTTTGTATACCGTACTGTATTTATTAATGATGAACATGTGTGCTGGTTAACTCATAAATATTTAGTGATTATATAAATACCTTTTAAAAATAAGTATCTAACTAACCCTTTCATTGCTAGATATCTTTATTAACCCGTACAGCCCCAGCGACGCGCCTGACGCGTCGGCGATGTATGTAACGCACAGCCCCAGAGACGCGCCTGGCGCGTCACCCTAATTGCGCCGACCGTAACCTCAGGTGTAGCCACTCAAGAGGGCTCAGATTTGTATGGGAACTGTGTACGTATCCCACGCAACCGTGCCGATGGTTGAAAACTCTCAAAGTCCACGTGCGTGCGCAATAACCTGGTTTTTTGGGGGTAATTGCCTTCAATTTTTTACTCTTGTAAAATACGTTTTCGGGGGCTCTGTAGGACCATTCTTAAGCTTTTTGAGCGGTTTTTCATGGTTTTTCCTTCATTCCTAACCCATTCGCTATTGTTTCTGGAATAAAACCATTTTTTGAAAACCGGCCGGGTTCTGGTGAACAAACATTACAAAACTAGCCGGGGCTGGATGGGTTAATCTGAACAAAATTGTAGTGTCAGTCAGTTGGCGGCACACCATGGCGGAAGGCGGACGCAAGTTTGAGGCTCCGGCATATGTTATGGGAATAGTCAATTAATTCAAGGATATCGAGTGCATACGGGGCTAACAAGAAGAGGAAGGATTTAGTGAAGGTTTGGAGGATATATTGGTGTGGTGGAGGGGTGATATATAGTGTAATAAGAGTGTGTAGTGACGGGACAGCGGTAGGGTTGTGAGTTGTTGAGTTTGTAAACAAACATGGCAGAGGGAATTTCGGGTATGACGGAGGCGGAAGGAAGGTTACAACGTTTTCGGGGATTTAAGAGCACAGATAAGAAGTTAGAAGAGGTTAGTATTGTTGTGAAGGATTTGGAGAAGTGGATGAGTGATACGGAGAAATGGAAGGGGGATATTGGTGAGAAAGTTAAGGCACTGTGTGTAATGTGTGGTGTGATAGGTGGGGAAGGGAATAGGCCTAGCGAAGGAAGTGAATGCAGGCCTTTTTTGGCAGTTAATGAGAGCCTAGAGATGGTATTGAAAAGGGTAGATGAACTGGGAGCAGAGAATATGGCATTGAAGGAGCAGCTGAAGGAATACGAAGGACGTTTCACGGAAGTAAAGGAGTCGACTGCATGGACGGTGGTAGGTAAACAAAAAGTCAAGGATTTGGAGGATATTATGAAAGAGCAAAAGGAAGAAATTAATATGACCAAAAAAAGTTTTGAGAGTGCAGTTGTAGGGGTCATGAAGAACAAGGAGAGTGTCGTGAGGGAGGCCATGGACAGGGATATGGAGATATAGAGACTCATATGAATGATAATGGAGTGAGAAAAGTGAGGGATATGGAGACAGTGAAGGAGGTCTTGAAAGGTGTGGATGAGGACGAATATGGATGGGAAGGGCAGGTGGAGGAGATCAGTAGGATAGGTAGATATAAAAGGGGAGAGATGAGACCTATAAGGGTACAGTTTAAAACTAGGGTAGTGGCGGAGACTGTGACAAATTTTAGTTGGAGGCTAAATACAAATGATAAACTGAAACACATAAGACTAAAGAAGGATTTGAGTATAGAACAAAGGAAAAAAATTAAGGAATTACAAGAAAAGGCTGATGAAAATAATGGAAAGTTGGATGAGGAGGATAAGAGAAATTTTTACTGGAGAGTGAGGGACGGAAAAGTGAGGAAGTGGTTTATAAGAGTAGAAAGGAGGGGAGAGAATGTGATGAGAGTTGTGACGGAGGAGGAGAACGGGGTGGAGGTGTCACAGGGAGAGACAGGAGACAAAGAGGCAGACCCAGTAGTGCTAACAGGGGAGTAGGGTACGGACTGGAGGAGCGGGATGGTGTAATTGCTGAAGGAATGGTAGATGGATTAAGGATTATGTTTAGTAATGTGGATGTGTTTACTCAGGACAAGAAAAGAGAACTGATATGTAGGTTGCAGGATGAAGAGGAAAAACCTGATGTCATAGCCCTACAGGAAGTAAGACCAAAATTTTTTAGAATTGAAAGGGAAATGGTGGAATATAGTTTGGAGGGTTTTGAGTTATATGAGAGAAATGCTATTAGAGCAGAGGTTGGAAGAGGACTGTTTATTTATGTAAGAAAAGAGCTCAAGGTTAATGAGGTGGATATGAGACAGCAGTATTGTGAGTATTTGTGTATTGAAGTAAAATGTGTAAGAGGATCAATTCTAATTGCCTCTATATATAGAAGCCCAAATAATAGCAGGGGAGAGGATGATAACCTACTGAAAGCAATGGAGGAGATAGATAATAGAGAAAACAAATATAAATTTTGATTGGAGATTTCAATTTGCCAGGGATCAACTGGGCAAATTGTACTACTCCAGCGGGACAGGGTAGCCTGGAAAATAAGTTTATAGAGAAAGTGAGAGATTGTTTTTTAACGCAACATATTGTAGAGATGACAAGATATAGAGATGGGACGCAGGGGAGTGTACTTGATTTGATTTTTAGCAATGAAGAGGATATAGTGGAACATGTTAATGTGGATAGCCCTATAGGTCGTAGTGACCATGCCTGTATAAGCTTTAGTTGTAACATTAAATCGGAGAGGGATAATAGAAGCAATAGAAAAATATACATGTATGATAGAGCAGATTATGAGCTGCTGAGACGGTGTTTGGACATTGACTGGGGGGAATATTTGAACGGTGAAGACGCTGAAGGAATGTGGAGGAAAATTAGAGTCAAACTGGAGAATGCTGTATCCAAAAGTGTACCAGTAAGGGAATATAAGGATAAAACAAAATTGAGGAAAAGAACTAACCCAGAATTGCCAATGAAAAGAAAGCTTTGGATATTGATTAGAAGAAAGAAACGATTGTGGGAAAGATTAAAATTGTTAAAAAAGAACAGGGGGTCTAGTATAGAGGCTAAGGAAGTGGATCTGGAACGCAGACAAATAAACAATAAAATAAGGTGGGAAACAAGGAGGGGGGTGAAGGAGAGGGAGAGAGAGATAGCTAGAAATGTGAAGGATAATCCAAAAATATTCTGGAAGTACATTCAGGAAAAGTTAACAAGAAGAGTAGGGATCCCAGAGCTGGTGAATGATTGGAGTAGAGCGGAGACTGATAAGGAGAAAGCAGAGGTGCTGGGGAAATACTTTGGGGGGGTACTAACAGTGGAGTCGGAGGATGCAGTGCCTACTATTCCCATCAAACAGGCACCGGCACTAGAACTAGTAGAGTTTTCCCATGCTAGAATAAGAAGGGCTATAGAAAAAATGAACAGAAGTAAGTCACCGGGACCGGATGGGATACACCCAAGAATCATAAAGGAAGGAGGGGAGATGTTAGTAGAGCCATTGAAAATGTTATTTGAGGTATCGTTTAATACAGGACAAATCCCGATGGACTGGAGAGAGGCGAACATAACAGCTATATTTAAGAAGGGAAAGAGAAATGACCCAGGGAATTATAGACCAGTCAGTTTGACAAGTGTTGTGTGTAAACTAATGGAAACGGTAATTAGAGAAGGAATAATGGATCATATGAAGTCAAACAAACTTTTCAGTGGGAGACAGTTCGGATTCTTGCCGGGGAGGTCGACGGTACTACAGCTAATTAAGGTGGTAGATGATTGGATGCAAATTCTAGAAGATGGTGATGTAATAGACGTGGTATATTGCGATTTTATGAAGGCCTTCGATAAGGTCCCACATAAAAGGTTAATAGAGAAAGTTAGAAGCTATAATATAGGGGAGAAATGTGTGAAATGGATAGAAGCCTTCCTGAAAGATCGGAGACAGAGGGTACTGGTGAATGGAATAGGCTCGGGGTGGAGGGAAATTACAAGTGGGGTACCTCAGGGATCTGTGTTGGGACCACTGCTGTTCGTTATATTTATCAACGACTTGCCTGAAGTTATAACTAATGGAAGTGAGGTATACCTGTATGCGGATGACACTAAACTGTATAGAAGAGTGAGGAGTAAGGAAGATATGGGTTTGCTTCAAGGAGATGTGGAGGGCATGAAGGGATGGTCTGAGCATTGGTTAATGCCTTTTCATCCAAAAAAATGCAAGTACATGCGGATTGGGACCAGCAAGATAGACAAGGTAGGATACAGTATGTATGAAGCGATGGAGGAAGTGAGTGCAGAAAAGGATATAGGAGTAGTGATAGACAATAAGTTAAATTTCTCAGAACATTTAGCAGAAAAGATAAACAAAGCCAATAGAATTGTAGGGCTGATAAGGAGGACATTTGTGTCACTTGACGAAGAAATCTTCAGGAATCTATATACAGCGCTGGTTAGGCCGCACCTGGAATATGCAAACCAGGTGTGGGCTCCATATATGGTAAAGGATATAGAAGCAGTGGAGAAAGTGCAGAGGAGAGCTAGCAAGCTGGTACCAACGTTGAAGAACGCGGGCTATGAGCAGAGGTTGAGGACACTGGGGCTTCCGACACTGGCATATAGGAGAAAGAGAGGGGATATGATAGAGACTTTTAAGATAGTGTCAGGAAAGTACGATGAGGATGTGTGTGAAGGTATCTTCTTGATACGGGAGGGAACAAGAACGAGAGGACACTCTAAGAAAATTTACAAAGAAAGAAATAGGCTTGAGAAGGCAAAGAACTCATTTTGTGATAGAGTGGTAAATGAGTGGAACGCACTGCCCCAGTATGTAGTCGATTCCGAATCAATAAGGGAGTTTGAAAGTAAGCTTGATAAAGCATGGGGAAGACAAGATTTGAAGTTTGATTATAAAACAAAAATACAGAATAGTAAAAATGTTGCGTCTGCTACCGCCGCCGCCAACACCGTGAACGACCGCAGCAGTGCAAGTACTGGTACTGAGCTGGATACACAGGCATAGTTTGCCTTTTTCCAGAGGATCTACTGTAAGAAACTGTAAGAAACTGTAATAATTAAAATGAATAAGCGTAATGCATAAATGCGCGGAATTTCGGTGTGAGTAGGCCTATCCTAGGTTCGAGTCCTTGGAGTGCCATATGTATTTGTTGATTTTATTAATTGAGTTTAGAAGTAAAGTTGGTTGGTGAAAAATATGAATTGTACTGAAGGAATTACCCCAGATGCTTCTTAAAACTCAAGACTTCAAGACAGTTAGTCTTAAACTGATTACAGTACAATAGAAAAGTCATCTTCATATCCACAAATTTAAAGACCGAATGCTCCACACGAAGTGCGGTTCCGGTCTGACGTCCTAATGGCGGCGTTCCAGACAACCCTGTTAAGAGCTGCCTCACTTGTCAGGTTCAGGTTCATGCTAAAAGGGTTAATAATGTTTTGCTTATACAGTGTAGTTTCTTCATTAACTAATATCATTCTTAACACCAATAACCCTCAATGAAATTAATGAAAGCATATGATCATCCGGCAATTAATGTTTATACAATTTCTCTATCCACAGGGCGATCCACTGGAGTCCCCCTCACCCTCACCCCAACACAATGTGACCAGCCAGGATATGCACTCTCGCCTGGAGCTGTACGCATCACGACTGGCAGAGGTCGAGCTTAGAACCAACTCTAACTTACCAGACAGGTAAAACACATACCACCTTTAGATTTATTATACTTTCCAAAAATAGAGCTTCTTATTGTCAATTTAACCTAGTTCTTTGATAATTTGATACCAAGTTTTATTTTAGCTACCTCTGCAAAAAGTAGATGAATAAATATATGTAAAAATAATACTGGTAATTGTGGGTAGTATGTACTGTCTGTCACTGAAGGGCTCAAACCACTGACCTCCAGATCATGAGCGCCCACTGTTATTACTGTACCAAGAAGACTATAACCTGTTCATTACAGGTAGGCCAGAAATTGTAACCCCTTAACCTCTGTAACTCAATAAAGGCTAGAGCAATAATTGGGCTGTAAACCTCCACACCTATTCTCTGGCTGCGTATTCCTAAATTATAATGTAAAACTTGCAAAATAAACAAACCAAAACTTATACGAAAACAGTAAAAAGACAAAACAACTAATCAAAATCGATATGTGGAAACAACGCTTAAGTAAAATAATAATTTATAAATTAAAATGTAAAACCTGCAAACTAAACAAACCAAAACTGGGACAAGGACAACACAAAGTCAAATCAAATTATCAAAATCGCTATGTGGAAACAACGCTTACTAAAATGAAAATTATTAAATAAAAGAACACAATCCACCACATAGGGTGTACATTACTACATAAGCAAGTTAATCTGTTTCCCAAGCAAACTAATCGCACATATAACAACGCACTGTCGTCACGTTAAAGGAAGTAGTCAAGTTTGGGAATAAAAGAACACAATCCACCTTGTTAGTTGAGAGTTCCGTATGGAGCTCAGTGGTCTGGTTAATCTGCTCTACATAACTAACAATTGTTAGATAACTTTAGTTGTTTTTTAGTTATAGATGTTGGGAGTCACGATATTTGGCCTAACTATAATCAATGGACTATAGGTCCTATTGATTGAAGCAGAACATTGATATTAAATATCTGTTTTTATTTTTATCATTGTAATAATGATTGTGGCCTATGTTTTTATTATATCATTAAGACTAAAAAAAAAAAAAAGGAAAAGTGGGGATTGGGCCGGAGTATATACTGTAGATAGATAGATAGATTAAGATTAGGTTAGATGTGTTAATAATTGCTACAACTTTCTTCACATTATCTCCCCCATAGTGAGGATGAACATGGACTGATCGCCCAGTACTGTCAGTCCCTGAGTTCGTCTTGACGCCCCACTGCCGGTGCCCCGCTACAAGTCATGGCTGCCGTTGATGCTGAACAGAAGGATGAGCTGGAACAGATGATCAGGTACTTTTACACTCATATGTGCCAGATTTTGTGTTCATATAGGCCTGCTGTACTATGAAACAATGGCAAAGCCTCCAAAATTGGCTTCTTTCTCTACAAACACTCATTTTACTCCTACCATAATATGTCTTTCTTTTTATATATAGAAGGTGATTTTAAATATATTGTTTACCTATTTTTCTCTCCCATCGTAATGAAAAAGGACGCTAAATCATTTTAAGAATACCATCTGTTTTGTCAGTACCGGTACCAGTTGTCCCTCTCACTTAATTTCATAACTGGTATCTTCCTTTCTGCCTGTCGTTATTCATTCTTTGTAAATTGTTATACCATTGCAAGATACTTTTCTTAATCCATTCAACCAATCCTTTATCAATTCCCAGAGCTTGTTATTTCATTCCAAAATATTCATCTATCTATCTATCTATTGCCTGACGCCGTGATCCCCGAAGGGGTGGCCACGAACGAACCGCCACCATGCACCTCTGTCCCCAGTCAGTCGACGCCCCTCCCCCCAACCAGCACCGCCTTCGTTCATATACTTCCTCACTCCATCCTTCCACCTCTCTTTCGGTCTACCTCTCCCTCTCTGTCCCTCCACCTCGCTCTCGTACACCCTCTTAGTCATTCTCTCGCTTTCCATACGTTCCATATGGCCGAACCATCTCAAGTTGTTCCTTTTCACACTTTCCAGCACATCTACCTCCACACCACACCTCCTTCTTACTTCCTCATTAGTCTGTCTATCCCTCCATGTACCTCCGCACGCACTTCTTAAGTAATTCATTTGCACTGCTCTCACTCTTGGTCTGAGTCTCTCAACCAACGTCCATGCTTTGCTTCCGTAAGTCAGTGTCGGGATTACCACACTGTCATGCAAGGACTTCTTCACTTCCATACTGACCACCCTATTTCTTGTTACTGCTTTCAGCGTTCCTACAACCCTCTTCCCCTATTCATGCTCTTTCTAATTAACTTCTTGGTATACCCAACCTGTTTACACTACTGTAACTGCTAGAATCTCATACAGTCAAGATTTATATTAATATATTTGTATTCTACATAATATATAATGGTTTGCTGAATATAAACAAGTAACCATTGAATAACACGAAACCCCATCCACAGAGCCCTAGAGGAAGAGAACAGTGTACTGTATTGCAAGCAGAGTACAACCGCCTAAAGTCCCAGCAGCCGGTGGGGTCGCCCCCAGACGATGGTCCAGGGGGAGGGGGAATACAGAGGTCGGAGGCAGAGATGATAGCCGAGGCAAAGCTCCTGAGGCAACACAAGGGACGTTTGGAGGCCAGGATGGGTATATTGGAGGAGCACAACCGACAATTAGAGGCACAATTACATCGTTTACGTCACCTGCTCGGAGAGGTGAGGAATACATAACAATTAATAAGTTTAGTACTGTACAGTATAATCAGTACTTAGGAGGAGATAACACAACATTTCTTCGCTCACAG
Source organism: Paralithodes platypus (assembly GCA_032716605.1). Lineage (NCBI taxonomy): Eukaryota > Metazoa > Arthropoda > Malacostraca > Decapoda > Lithodidae > Paralithodes > Paralithodes platypus. The sequence continues at coordinate 9,314,866 of CM064543.1, forward strand.
AGGATTGGTGAAAGGAAGGGTATTCTAACTTAAAAACCACACACACCAATCTCCACCTATGTTGTCATCTTGGCACTGGAGCTCCTCTCCTATTTGGCCCAACCTGTTGTTGTCCAACCAAGTATGTCAGGCTACATGACCCAGAGGGTACAATGTACTGTGTCCTACCAGACGTGTTTCCACCATTTACCTCAAAGCCCCAAACCTATGAGACTACTTTTTTAGTGGATTTACCTAGCCTATTATTGTTCATGGAGTATATTCCTGTAGCTGGTTTTGGTGGATTGCCTTAGGCTACTAGATCTACCCCACATATGAATCTTGGGATTGTAAGAGGAGGCTGGAGGCTATCTCCTATAAGTAAATAATTTAATATTAATTCTAATACAAATATGATGACCATTTGATATCCTGCTAACACCCATAGTGTTGCAATAAATATGTCAACTTACCCCACCATGTCTCCCCAGCCTGGTGGTATGAGTTCCCCCAACAAGTCCGGGACGCTGCAGACCAAGTCCGTCACCGCTAGTCAGTTGGCCATGGACTCCCCCGCTAAGGTTAATGGACACTCCACGCAAGGTAAGCTCTCACTGTTTTCATGTGTGCTAGATTATATATTTATATCAGTATAGGGATGAACATTTAGTTGTTGTAGTTATATATTTTTTAGGGGGGGGGGGTAATTATATAGAGTTTATAGTTAACCAATCTTATATGTGTTTGATGGCAAGAGAGAAGAGATTATGGCGACAAACATTAGTATAAATAATGTTGATACAGTATATTGTAGGTTCTTCAAGTATGATTTTGAAAATCTGATCATAAGAAACTCCAGCTTTGCGATGTTAGATAATTTCAGTGCAGAATTGTTTTGTAAATAAAGTGAATAGCTTCAAATCCTTTGCTAATGTTTTTTGTGATGTAATAAAGTCAACGTTTTTGTGTCAGTTTGTCTCAATGTTTTGCTTGAGCGTGTAAATAATGTAAATAATAATAATAAAAACTATTTGTCTACAGCCTACTGGGCAAAAGCCCTGAGCGTGTAAATACAGTACATACATAGCTACTTAGGCTATCAGGTAGGAAATTTGTACTTGCATAGCAGCAAGTTTCTGCTCTATAATGATTTTTGGTGCTGGATCTTTGGCATTGCTTTTATAATTTGGGTATGGGATTTCTCATATATTGGTAGCTTTTCTGAGAGCATAAATAAGATCAATTAAGTTAGATACTTAATTTTGACTTTTTAGAATCATCAGCCTACAGTAGTTATAAAGCTAGAATCTTTTAACTCATTTAAGTCTGCTTCTTTGTATGTTGGGTTTTTGGGCATTGGTTTCATATTCTGGATACGGGATATACTTATTTAAGTTTGTGGTGTCCTTTCATTGCTTGTGACTTTGTGAGTGCTTGGTGGTGGTATGATGAATTTAATATCATTGGTCTTGGGTAGTATTAAGAACTCCAGCTTTTAATTTTGGACGAAGGTAATTTGTACATTTGGTGATCGCTTTCCCTTCTCCAAATGATCTCTTCGTCACCACTGTACTGTATGCATTTCCTTTTTTCCACTTACCATTCTGTCTTTCCTGTTTCTCCGTTTTTTGCTGCAACACGTTACAATACCTTTCTTTCACTCTCAATTATATCTTCATCTTTCTCCATTTTTCTTTTCCGCTAAATCTAAAAAAAATCCTTAACGTCCTAGAGTGGTTGCTGCCTGATACCCTCTTCATTCCTAATCAAATTTTCTCTCTCTCTCTCTCTCTCTCTCTCTCTCTCTCTCTCTCTCTCTCTCTCTCTCTCTCTCTCTCCCTCTCTCTCTCTATCTCTATCTCTCTCTTTCTCTCCTCTCTCTCTCTCTCTCTCTCTCTCTCTCTCTCTCTCTCTCTCTCTCTCTCTCTCTCTCTCTCTCTCTCTCTCTCTCTCTCTCTCTCTCTTTTTCTCTTCTCTTCTCTTCTCTTCTCTTCTCTTCTCTTCTCTTCTCTTCTCTTCTCTTCTCTTCTCTCTCGAAACCCACAGAATGATCATACCTCCTAACGAGCATGTTTTGATGTTTGAGCATGGCGTGTGATTTGTATTAATTGTCTTGCACAACCGACGCATTTTTTACTTTATTAATTCTACTGGCAGATGATTTTAGGGAGGGTCTCTTAAGAAACATTCAACTGTTACAGCTCCTTCATAGGTTGAATAAAATCGTTTGTAGGTAAAACAGTACTTTTGTAATTGTACAGTATAACACAAATTCCTTACTGTCTTATGGCAGTTTTAAACTATCAGCACAGCTCTGTCCTTCAGAGCAGTGACATAACCATCTTGGGCACACACACACTTTTTTTTACTTTTTTGTTCTTATAAAAGTACAGTAGTTTAACCAGACCACTGAGTTTCACAAAAGAACTCTCGTAGGGCTGGCCCGAAGGATTAGATCAAGATGGACAACTAATCAAGTCAAAATAGATAGGGAAGGTCAGGAGGTGAACAAATCTAGGAAGGTGAAAACCGCAGACATTTCTCGACATTTCACCAGTTCAGCCGGACCACATAAACTCCACAGCAGAGCTCTTATAGGGCAGGGCCGAAGAATGAGGCAAGAACTGCTACACTGCAGCACCAGCCAAGAAGTGATCAAGGGCAAAGAATTGGAGCTCAGGTCTAAGGCAAAAAAATATCATAGCGAGATGCAAAAATGCACTACTGAGGGGAAGCAAGTCAGCTCGGCCGCAGCAGCGCCCGAAGAGACAAATCAGGTCAGGAACCTACTACCTAGCCAGGCCAGGGAGACATAAGATATAGGCTGCCCGAGGACAACCGAATGGGACAGAAGAAGAATAGAAGGAGAAAACATAGAAAGAGGAAAGAAAAGAAGCTGACGACGAAAGCTCGAGGGGAGAGGGAGGGAAATAACCCTAACCCTCCCCCATCAAGCCCCAGTCGACCGCCCCGAAGCCCCCCAACCACGACAAGGAGAGTAGTACCAGGGGGATGAGCACACACAGACCGAGCCATGTTCACACAGATGAAGTCCTTTTATAAGTTTTTATTCTCGGATTCTCGGGATTGTCAGCTGTGCCACACAATGGGATAGCATGAAAAGATATAAATATTAAGTTTACCTTATTCATGCTTAAATGTGGACAAATCCATTAAACAAAGAAAACTTCAACTTGATTAGCCTTGCTCCAATACAGACCCCTTAACGCCTTACGAGCGGGCCCGTCAGTTTTTTCCACTACGCGCCCAGCGTTTTTTTTTTTACCCCAAATGGCCTTGTTTCTGTGCTCTTTTTCATGCATAAACAAGAGCCAGAGCGTAATACAATTATGTATCCCTGAAAGGGCGTAAATTGAGCTTTCCAATGACACCAGAACAATCCTTCTACGACCACGCGTTCTCTTGCAACGATCGTGCAACACGAGTGCAAAAACCCTAAAATACGGTAATTTCCTTATATAATTCCCTGTGTGGCGAGGTAGGGAGGGTGGATGTGTGTGGAGTAGATGTCAGTAGGCGCGCGGGGTCCGTGCCGAGCGGTCATGAGGTAACCTACGCTCCTCCCGTCGCTCATCTCTCTCTCAGAGCCATTCTTGCTCAAAAATTGCACACAGACTAAAGTCGGGCCCTGCCACATAGTCCAGGTTTTTAGATACGGATTTACAGTAAGTCGGGCCCCGATAGACAAGGGTTAAGTGAGATTTTTTTTTTTTTTTTTTTTTTTTTTTTTTTTTTTTTAAATTATGCACTGAAGATGCATGAAGAGGTGCGGGAGAGGGTACAACAGGGGAAGAGGGTTGTAGGAACGCTAAAAGCAGTAACAAGAAATAGGGTGGTCAGTATGGAAGTGAAGAAGTCCTTGCATGACAGTGTGGTAATCCCGACACTGACTTACGGAAGCGAAGCATGGACGTTGGTTGAGAGACTCAGACCAAGAGTGAGAGCAGTGGAAATGAATTACTTAAGGAGTGCGTGCGGAGTTACATGGAGGGATAGACAGACTAATGAGGAAGTAAGAAGGAGGTGTGGTGTGGAGGTAGATGTGCTGGAAAGTGTGAAAAGGAACAACTTGAGATGGTTCGGCCATATGGAACGTATGGAAAGCGAGAGAATGACTAAGAGGGTGTACGAGAGCGAGGTGGAGGGACAGAGGGGGAGAAGTAGACCGAATATGAGGTGGAAGGATGGAGCGAGGAACTACATGAACGAAGGCGGTGCTGGTTGGGGGGAGGGGCGTCGACTGACTGGGGACAGAGGTGCATGGTGGCGGTTCGTTCGTGGCCACCCCTTCGGGGATCACGGCGTCAGGCAATAGATAGATAGATAGATAGATATTAAGCTCTTGTTTTGTTCTGAGCATGGATTGTGATTTTATATTTATTTTATACATCCCCTCCCCTCCCCCCAACTCCTCTCACAATACATTTATCTCCTGCACATTAATTTGATGATGGATAATGTGATTGGAATTTATTGGTGGCTCCTTACGTCAATGACGTAAGAGCCTATGGTAATATGGCCTCGTTCCGGGCTCCTCTGAGCCCGGGTTAATCCTGATCACTACGATCGAGAACCAATATCTTCTTAGGGGGTACCCCTTAATCATTCCTAAGGTACGTCATTGAGACGGAGCCACTGAAAAGTGAAAAATAAAAGAAAAAGGAATAGTACAGTTCAAACGCCGCGCCACTTGCGCATTCAGATCTTCCTCTGTTCCCATGAGCATGCCTTGAAATCCCAGTTGGCCTTGAACTGGCCTCTCTCGTCCATAGGCCATAGGAGGCAGACAAAGTTTTCTTATCTCCACCACAGTGTTTATATAGCCCCTCTTCGACGTGAAATCTTTGTCCATAGTGAGTTTTTATGCAGTTGTAATAGTATATGCGTCTAAGAAAGTATGTATATGGACTAATTTTCACTTGTAAGCCTGTGAAGTAAGATCTTTCGTCTGGCTGGCCTACGAACGTGCCATTCAAGAAGCCACTTTCCACAGAGCCGCTAACTATTATGTTTTATCACGTTTGTTCGTATCACACGAACCTCGGCTCTATAGCTACAGTGTCTTAGTGTTCTGTAAATTTGTTTTTGAAGTGTAATTCGTCAGTTTTTCCCTTAAGTATCAGTGTTTTATAAAGTGCCCTATCCTTTTTAACTATATCGGCTGACAGTAACCTCTGGTTGTGCCCTGGCCAGGGTTTACTCGTCACGCCACCGAAATTGTTTATTGGGGACAAAAAGTGCTTTCATTATTTACATTCAAGCATCTTTTAATTTAATTCGTTTAGACAGTAACCGCTGGTTGTGCCCTGGCCAGGGTTTACTCGTCACGCCACCGAATTTGTTTATTGGGGACAAAAGTGCTTTCATTATTTACATTCAAGTCTCTTTTAATTTAATTCGTTTAGTTTCCACTCTAGTCGGTCACGATTCACTCTTCATATTTATTACCTTCAAGTTTTGTCACATGACAGTGTTTCCTATAAACCAGCATTACATCAACTAGGGATCGGATTTGTATTAACCCGTGGGTTCTGCTCATCTAAACATTCGTATATATAAATTTATTTTCCCAATGAGCACCCATAATAATATCATAGTTGCCCTTGTCCCACTACAATGGAAAAATGATGTAAGACATGCTGATAATATTCCAATTACCCAGGTAACCTAAACCCATCACAAAGGGTCCGGTACCAAGACTCGGCCACCGGGACCGCCAGCAGGGTGGCAGTCCCGAGTGCCCGATCAGGCGGGAGACACCAGAATACCATTCAAGACCAAATCCCCGGTTTGATATTATTCCAATTACCCAGGTAACCTAGACCCATCACAAAAGGGTCGGGTACCAAGGCCCGGACACCGGGACTGCCAGCGAGGTGGCAGTCCCGAGTGCCCAATCAGGCGGGAGACACCAGAATACCATTCAATACAAATTCCCGGTTCCCGAGTCATTATCTCAACAAACCCCGGTCCCCAAGACCCGGGTTTTCAAGACTGCCGGGCAGGGAAATCCACCCAAACAGGCGGACAACACTATGTTACCATACACTCATCATTTCCCCGGTTATCCTAGTCCTCATTTCGATGAAACTCTGACACCAAGACCCAGCAACCGGGACTACCGAGTATGGCGAAAGTCCCGGGTACCCGGATGGTCTGGAAAGACATTACTACCATATAAATATAACCCAAGACTCCCGGGTTTTTCCCTAGGACTTATATTTATAAAACCAGAGCACCAAGACCCGGTACCGGAACTACCGGGTATGACAACAGTCCCTGGTACCCAGATATCCCCAGACTAGAATAGGTCTTTTTATAACCCACAACATCCGGCCGGATACCATCAAGCTATGAACTATGAACCGGGTACTCTAACACTAGGCTAGGCCTAAGCCTATCCCATCAACACCAGGTACCCTAAGAGAAGGGCCCCAAATACAGGATTCAAATAGAAATTATTACTGAGCACTCTTGGTTAAACCATACTATAGTAAGCTAATTAACCTTAAACATGTTAAACAATATTTAACAAAATGTTCAGAATTAAGTCAAATACGAGAACTTATGATAAACACATCTGTATAACCAATTAAATTAAAGCAAATCATGCAAGGCTAGACCCTAATCCTAGCCCAAACAAAGTAAACCTAATAAGAACAATGCTTACCTCATTATGCAACATTGACTCCTTGATATTTCAACAGGCTCAGGCAAGACACGACATTACAGAGGAGGAGCTCTGATCATCAATTAGACCTACCCCCTCCATACCAAGAGATACCACAACAGGTCCTGTACATTATCCCGGACTCCAAGCCCTTGACAGCCCGAGCCAAGCCACCTGTGGGCCCCGGCCCACACCTAACAAACCTGCAATATCAGGTGAGTCTACGAGTCAAATCTTTAGACGTTTGTTCTGGTCCACCGGCTAAGATTATTCCCACTAATTACTTAATTTAATTAATTTACAGGGGTAGGCCTACGTACAAAATTTTAGTTTTTCAGGAAACAAACACAAATTGTCTTCCCTCTCGTCAGGGCCTACATGCAACCATAGAAGAAAGCTAAGGTGCAACAAACAGAAGTCCTCATCCTGGAAGACTATTTCTCCTTCAGAGGGTTCTCCTCCAAGAGCGGAAATACATACCCCAGGACACTTATCTTACCATTCCACTCTGGCAGAACCAGACCAAGTAGGGTACAGTACAGTTGAAGAAGATCAACATACAATACCCCCTGAAGATACCCAAGAACCCTATGATATGGCCGACGACAGAATAGAGTGCTACGACATCATTTCCAGCAGCCACACTGACGAAAGTTGGAATGACAAGGACTCCCACACTTATCAGGGAGACCATTCAGGAGAAGACCCTCACCAGTCTGACATAGACTCAAGACTGAGCCCTCGTAATGACTTATGGAGAGAGATGAAAGATACTTTAAGATCATTGACCAACGAGTTAACAGACAACTTACATCAGAAATTGGCTTCTATGGATAAGGCTATCCAGGACCTTCAATGTAGGACCCTGTCCCCATCCATGCTACAACCAGCCACACCCGACCCAGTTCCTCTAGCTCAGATACCTGCCCAGCCAAAACAGCATGATCAGGAATTAACACCCACTCCGTCATCCTCCACTCAGTCCAGTCTTCAAGCCACTGGCCTCCCAGTAACCTATTCCTGTCCCATATTCGTCCCCCCCCTATTGAACAGGAACCGGAAATCTCCAAGAAACCCTTCCCTCTTCTGTTTGGGGACTCCCGTCACTGGAAACAAATACCAGTGGAAACACCTGAAGATGCGGACACAGGCCATCCAGAACTGATACCAGTCCCAAATGACTGGGTTATCGAAATGGACGAACTGCGTCACCTCCGGGCAAAAGACGCACATAACCAAGTACTGGACGTAATCATAAAACCTTTCCCGTCTATGTCAGACGCTAGGTACTTTACGTTCACACAGACATCCGCAGTCCCCTCGGGAAAACGCTTCAAACCATGGTCGGATTTGAATAAAGCCGATGGGCATAATGCCATTAAATCTCTATCCACTCTCGCAACAGACATACAATGCTCCACAAAAATGTTCGAAAGTAAAATTCCCATGCTGGAGATGATCATCAGTTTGCCACAATGTATGTGCACAACTCCGACTCCATTCCCCAGGGGTTCTGGGATTATCTCAGAGCTCCAAAGATAGTATGCAAGCCATCCAATGACCCCATGATCTCGACACCTACTCCAGCGCTCATCGACAAGGATTTTAGACTACGCCAAAAAGCCCACAGACTGCTATCAAGCTTCATCACATGGCAGAAGCTCTCTAATTCCATGAGACAGGTGGCAGATTCCATCGCTGAACAAAAATCCAGAACAGCTCTCCATCTCATCAGGAGAGCATCTCTTGTCAACTCTCTAATGACCACGGGTGATGTCAAGACTGCTATTTATGAAGCAGCCAGAGCAAGACAAGATATACGCATCCACTTGTCCAAGAAAATGCCAAAAGATATCGCCCGGTCCAGTCCTCCTCTCACCCCTATTCACCAGCAGATTAATGCCCCAAACAACATGGAACGAAGTCCACTCCCTAATACTACGACCCGAGATAGCAACGTCAAGACAGTCTCAAGCATATAGGCAAGGCCACCCTAGTAGGTTCCACCCTCACTCTCACCCTCACCGGGGAAGGGGGAAGGGCCAGTTCCCCCCTCGCCAATATACCCCTCATACATTTCAGACGCACAGGGGTAACTCATCAAGCAACAGAGGGCACAGAGGACACTACCAGGCCAGAGGTCGAGGCTCACCAAGGACCCAACCATCATCCTACACACGACCTCCACCAAAACAACAAAACTACGGGTCACAACAAAGACCTCAACATACAGGACGTCAGACTCATCAAGCAGGACGCCATGCTCCCAACCACCAGAAACCACAAGGTCACCACCAATCCACCAACTCTCACCAAACGACCCAGGATCCAAAAAACTGACTTTCCAAGAGGCCATCAACCAAGAAATGGCCCGGCATTCGACAGGCCAATTCAGGGAAAATTTCCAGCATTGGCCTCAAAGATCCTGGGCAAAGAGAGTGGTAAAGAAGGGCCTCACATGGAAATGGCTGGCAAGACCCCGCCTCAGAGCTCAGCCCAACAAGATACAGCTATCTCCAGAATTGGTAACAGTGATAAACCAAATGTTAACAGACAAAGTTCTCACTCACTCTCCAGAGGGCACACCAGTTTTTCTGTCACGCATGTTCCTCGTCCCAAAAAGAGACAGCCGTCAACTAAGACCCGTGATAGACATGTCCCTTCTCAACAAGTCAATTCACAATACAAAATTCAGAATGCTAACTATCTCCCAAGTAAGGCTAGTACTACAACCAAAGGCCTGGATAATTACCCTGGACCTGAAAGACGCCTACTGGCACATCCAATAGCAAAAAGATACCAAAAGTTCCTAGCTATCCCATTCAGAAACAAAGCAGTAATGTTCACCAGAATGCCCTTCGGTCTGAACATAGCCCCCAGAATTTTCACCAAGATAGTCAAGCAAGCTCTCCTCCCACTACTCGAAAATGGAGTAAAGATCCTGTTCTACCTAGACGACTGGTTGATTCTCGGGTCCACACCTCTCCAATGCCAAGAACAAACCTTGAAAGTAGTACAACATGTTACAAAGCTGGGCTTCAGAGTGAACCTGGAGAAGTCAATGCTCACTCCCTCACAATCAGCGGAATGGGTAGGCTTAATCTGGGACACACAACTCCAAACGATAAAGCAAAGCCCAGCCAATGCCAAACGTCTACAATTAAAACTGTTCAGAGTATTACATGCGAAGAATATCACCAGGAAACTTTGGGAATCTTTGATGGGCTCACTAAATTGGGTACAAATGACAGTACCCCTAGGCCGCCTCAGACTGAAGAGACTAATCTGGCTAGGCAACAAAGCCTTCCCTCTAACACCTCACAATTACCCGCTCGCCATCCCAAAGAGGATCCTACATCTCCTGGCTTTTTGGACAAGATCTCAAGTACGGGAATCGGTGACACACTGGTCAGATCCACCTCCCACCTTATGGATAGACACAGATGCCTCGAGCCTGATAGGGTGGGGCTACCAGTCAACGGAAGGCCATCAGAACCACGGGAAATGGACCACACTAAGTCAGTATCACATCAATGCCAAAGAGCTAGCAGTTCCTCTATTCTTTCTCAGGGACCATGCGACGTCATTGACCTCCAGATCAATAGCGTTCCGGATGGACAACATGGCTTCCGTAACTTGCTTAAAGAAACAAGGCTCCACCCGGTCCAGGATCCTTCAAGACCTCTCAGAAAAGATATTCTTTCTAGCCCAGAAATACTCCATAGTAATCCACGCAACATACCTGCCAGGGGTCTCCAATCAATGGGCCGACGCTCTATCCAGGGGAAAGAGCACTTCAGTGGAATGGGCCCTCAAACAAGAAACATTCAACCAATTAGTGCTACCATTTTCACCACAAATCGATCTGTTCGCATCTCTTCAATCAACGAAGCTCCAGGCTCACATTTCTCGGGACCTCAAGACACGGGAGGGAGGCCCGGATGCCTTCACAGTAGACTGGAACAGATGGACATCGATTTACCTCTTCCCACCCCAGACACCTCACTAATGTGCAAAGTAATTCACCACCTCAGATCGTTCCAGGGACAAGTAACCCTGGTCGCTCCAATGTGGCCTACTCAAGCGTGGTACACTCAACTTACTCAATGGTGCAACAACCCCCTGCAACTCCCCCCAACAGATTTCCACTTGGAAGAAATTGGGAACCTGCAGACCTCGCTCAATTTTGCTATGTGGACATTCTCAAATCCAAGTGGCTCCCATCCTACGACGAGGAAGTCACGGACAAGCTCACGAACCAGTACAACAGCTTCCACTCTGAGACAATACAGCTCTCACTGGAAACAATTTACAACGTGGGTTGTAGATACTAACCAGAAGAACCCATCAGCTTCCTTGTTATTGAAATACCTAAATCACTTGTTTGAAACTAAGAATCTAGCAGTTAACACACTTAGAAACCACCTGTCGGCAGTGAAGGAACCCTTCCTCACGCTTACCGGTCTATCCTTACCCCAGAAAGACGAACAAGGGTTTATGAGAGCTTGCTTCAAACTCAGAGCCCCAAATCGTCAGCTACTTCCTCAATGGTCAATCTTGAGGGTCCTAGCATTGTTACAGTCTAGGCCCTACTCGGTGAAACCAAACATAGAGAAGAAACTCAAGAAGTGTGTATTTCTGATGGCCCTAGCAACTGGCCATAGGGTCTCATAATTGGCAGCCATGGCAAGGTCCCCAAACTGTCTACGGTTTGCCCCTAATAACGACTCTGTACATATTGCACCTGCACCAGATTTTATTGCAAAAAACGAGCACCAGGAACATATCTTTACACATTTCTCCATTCCTGCCTTGAAAAAAGGAAGGATACACCATGCACTATGTCCTGTGAAAGCATTATATGCCTACTTTAAGTCTGTTATCCTTAGAAATAAGGAACATTTATGGGTTTCTCCAGATGGCTCATCAAGGTTGGGGAAAAAAGTTTTAGCATCCACGATAGTAAATGTAATTAAGGAGGCAGACCCCCAGGTGATTGCCAAAGCTCACGACGTCCGCAAGTGGGCCACTACCATCAGGTTCCTCAACAACTTTTCAGTAGAAGATATCTCTCAAACAGGTCTCTGATCCTCGAGCAATACTTTCCTATCCAGATATTTGTCAGTACACCTGGAGAGACCCAATTTACCATGCATAGCTTTAAGGCAAGAACATACCCCTTGAGGGCATTAAGTAGTCTGTTGTATCTGATTCAACACTTTTATTACCAGTCCAACAGCATAAGAGAGAGTGTGCCCTGACAGTCACTATAAATGGAAAGAAAAGAGGGGGGCGTGTTGAAGTCCCATGACGAAAAGGCAGGTCACACAATCTGAAACATATAACAAGAATGTTATGACCACATGATATCTATTACATAGCAATACCTATGTCTATTGCAACTACAAATGTTTAACATTATTTTAGTTTTTACGCTAAATTGATGAGATAGATTACCAGTATGTATTCACATCTCAATAGTTCTGTTTCTATGAAATAAGGCTTCTTTTAATGGTACCCGCCTTATACTGTATATTTTTTCTTACTGTTATACCTTTTATAAGTAAATACATGTCACAGTTCATATATTAGTTCTCAGTCTTCCTTTTATTTTGTTTTATAGCTAAAGAGCATCTGAAGGTCCCTCCACCGGTCGTGATATGCTAGGCTCTTACGTCATTGACGTAAGGAGCCACCAATAAATTACGGTTTTGACAACCCGTAAGGGAAGGAAGGAAAAACTACTATTTATTGGTGGCTCCTGAAGTCAATGACGAAATTGCCCTCCCTCCATCCCCTTCCCATTCACATGCTCAATTTGGTATATACTTTAGAGGCCAGTTCAAGGCCAACTGGGATTTCAAGGCATGCTCATAGGAACAGAGGAAGATCTGAATGCGCAAGTGGCGCGGCGTTTGAACTGTATTATTCCTTTTTCTTTTATTTTTCACTTTTCAGTGGCTCCGTCTCAATGACGTACCTTAGGAATTATTAAGGGGTACCCCCTAAGAAGATATTGGTTCTCGACCGTAGTGATCGGGATTAACCCGGGCTCAGAGGAGCCCGGAACGAGGCCATATTACCATAGGCTCTTACGTCATTGACTTCAGGAGCCACCAATAAATAGTAGTTTTTCCTTCCTTCCCTTACGGGTTGTCAAAACCGTATTATAGCTCTCATTCGTATATTATATAATTAACGTTTTTTCATTATTATTTGTATTATTATTAATTGAATTTTTATTTTTTTATATCAGTTTTCCTACTCCCGTTTAATATTCCTCATTTTCGTATTATCGTACTGTATCCCGGTACAGTATTTGCGTTTTATGTGTCCTTTTTTTTCACATTTCACAACGTTTGAACCTCATTTTGGGTTTCTTGATTTATATATCTATTTCTTCCGTGATTACAGTACCTTGCATCTTTTTTCCTTGCCCTGGGTTTTACTAAGATTTTTTTTTTTTGTATTGATTGTTTGTTTTGCCACGCTTATGTGTACTCTTATTTTTTTTTGTTACTGTTATTGATTGTTTGTTTTTCCATGCTTATGTGTACTCTTACCAAATTCTTGCTTGTGCTTTGATTCAGGTATTGACTAGAATGCTTGCTTTTGTGTTTTATGTGAAGGGTTGGTGTGCTTTTAGTGCTTTATGCATGTTTATTTTATGCTTGGTCTGTGCGGCTGCTTACAATGTTTTTTTATGGTTTAGTAATATGCTTGCTACATTTGTCTGTCTATTCTTGTAATGCTTTTTATGCCATTAGAAACATGGACTTTGTTTTAATTTATTATTTTGTTCTTCCCTTTTTTTTAGGGGGCCCACCTTGTTTTTATCTTTTGCTCTTGTAGTAATGTACACCCTGTGTGGTGGATTGTGTTCTTTTATTTATAAATTATTATTTTACTTAAGTGTTGTTTCCACATAGCAATTTTGATTAGTTGTCTTGTCTTTTTACTGTGTTCGTATAAGTTTTGGTTTGTTTATTTTCAAGTTTTACATTATAATTTCTCACTCTCTCTCTGGGTTGTATCCATTCGACCCCATTCAGCCTACTGTTTTAAGACATTTACCCCCACCCAGGTGTCAATATTTTCCTGGCGAGCGGTAGCGAGCCAGCATATATATATATTTGTTTACAGCAAGCTAAATTTGTAAATTTTTCAATAGAAAAATGTCTCCGGCGAAGACGGAGTTCTCCATACAATGTTGGCTCGCTATCGCTCGCCAAGTAGAAATCAACACCTGAATAGGGATAAACGTCTTCAAACAGTTGGCTGAATGGATACAAGCCAGAGAAAGAGAAAAAAAAGCAGGTGACCCCCCTTAACCCTTTCAGTACGATGACGACTTTTTACATTTGATTCTGGCAGAAATTAAACCATTTTATGCAGTTTAAGAAGGACCTGTGTTATTCAGAGGGTTTATTGAGATTGTATTCACCCCTTTGAGTCCTAGAGGTAGATTTTAAGGTAAAGAAAAGTGTCTATTGGTGAACATAATATGATCTAATTACGTCATCGTGTTGAACGGGTTAAGAGGGGTCACCTGGTTTTCTTGTCTTTCTCTCCTTTTCTCTCTTTCTCTGGCTTGTATCCATTCGGCCCCATTCAGCCTACTGTTTTAAGACGTTTATTTCCATCCAGGTATCGATTTAGCGAGCCAGCATTGTGTATGGTGAAATCCGGCTTTGTCGGAGAAATTTTTCTATCGAAAAATGTACAAATCTAGCCTACTGTCAAAAGCATTATTAAAAAAATGCTGGCTCGCTATAGCTCGCCAGGAAAATGTTGACACCTGGATGGGGATAAATTAACGTCTTAAAACAGTACTGTAGGCTGAATGGGGGCCTAATGGATACAAGCCATAGAGAGAGAGAAAACAACGAGGTGGACCCCCTTAATAGAAGAAAAGAATCTATACATAATGTGTGTTGTGTATAGTTAATGTGTATTCTCTGTTTGTCCCAATTGCTTGCCTTGTTTACTATGGTTAACCCTTTCTCTGCGGGGTGTTTTGGGCTATTTAGGGCATATTCAGGCACTCCTGAATGATAAATCTAGCATCTGCATTAAATGAACTGTATTCTGCCAAAAACTAGACGAAAATAGCTTCAAAATGAGACCAGAACGGGCCTCGTACGTGGCCTGGTTCACCCGCAGCAGTGCCAATGAAACACGGGAAACCCGCTATTTGTTAGCACTCGCTCACTTGGCTACACTGTTGTGAGAGAGAGAGAGAGAGAGAGACCTGCGCGAGACACAGTCTACCTCAGTGAGCCGCTCGCTGCTCTGAGGGTCGGAGGTGGGCCCCTCACGCTCCCGCCCACTGACACTTGATTTTTACGGTTTTTACAAGCCTGGAAATTGCTGCAAATTGCCAGGACGTTCCAGAACGTCACCCGCAGCGAAAGGGTTAATATATGTTTTATAAGCTTGTAAATGACTGTTATGCTTAACACTATCTGGTCTGATGACTTGGGGGATATTATGATATTATGTTTTATTATTATGGAGAAATTTGCTTGATTTTGCCATTTTCGATCAATGTATTATACTAGTTTGTTCCCTAGGCTAACAAAAATACCTTCCCAGACTTCTGATTATTATGGACAATTTTGCTTTATTTTGCCATTTTCGATAATTGTATTATAGTTTGTCCCCTAGGCTAACAAAAATACCTTCCCAGACTTCCTTTATACTAAATGATGATCACCCAGAGCCCCTTCAAGCTAAGTTTGTCAATTTTTTAAAAAGAAGAATGTCCGAGGTAGGCTAAAGTCGGTTTCATTTCGGCTGACGGTAAATTATAAAGTTCCCATCAAGGTTTTTCAGTTATTTTGGAAATTTTGTAATGATATAGGATGTTGATTATATAAACCGTCTTGTTGGTGTAATGGTTAGTGTTTACAAATCTGTGTGTGATAACCCAGGTTCGAATCCCGGTGGATCATATATAGGCCCTATGCTTTCATTAATTTCATTGGAGGTGTTTGGTGTGGTGAAATTAATAAAAATATAGATTAATAGGACGCAGAAACATAGTACAGTAGTTTCATATTTTTCCATTAACCCGGGAACTGCGGGAAGACTCTTAAGAGTTCCCCCGGCGGACTGCGGGAAGACTCTTAAGAGTCAGAGAAAAACAAAATCAACTTTAACCCTCCTGGCCCGGGCAGGCTCTCAAAATGACAGTGTGGGCTACCCGGGCGATCTGGCCGAAAAACGTCTAGGCCTAGGCTACCGTATTTTTGTTTAGTTTAACTGCTAGAAATTTCCCACGCATCTATAAATGTAGTGCGGTTTCCAATCTGTAGACTGGCGTTGAGTAGAGCTCTCTATGTCAACTGGTTCAGTTGTGATGACGATTTCAGTGGAGAGCACTTGCAGGCGATGTTAGCAATATGACGATCTATTCACTACTGAAACAATGACATACAGACATACAATAACAAACGAGTCTTCTCTTTCTTGTTTTCGGAGGTGCGGTGACGTAACGATCGGCTTTGTTTACATGCGTCGGACGCACGGCGTTCAGACCAAGCTGAATAGGCTTTCAAGCTTACAGATTTTAAAATGACACCCGGGCTCCTGCCCTTAATTCGTGGTGTCATTTTAAAATGACAACCGGGCCAGGAGGGTTAAACATCGAAAACAAAAAAAATAATATTTTAATTTTTGTATTTTTGTATTTTTTTTTTGCCCCTGGGCCATGCAAAATATCACTCCTCTACCTCCCCTCCTTCCCCACTTTCCTCCCCTCCTTCAGTTATCACCTATTTTCCCTGTTATTCCCTTATTCTGAGGTATATATTCGTGCTAACATTAGCGAGTTGCAAGCAGGGCATTGCCATCGCTGTTAGCAAGCGAGTGCAAGAGAGAGAGAGAGAGTATCGATCGACTGTGTCTCAGTGGCCTTGGGGGAAATTGGCGGGAAAGCAGGTTGCCTCACCCATACATTATATAACTCGCGGCCTGTATCTCCGATTTTGACCATCCAAACGCTGTTTTCACTCGTTTTATTGTTGTTTCAGGTTAATACCTTTATAATCAACCCATAATAGGTGCGTATGGATAAGTATTAATGCTATATATGGTAAAATGAATATTTTAGTGATGGAAACAGCTCAAATACGTAAGCACAGGCAGACGTTTCTAATTACCCCCATGCGCACTTCTTAGGTTAAGTATCGAGAAATTAGCTGCTATGGAATTCAATTTATCGTCAGCTGAAAAGAAACTGAGTATAGTTTTCTAGTCCTACCCATTGACCACTTGCGAGTTTCTTTCTATAAGTAAGTTGGAGCGGTAGACATCGATATTTAGCAGAATAACCAGCTATAATACGGTTTTAGTACATTTATTAATACATATAAAACCAAATTCAACATACTATTTATACATTAGAAACCTACATAATTACTGTATTTGTGTTAAATATCGATGTTTACAGGCCGAACTTCCTTATAGCCTGAAACTCGCAAGCGGTCAATATTTATCTTGTACCATAATATCAATCTATCCTCATAAGGGTTTTTGCCATTTGAGGAGGAATATTATATTGGCAAAGTTTGGCTGTTGATCTGATGAGGTTATTCGCAAGACACCAAACAAGTGCTCCTCCTCAAATGGTGTTTGTTAACCTAAGAAGTGCGCATGGGGGTAATTTGAAACGTCCGCCTGTGCTGACGTATTTGAGCTGTTTCCATCACTAAAATATTCATTTTACCATAAATAGCATTAATACTTATCCATACGCGCCTATTATGGGTTGATTATAAAGGTATTAACCTGAAACAACAATAAAACGAGTGAAAACAGCGTTTGGATGGTCAAAATCGGAGATACAGGCCGCGAGTTATATAATGTATGGGTGAGGCAACCTGCTTTCCCGCCAATTTCCCCCAAGGCCACTGAGACACAGTCGATCGATACTCTCTCTCTCTTGCACTCGCTTGCTAACAGAGATGACAATGCCCTGCTTGCAACTCGCTAATGTTAGCACGAAAATATACCTCAGAATAAGGGAATAACAGGGAAAATAGGTGATAACTGAAGGAGGGGAGGAAAGTGGGGAAGGAGGGGAGGTAGAGGAGTGATATTTTGCATGGCCCAGGGACAAAAAAATATATATATATATTTTTTTTTTCGATGTTTAAAGTTGATTTTTTTTTTCTCTGACTCTTAAGAGTCTTCCCACAGTCCGCCGGGGGAACTCTTAAGAGTCTTCCTGCAGTTCCTGGGTTAAAAGGCTAACACATGCATGTACCGTTCTGAGGCCTTTAGACTGTTATGATGGTTGAATTTAATGTTTTTGTTTTGATCATCAAAGATGTGAATAGTTTATTTATTATAGGTTACTAATGATAATCTTGTTACTGTATGTGTCACTACAAATCTAATGCATTGCTTCAGTTAACTATAAATCTGTATAATAAGTTATATCTATCGATCTATGTCGATCTATCTACTCAGGTGCATACCCCATTTTTTTTTTATGATTATCCTCCCCCCCTCCCCAAAAAAAAAAAAGTGGGGATTTGGCTGAGTATATAGATAGATAGATAGATAGATAGATTTGTTTTCTAATTCTTGGGGTGTCTAACTAAAAATACAGTATTAGGTTAGATAGATTTGTTTCTAATTCTGGGGGTGTCTTAACTAAAATATTAGGTTAGATCTTAGATGAGGCAAACTAAGTGTAAAAGAGTGTTATAAACTGACATAAATCCTTGCCTTCTCTTGCATGCAGCGCCTTATAGGAGTTCAGGATGGTAAGTGGTTTGGGTTTAGTGAAGTACTGTGCTATTGTTAAGGGGGGATATGGGCCTATTTATTTGATCATTTATATATTTTTTTATCATTTTTATAGTTTCTTCCCTAGACCTCCATCAAGCTTAAAAAAACACCTACCCTTCTTCAAGATAAAATTGAAAATTTTTCAATAGAAAAATGTTCTGGCCAAAGGCCGGTTCCTCTTAAATTATAGGCTCGCTATCGCTCGCCAGGAAAAAATTGACACCTAAATGACATGAAAATCTTAATATTGATAACGAAATGGGGTGATAGGTCTTAAAATTGCCAAACTAATGGGCCGAACGTCTAAAAATCTGAAAACTAATGGGGCTAAACATGAGGGAGAAGGGAGACCAGACAAACGACCCATCTCCCCTTAAGTAGACTCTCTATGGCAATATCAATAACAATCTGCTTTGTACTCATACAGTAGGGTGTTTCAATCAGCGTTTTGAATCTATTATTTTGTATCTATAGATTTGTACGGTGGCGATAATAAGTCATGTCTGAGCTGTCATTACGTTTGACTCGCTCTGTACTGTATTACTGTCTGTCAGATGTTGAATTGAGTGGGTAAGTGTAGGAACATGGTTGTATATCTCGCTCAAAAAGAAGTAATCATGTGTAACTATTGCCGATACCAATTATTGATCAAAACGTAATTGGTGCCGAGACATCACTTATTAGGCCAATTTGTACACTCACAGACAAGAGATCAAGCGATATAAGCACACCAGGTTTCAAACAATTATACTTAACTTCCGATCAAGACAGTCAAATGGGGCTTCCTCAGAAACTCCAGCTGCAGGTCTCCCTCGATTTACGATTATTATTATTATTATTATTATTATTATTATTATTATTATTATGTTCTTGAAAACCCGATCTTAAATAGAAAAATCCTATGGCAAACCCTAAAGTTAATGGGGTAAATGGGGATGCGTTCTCGGACCAGCCAAAACTCAAACATAAACATCTAAAAACCTGTAAAAATATTGTAAATTGGGGAATCGGATAGTGAGGGAGACTTGTACTTTCTCAGGGTTAAGGGAGCCCACCTCAGTTTTTCCTCTCTCTCTGGGTTGTATCCATTCGGCCCCATTCAGCCTACTGTTTTAAGATGTTTATCCCCATCCAGGTGTCGATTTTTTCCTGGCGAGCGGTAGCGAGCCAGCATATTATTTAAAATGTTTCTGACAGCAGGCTAAATTTGCAAATTTTTTGATAGAAAAATGTCTCTGACGAAGCCGGATTTCTCTATATAATGCTGGCTCGCTATCGCCAAATAAGAAAACAAACACCTGCAACAGAGAGAAATTTAAAAGGAGATAAAAAAGGCAGGTGACCCCCCTTATAATCATGCCTTGTAATCCATATTTACCAAGCTCTCCCAACTGAGCTATCTATGCCTCCCCTCATAACTAATCTGGATATGGTATATAACTAATTATATATAAATAGATAAATAAGTACATATCCTAAGGGTTGATTGTAAATTTTTTGATAGAAAAAATTCAAAAAGAAGAAATCGTGTAAATATTGCTGATACACATTATTGATCAAAACATAATTGGTGCCGAGACATCACTTATTAGGCCGACTGCACCCTGTAAGTGTATTTCAGATTTCAGAAATAAGTATGTTTTTTTGTTTTATGCCTGGCTTGCAGTTACCACTTTTGTCTATGAGTGTACAGTCGGCCTAATAAGTGATGTCTCGGCACCAAGTATGTTTTGATCAATAATTGGTATCAACAACATTTACACATGATTTCTTCTTTTTGAGTGAGATACACAACCATGTTCCTACACTCATCCACCCTATTCACCATCTGACAAACATTAATACAGCACAGAGCGAGCCAAACGTAATGACAGCTGAGACATGACTTATTAGCGCCACTGTACATGAAAGTTATCCATTTTTGTAGGTTTATTGAAGATATCGTTTAGTGATAATAAATCAAAGAAACTCATTGGCATTGTCTTGGTAGATTTGAGTACATAAGGTGCAATTTTAGTTTCTATGTATAACCAGGTTCCTGATTCACTAGAATAGCTAAGGATGCTTAACTCTAAATATAGATGCATGATATTAATGGAAAGGCATAAATCTTATATTAATTTGCTCTAAGTATTTTCATTGTCTAATGATACATAGTTAAGTGTTTATGTCCATTTTCCAATTTGGACAATTGGAAATTTTTCGGCAGAAAAATGTTCCGGCCAAAGGCCGGTTACTCTTAAAATTACAGGCTCGCTTTCGCTCGCCAGGAAAAAATCGACACCTAAGTGACATAAAAGGTCTTTATGTTGACAAATAAATGGGGCATTAATTCTTAAAATCGCCAAACTAATGGACCGAACGTCTTAAAATCTAAAAGCCAATAGGGCTAAACACAAGGGAGAAGGGGTCTAGAAAATGACCCATCTCCCCTTAAATACAATACCAAGGCCTATAGTCGATTCATTATAACTAGGCCAGAACACCTTGAACTCTAACCTGTGTAACTCAAATAGGGCAAAAGCAAATGGGCTGTAAATTTCCACACCTATTCCCTGGCTGACCCTTCCCAGATGGTAGAAATAATATCTCGATTACTCCCATGTAACTAAAAAAGGACAAGAGCAAATGGGCTGTGAATTTCCACACCTATTCTCTGGCTGACCCTTCCCAAATGGTAGATATGAGAGCTTGATTACTCTAGTCGTTGATGAGTTACAGAGGTTAGTGGTCAAGATTTTTTGTGAGATAACGCACTCTGTACCGGTGACGTCCCTTTATATTATATTCTGGCAACAAGTAGACAATTTTATTCAGCTTTAGAAGGATCTGTGGTAGGTAAAAGAATTTACTGAGATAGTTTGTAGCCTTTTAATGGTTAGAGGTCCTTCCTAAACTTAATAAAATCATCTAATAGTTGCCAGAATATAACGAAAGGGACGTCGCCGGTACAGTATGGGCTTAAGAGGTTATAGGTAGCGCCAGCGAACTTGACAATAATCTTGACCCCTTAACTTCTTATAACTGGAAATGAATGAAAGCAACCGGGCTGACGTTTCTATCATTTGGGGAAAGTCCACCAGGAAATAGGTGTGAATATTTACAGCCAGTTTGCTCTAAGCCCCTTTGAGTTATAGAGAGGTCAGGGATGAAGATTATTGTCAAGTTCGTTGGTGCTACCTATAGTGGTCAAGATTTTTCGCCTAATTGTAATTAATAGGGTACAAGTTATGGTTTTTAGGGTACAAGTTAGGGTTTTTCTTAGGGTACAAGTTAGGGGTTTTAGGGTACAAGTTAGTTTTTTTTTCTCCTTGTACCAACACCCCTGACCTTTGGCTTTACAGGGGAGCTGGGGAAGGTGGTTGGCACTCTAGTAGCCATGATGACCCACGCGCAGGAGAACGACTGGCATAGTCAACAACAACAACAAGGAGAACAAGAAGACTCCGACGAGGAGAGGAACGTGTGAGCTTAAGGAAGAGGAAGAGAAGAAGGAAGGGTAACAGAAAATAAACAAGAGAAGAAGGAAGGAAACATAAAAAATAAACAAGAAAGAGAAGAAGGAATTTAACAAAGAAAATAAACAAGAAGGAAGGCAAAGAAGAAAATAAACAAGAATGTGTGAGCTTGAGGAAGAGAAGAAGGAAGGAAATCAAAGAAAATAAACAAAAGGAGAAAGGAACTATAGGAACATGTGGGCTTTACCAAGAGAAGAAGGAAGGAAAAGAAGAACAAATATGAGGAGAAAGGAAGAAAAGAGTAGAGTAGGTAATGAAGGAAAGAAAGAAATAGTAGAGAAGGAATGTAGATAAATATCATGATCCATAGAAAAGGAGAATGAAAGTTAGTGTAAGAAATAAATGTCTTGCACAGTAAGATAATCCGTGAAGATAATAGATTAAAATGTAAAACTTGCAAACTAAACAAACCAAAATTGGGACAAGGACAATATAAAGTCAAGTTAAATTAGCAAAATCGCTATGTGGAAACAACGCTTACTAAAATGAAAATTATTAAATAAAAGAACACAATCCACCACATAGGGTGTACATTACTACATGAGCAAGTTAAGAATGAAGCTTAGGAAATGGAAAACTTGCCATAAATATATATATATATATATATGTTCTAATGTATTAAGTAAGGCAAGTACAGTATAGTCAAATATAAAAAAAGTATCATCCTAGAAGCGTATTTAAGTATAGTTTATTGATGGCAGCTTATGATTTTATTTGCATACATTTACAAGATAGCAGGTCAAATAATAAAAAGACAAGAAAAACCATATCACCTCTATGTTTTCAAGAAGACTAGGATCAGTCCATTAAGTGTGTGTCGCGAACCCCTTGTAAAGAATGTTGTTGTGCTTGTGAAATACCCTAGAAGCGAGTTTACGCCAGAGCTTTTTCCCGTGACTTCATTCTAGCAGCATTTTGAGACTTTTTTTGCTACTATCGGTAACTGATATTAAGAAACTCGACAGCATACTTCATTCTGGCAGCATTTTGAGACTTTTGTACTGCTATCGGTAACTAATATTAAGAAACTCAACAGCATACTTCATTCTGGCAGCATTAAGAGACTAATTTATACTACAGTACTATCGGTAACTGATATTTAGAAACTTGACAACTTAAATTAAATGCATTCCAAACAAAGCAAGCAAAACAATAATCGCATAATAATAATAATAATAATAATAATAATACTGTAGTTCTAAAGCTTGCGCATGCTAAGCCAGCTAAGGATAGCCCAATAAGGCCGATTAGGCGTATTTCCATTGGGGTCCTGTAGTACTACCCCATCTCCTTGCTCATGAGGGATGGTAATGACTCACTGCTTGTGAAAAATTCAAAACATGAACGACACTATATAAAGACACAAAATTAATGAAAGTATAAGGGAACATAAGCAACAAGAACAAGAAAGATTACAATAGGAAGCCAAATTCTTATCAAGATATACTGTATTCCAAAAGCTGTCTGATAAAAGTTTGTGGGAAAAAGCGTTTATGTATGTCCACCTTAATACCTCAGTCCTCCCACACCTTAACGTATATACCCTAGTCGAGTCATTATTCCAGTATGGTGCACACATTTAATAAAATAAGTCAAGATAAATTTCAATATGAGGGAAACAGAAAATGTAAACAAAAATTATATTGTTTAAAATTTATTTTAAAAGTGAGGAATGCAATGAAAATCTATCGGATAAAAACAGAGGAAAGCAAATAAACTGAATATAAATTGTCATCTAATAGCAGAGGGAAACAAAGACAATTTTAACAAAATCTTATTGAATAATGACAGATGAAAGCCAAAAAAATGTGAATAAAACTAAATTGGATACCGTAACAATAGAGGGAAGCAAAGAATATAAGAACATATACTTAGTCTTCTTTTCCTCTCCCAAGCTCACCAAACGTCTACACTCCAACGCCCTGCCCAATCAGACTCGTCCCACGGACTCCTGTTCAAGAAATAATAAAAATAAGGTTCTCGAGAAATGTAGACCTAATTTAGCCTTAGCCTCTCTCCTTCCTCCAGATTCCCTTCCGCCCGCAACCCCTACTCTTCCCTCACGTCATATCAATTTTTATATACGCTCGTGCTAGGATAACGCTGTGTGCAGACAGGGAAAGAGATGAGAGTCCTGCAAGTCGTGTTCGGTCTGGTACCACTAGCCAAGGTGGGAAATTATGGAATAGATAGGGTTAACTGCCTGTATTACAGAAGAAAAAGGGATCTGTTACAACTAGCGAACACATGAATTTCATTTAATAGATAGATTGAATTTGTATGCTTCTCATAATCTCTTAAATTAAGGCATTAAAATTTGTTGTGCGCTTTGTGTACCGTACAACACGGCAATATAGGCACTGTTAAAATCCCACTATACTGATGCTATTATAATATAAAACTTGCAAAATAAATGTATATCAGTTTCACTAATTGACACTGTAAGACTTACAATAATTATACTGTAATGTACACTTACTGTAGGCGTTAAATTTGAAATAGTTCAGTACAGTTAAACTTGTACAGGTACTCTCATAGGTGCAAAAGTAGACATTATCCCTGATTTATTGGTTAGCCTTAGGCTAAATGGGCAGTACCCAATGTAATCATTTTCCCAAACTATTAACTCTGTATATAAGAAAGGGATGGTGTGCAATGTCTCAAATACGGGGGTTACAATTGTCACAGGCAGGATCAACCCATCTACTATCCCCTATCCATCGAATTTGGTTGTAAATAGGAAAACACCAATAGTATGTAATGTCATATTCTCTGTTTAGCAAGGATTAGGCCTACATGTTAAATGAATAAGAACAACAAAGGTAATCCCCCTGCACTTTTGCATTTGAATGTACATAGAAAACCAACAGTACTGTATATGCAATATCTCGGATTCTGAGGTCACACACAGGCTTAACAACCAGGACCAACAAGACTAATTTCCCCCTCTGCACATATTTACTCTTTAAAAAAAGGAAGGAATGGGAGGGAGAGGGCGGTTGACGCTATCCATTAGCCCCGCGGTGGGTTTGTAAGACTTGCACAATGTACCAGTAGATTCAGATGGGTTTTTAAGAAATTTTTGTGAATAAAATATGGTTACCTATACCCTGTAAGCAGCAAACCCCTAATACCCCTGCCCCCCCACCCCTCCTCCCATGTGTATGTCCCCCCTATACCCTTTCCCTCCCCTCACCTGTTAACAAAATGTAGAGTTGTATGCCTGAATCAAAAATATGCAAGCAAGAATTGGTTTTATGAGTCACATGTGTGTTGATAGAAGACTATGAAGATATAGGTAATGTATTAGACCCTTTCGCTACGGGTGATCGTTTTTTTTAATTTTTCCCGGCTGTCATCAAATATTTTATTCTGTTTATGAAGGATCTGTGATAGCCAAGGAGTTAATGGAGATGTATTATACATCTTTGGTTACAAGACGTCCTACATAAGCTGCATAAAATGTTCTAATGATAGCCAGAATATAATGCAAACGGAGTCACCTATAATAAAGTGGTTACACCTGGCCGATCCAATTACGCCTCTTTGTGTTTTGTTCCAGCACTACCAACTGATTGTAATAAGCTTAGGAAGGTTCATCTTTGAGTCGGTAAGTTAAGAAAAAAATGCTACTAACTTTTGACAGCTCAAGACTCTTCCAAAGTTGATGGTTGCTTTGCTTAGAATGTATATAAGTACTATTTGAGGAGGAACACTTTGAAATTTTAGCTAACTTGTGGTTATTGATATATGTTAGGGTATTTGAAACCTTGAAGTATTAATCATGGTGGATACCGTACGTAAAGTATCCACTGCAGATACTTAACCCACTGAGCCTCAGCGACGCAAACAGTGCGTCGGCAATATATGTAGCCTAATGCTAAACCCCAGCATCACATACGTCGCGTCAGTGTTAATTACTGTACTCCGGTTCTATGGCACCTAGAGGGCTCAGATTTGTATGGGAACTGTGTAAGTATCCCACGCAACCATGCCGATGGTTGAAAACTCTCAAAGTCCAACCGTGAGTGCGCAAAAATATGGTTTTTGGGGGTTATTGCCTTCAATTTTTTACTCTTGTAAAATCGACTTTCGGGGGCTCCATAGGACCCCTTTTTGATAGTTTTTTTGTGGTTTTTCCTTCATTCCTAACCCATTCATTTCTGGATTTTTTTTTTTTTTTTTCAAAACTTGCTGGCCCCTGGTGGTACATTTACCTTACCTTTGGATACCTTTGGATGTGTTCGCCGCTCTTCTAGCGGCACCAAGGAGCGCGACGCCCCTCATTATGTGTGGTGATTTGGTGCAGTAGACTGTTTGAAGCGACAGCTTGCTCCCTTGCGAGGATGGGCTCGTCTGGCACTTTTTGCAGTTCGACATCTAGGGTTCTCTTGAAGTTGTCTAACGAGATGTCCCTCATGTGTCTTACTTGCCGTGGGAGTTTGTTGAAGAGACGTGGGCCTCTGTGTGATAACCAGCCCTCTCGCAGAGAGCCCATAGCACCCCTGTTATTCATCCGGGGGATTTCGCATTCCCAGCCTCTCCTATCACTGAATTTCATGACTATCGGAGTATGTAGGCTTGGTACTAAACACTCTGCGATTTTCCACGTGTATATTATTAGGTAACGTTCTCTTCTACGTTCCAGTGAGTACAGATTCTGTGCTCTTAAACGCTCCCAATAGTGTAGATGTTTTATCGAACTTATATGCGAAGTGAAATTTCTTTGTACACTCTCTACGTCATTTATTTCACCTACTTTGTATGGGGATGTTAATACGCTACAGTATTCAAGCTGCGGTAGCACTAGAGATTTGAAGAGCGTTATCATAGGCAATTCACCGCGTGTTTTAAAAGTACGCAGAATCCAACCCGTTAGACGTTTCGCAGCCGCCACTTTGACCTGGTTATGTACTTTGAAACCCATATTTTCAGACATTAATACCCCAAGGTCTTTCACACTGTCTTTCCGTTCTATTATGTGGTTAGATTCTGTTAAGTAATTTGTAATTTCTTTAACACCATTATTATCTCCATACCGTATTAATTGGAATTTTTCCTCATTGAATTGCATGTTGTTTTCCCTGGTCCACTGGAACACTACATTCGTGTCTTCCTGCAGTCGGCCCGTGTCCTCTTGTGTGTTTACTATCTTGCTTAATTTTGTGTCATCAGCAAAAGACGACACCGTACTGTGTCTGGTGTTAGTATCTATGTCGCAAATTAGTATGAGGAACAGAAGGGGCGCTAGCACTGTTCCTTGGGGCACTGAGCTTTTGACATCCGAAGGCTCAGAAGTGACTTGGTTTACTACTACCGATTGTTTTCGGTTTACGAGGAAATTGTATATCCACCGTCCGATTTTCCCAGTTATACCTTTTGCTTTCAGTTTGTGGGCTATTATACCATGGTCACATTTATCAAATGCCTTAGCAAAATCGGTGTAAATGACATCCACGTTTTTCTTTTCTTCTAGCGCTTTAAGAATTTTGTCATAGTGTTCCAAAAGTTGTGAGAGACATGATCTTCCCGCTCTGAACCCATGTTGACCGGTGTTGTGTAGTTCATTTGTCTCCATGAATTTTGAAATTTTGCTTCGCAGGACTCGCTCGAAAACTTTAATGATGTGAGAGGTTAGAGCTACCGGGAGGTAGTTTTTTGGTAGTGCTTTACTCCCTCCTTTATGCAGTGGGGCAATTATTGCGTTTTTCAAGCTATCTGGTATGTCACCAGTGTCTAGACTCCTCCACATTATAGCCAGGGGTTTTGAGAGGTTTTCCTTACATTTTTTCATTAGGATCGAATTCCATGAGTCCGGGCCTGGTGCCGAGTGGGATGGCATGTTGGAAATGGCCTCTTCTATGTCTTTTGGACCGAAATCAATATCCAGCATCTGAGGGGTTTCCGTGGGGGAGGTTTCCATGAAAAATATATTTTGGTCTCTGATGACTTTTGTTTCATCAGGCTCACTGAATGCCATTTCATACTGCCTGCTTAAGAGTTCGCTCATTTCCTTTTTGTCCCCTGTGAAAGAGCCGTCCCCTTTGCTCAGTGGGCCGATGTTTGATGTTGTTTTAGCCTTTTGTTTGGCGTATGAAAAGAAATATTTATTTATAACTAGCTGGGGCTCAGTGGGTTAAGGGGAGATTTCCACCTGAAGGACTTTTTTCTGGACCCCTTTCTCCCTCATGTTTAGCCCCATTGCTTTTGAGATTTTAATACGTTCGCCCCAATAGTTTGGAGATTTTAAGAACTCTCGCCCCATTTCTGTCAATTTTAAGACCTTTCGTGCCATTTAGGTGTCAATTTTTTCCTGGCGAGCGATAGCGAGCCTGTAATTTAAGAGGAACCGGCCTTTGGCCGGGAAATTTTTCTACCGAAAAATGTACAAATTTATCTTGAAAGGGGATCTACTGTAGGGGGAGTAATTTTAAGCTTGATGGAAGTCTAGGGAACCAACTAGAAACCTCCCCTTAAAGCTCCCAGTGTTGTAGTGTATGTTATATGTGACTCAAAAGAAGCTATAAGTGAAATGTTTGCCAATAAAGTGCTCCTCCTCAAATGATGTTTATCTCCCATTTTGTCAACATCTGGAATTTGATAGTTACAAGATATTACAAAATACAAAGAAGTGTGGTCTGGTAGGAAGGTTAAAACAAGACTGCCCACGGAAACCCTCGTGTATTAACAATAAGGGGGTCGCTGTCACGCAAAGACTTTTTCTGACAATTTTGTCCATTAATTCCATCTAGCAAATTTTTAATTAAGCTTTATATCAGAATGGAGCCACCTAAAATTCAGCCCCTTTCTTCCGGATTAATTGGGGAGAACCTCGTCCGGAAGTGTGAACATTCTTGAAGTGTGAAACATCTTGGCTTTTCAGGATTTTACCCTAGTCTTTTGAATGTTGCTCAGAAGAAAATGGTTAATTCTAAAAGTGTGAAAGACTGGTACAGTATATCTCAACTTATACAGTACGGTACCAATACATTACACTTACACTTAGTTACACTTAGTTGTATTCCGTCCGTTAGTGACACAGTTGAGCTGGGGCTCCACTGCGACCAGGCAGCTCCCTTTCTTCCACTCTCCATTCCAGAAGTCGGTTGGAGTTGGTGCTGGGGTATCCTGGTGTTGGTGGCCGGTCCGGTATTTTGGCCAGCCACATGTCCAAGTGTTTCTTGAAGGTGTCTGGAGACACCCCGGTCATGTTCCTGAGAGGGGCTGGTATACAGTTGAACAGTCTGGTTCCATTGTATGTGAAGCTGTGATGGATCAGGGATTTGATTTTTTGTGTTGATCCCGGCGTAGTCCTCACATAGCACAGCCTCCCTCGCCTTTGGTGCTGAGTCTCTTGGATGTTTGGATTTGGTACCTTTTTTTCCAAAATCTTCCAGACATAGATGATGATGTATCTCTCCCTACGTCTTTGAAGTGAGTACAGCTGCAGCTCCTTAAGTCTCTCCCAGTAGTTAAAGTGTTGAAACCCATGGATTTTACTGGTGAATGTCCTCTGGGTGGCTTCAATTTCTGTTATTTCTCCTACTTTTTGGGGAGACCAGAGCTGGGAGCAGTACTCCAGTCGTGGTAGGACCAGTGACTTCCACAGTGTTAGCATACACCTCTCATTTCTTGTGTGGAAGGTTCTCAGGATCCAGCCTGCTATTTGTTTTGCTGTTGTTGTGGCTTTGGTAATATGCTGGGAAAAAGTGGCGTCACTGCTCATATTTACTCCCAAGTCCTTCACTGTGTCCTTGGCGGTAATTTCTTGCTGTCCACTTTTGTAGTTGGTGTCGTTTTGTAGTGCTCTCTTGTTCCCGTACCTTAGAAGCTCGAACTTGTCTCCGTTTAGGGCCATGTTGTTTTCTTTTGCCCACTTCAGGATTTTGTCCAAGTCTTGTTGTAGTTGCTGAGCATCATGTTGTGAGGTGATTTTCTTCATGAGTCTGGTGTCGTCTGCAAACGATGTGGCTGTTGAGTGTTCCAGGTCCCTGTCGATGTCTCCTATCATGATGAGGAATAGGAGAGGTCCCAGTACTGATCCTTATGGTACTCCGCTGATGACCCCACCTGCTTCTGATAGGCTTCCTTGAACCGTGACTCTTTGTTTTCTGTTGGTGATGAAGCTGTGGAGCCATCTTCCAAGGTCTCCCCCTATTCCCAGTGATTTGAGTTTATGTAGAAGGATCCCATGGTCCACCTGGTCAAAAGCTTTGGCGAAATCTAGATATATGACGTCTACATTTTCTCCGTCTTGAATATCTTGTAGGATTTTGTCGTAGTGTGATAGTAGTTGTGAGAGGCAGGAGCGGCCTTTTCTAAAGCCATGTTGCCCCTCGTTGAACGCCTCGTTATCTTCCAGGAAGCTGACCATCTTAGCTCGTATTGTTCTTTCTATGATTTTAATAAGATGTGACGTCAGCACCACTGGTCTGTAATTTTTGGATATGCCTTTACTACCCCCTTTGTGTATTGGTGTGACATTACCTTCTTTTAGGGATTGTGGTACATATCCAGTTTGGAGGGACTTGCTCCACAGCAGTTTTAGAGGCAGGGCTAGCTGATGTTTGCAGTTTTTTAGCAGTTGGGCATGAAAGCCGTCTGGTCCTGCCGCAGAGTTTGGTCCAATCTTGTCGATGGCTGCTATTATGTCCTCTGTTGATACTGTTACCGAGGAGAGTTGATGTGGTGTCCCTGGAGCGTTGCCAAAGAAAGTCGTTGCATTCTCGTTTTCTTGTCTTCATTTGGCGGGCTGAAGACACTTTCATACTGCTGTTTGAGTATCTTGGCCATTTCGGTTGGGTCACTCTCAAGTTCGCCCGTAGGTTTTGCAAGTGGTCCTATTGTTGAGGTGTTCCTGAGTCTCCTTTTTGCGTATGCATAGAAGAATTTGCTATTTACTCGTATATTTGCAACTGCTTGGAGTTCTTCGCGTGTTCTTTGCTCTTGGTGTGACTGGATGAGTTTACGTTCAACTTCATCGAGCTCTTCTTGTAGTTTGGTGATATTGTGCGCATAGCTGGTCTTCCTTTGCTTGGCTCTCAAGTACGTCCTTTTCTTCATTAGTATTTTTCTATCTCTGGGAATCTGCTTGATCTGCTTCCTGCTTGATTTGGGTGGTATGGTGTTTTTACAGGTCTCCAGGCATTGTTTCTGGAGGATACTGAGAGTTTCGTCGACGTTTTTATCTTCGAATAGTGCCCTCCAATCAGTTCCTGCCAGTTCTGCTCTCAGTCTGTCCCAGTCTATATCTTTGCTGTAGAAGTTGAGATCTTTCAGAGAGGTGCAGGGTATTTGGCTTGATTCCTGTTGACATCTTCTTGGTGGTGTGGCGGCTGGTGTGGGGGTTCTAACTTTGATGAGGCTGTGGTCGGACATTATAGTTTTTACAGTTTCGTACGAGTGTACCAGGTCGAAGTTGTTGCCAAATAGTAAGTCCAGTGTGTTGTTGCCTCTTGTAGGTTCCTCGATGTATTGCTTCATGTATGCAGTGTCCATGATAGTCCTTAGCTCCTTGGCTTGCTGTTTTTCATCCCTGGTTCCTCCATCTATTTTCATGGTTGCCCAATTGATGATGGGCAGGTTGAAATCTCCTGTGATGATGACATCTGTAGCGGGAGTTGGAAGATTTTGTAGGAGTGATTGTATCTTCTCTGTGACCTCCTTGAAAATTTCCCCTGTATTCAGACATTTATGCAAGCAACATTTTTGGGCCTTTTAGCATTGATAGTGGTATAAAAAAACTATTCTGATGATATTGAGTATTTTTGGTGACTAAATTCTTATATAGTAGCCTACAGCCTTAATTCAGAAGCAACAAGCCGAGAATTATCAGAAAAATTGGGGAGAAATTAGCGCTTGTGTGATTCGGCAATAAGTGGGTTGGTCGTCAATTCTGTCGACGGTGCAAAGAGAAAACAAACAAACAAGATAACCCTATAATGTGATACCCCGCCCCCGCCCCACATATTATGAAGTGTCAATAATAAACACCATGCCAATTGTGTTTTCTATTCTAGTTTGTTGCTGTGTAGACTTTTTGTTACCCCCAATAGATTATATTTTCCCATTTTGGATTTTAATTTTGTAAGGAGTGGGGAAGATATTGGATTGCTAGTTGATTTTGAATAGATTTGTATAGTTTATTTTTCTTTGGGATTTAGGAAGATATTGGTTTGCTAGCTGATTATTATTGTGTTATGTGATACTGTAGAAGTGCTAGCAGAGAGTACAGCTTCGCTAGTTACTGAACATTATTGTATAATCATTATTACTATTATTGAAGGGATAGCGAAGAGTTGAGAATGCTAGCAACCAACTTGATAACAATCCCCAAGTGTTTTGTTCATTTGATTTATTATTTTTATTATTGAAAGTTTGAAGATTGATAAATACTAGCAACCAATTGAACTTTTTCCAATTATTTTATAAATTTAATTTATAAATTGCTAACGAGTGGAATTAAGAATGCTAGCAACCATTGGAACATACGTCAATCACTTTCGTCTTTAATTTCACTTTTACCACCCCTTCCCCTCTCCCCCCCTAGACTGCAAGTGACCGTAAGTGTACATATCATAAGTCATAGAGAAAAGTTTTAAAGTTATATGGAACTGTGGCATGTTGGTTAATATTTTATATAGTTTTATTGAATAGGATTTAATTTTATAGTCTCTCTCTCTTGTTCTTATAGTTTCATGGTTTTTTCTTTATTAATATTTGTTTTCCTTATATTTACTTTCCTTATTCTTATTCCCTTTTATTTTTCAACCTGTTTCGTATTCTCTCTCTCTCGATACTTTGTTTATAGTTCCCCTTTAATTCGTAGCTCTGTTATTTTATCGTCTCCGCAGCTATTTTGAAGTTTATCGGCTGTTTATTTTGGTTTGAAGTGGATGAGAGAAATTCTAGAACGTCAGGTTGTTTGATGAACTTTTAATCAATTCTTAATATTCGCTTAGAATTAACAAATAAAAGTGGCTATGAAGTTGTTGTTGTTGTTCCCCAAGCTGCCTGGCCGAACAGCCCCAAGGCCCCGAGCAAGGCCAAGGCCATAACCGAGCGCCCCCACAGAACCCTCCCTGCCGACCACAATAAAGCCTGGGTGACCGAAGCCACTCCATGGCAGGGAGCTGAGGAGGGTGCAGAAACGCCCGGGAAACCAAAGCCCCACCTAGGGCCCTGTGCCCCTCAGCAATTATGAAGAGAAAGTTAAGGGGCAAAGGAAAAATGTGACATTTTGGCTTCCAATCTTGGTAGATTGGCTATGATGTTAAAGGCGTTTGTTTTTGTTTCCCCTGCAATCTATCGTAAGTTTTTTCTGGAGTCCATTTTCTTTCAGCGACTAATTTGTTTTCACTGATCTTCACTTACACGCTCACAGTCGATCATACGGTACAGTAATGGTACTCACATTCATAAACACATTTACACACTCTTGCACTCGCATTTACACACTCTTGCACTCACATTTACACACCTTTGCACTCACATTTACACACTCTTACACTCACATTTACACACTCTTGCACTCACATTTACACACTTTTTGCACTCACATTTACACACTCTTACACTCACATTTACACACTCTTACACTCACATTTTACACACTCTTACACTCACATTCACATTTACACACTGACACTCATATTTACACTCTTACACTCACATTTCCCCTATGTTACTATTCTCCTTGATGCGGCTGGGGAGCTCGGAACATTATGGGATATTTGTGGTACCGTACATTACCTATTAACCCTTTCACGCATTTATGACGCAGAGGTTGCCAGATTAGCATACATACATACATAACATTTTAAGACTGAGTGTTCCACACATAAGTGCAGTTTCAGTCTCTTGTCCTAATGGCGGCGTTCCAGGCAACCCTGTCAAGGGCTGCTTCACTTGTCAAGTTCTTGGATTTGAGATCGGCGCCTATAGTCCGAGCCCAGGTCTTCCTTGGTCCACCCCTTGGTGCAGCTCCTCGCGATTCTCAATAGCGATTGCCATACTCTCTAGGTTTGATAAACAGGAAGAACTAAGGTCATTAGACATTTTTTTTTTTTTTTTTTTTTTTTAATATCTCAGAAGATTAGACTTGATCAAGTGATGAAAAAATGGAGCTTTCAGATCATTTTTCGAAGGTCTTCGAAAATGGAGTTTGGGTGTATATTTTCGTTAGGGGGATCGTTTTAAGTAGGAAAGTGCAAAAAAAAAATGAAAGATCGGAGACAGAGGGTACTGGTAAATGGAATAGGCTCGGGGTGGAGGGAAGTTACAAGTGGGGTACCTCAGGGATCTGTGTTGGGACCACTACTGTTCGTTATGTTTATCAACGACTTGCCTGAAGTTATAACTAATGGAAGTGAGATATACCTTTATGCGGATGACACCAAGCTGTATAGAAGAGTGAGGAGTAAGGAAGATGTGAAGGGATGGTTTGAACATTGGTTAATGCCTTTTCATCCAAAAAAATGCAAGTAGCCTACATGCGGATTGGGACAAGCAAGACAGACAAGGTGGGATACAGTATATATGAAGCGATGGAGGAAGTGAATGCAGAAAAGGATATAGGAGTAGTGATAGACAATAATGTTAAATTTCTCAGAACATTTAGCGGAAAAGATAAATAAAGCCAATAGAATTGTAGGGCTGATAAGGAAGACATTCGTGTCAATGGATGAAGAAATCTTCAGGCCACACCTGGAATATGCAAACCAGGTGTTGGCTCCATATATGGTAAAGGATATAGAAGCAGTGGAGAAAGTGCAGAGGAGAGCTAGCAAGCTGGTACCAACGTTAAAGAACGTGGACTATGAGCAGAGGTTGAGGACATTGGGACTTCCGACACTGGCATATAGGAGAAAGAGAGGGGATATGATGGAGACTTTTAAGATAGTGTCAGGAAAGTATGATGAGGATGTGTGTGAAGGTATCTTCTTGATGCGGGAGGAAACAAGAACGAGAGGACACTCTTAAGAAAATTTACAAGGAAAGAAATAGGCTGGAAAAGGCAAAGAACTCATTTTTTGATAGAGTGGTAAATGAGTGGAACGTACTGCCCCAGTATGTAGTCGATTCCGAATCAGTAAGGAAGTTTGAAAGTAATTTGATAAAGCATGGGGAAGACAAGATTTGAAGTTTGATTAAAAAGCAAAAATACAGAATACAGTAAACCCTCGCTATCTCGGACTAATTGGGGGGAGACCCAGTCCGAGATGACCGAAAATCCGAGATGTCCGAATTCCGACTTATGTCCGACTTAAGAGAGGAAAATGTCCGAATTGGAAGAGGGAGTCCGAGCCACCAGAGAAAACGGAGACTTCTCTATCACTAACAACTTTGATTCAAGATAAATTACAGTACCTGTACAGTATCCAGCAGACATATATTATAAATATCACTTTCCTTCTCCATTTCATTGTCCTTCTCCACCTCACTGTAGCCTTAGATCTCGGAATTTTCCGAGATATATGACACCTGTCCGACAGACCATGTGGGCCCTCGGAGTATTCCCCTTACATCTCGGAATTTTCCGAGATATACGGCGAACTTTCCGAGAGGCCGATGCCAGTCCGAGTAGTCCGGGTTTCCGACTTCTAGAGGTCCGAGATAGCGAGGGTTTACTGTAGTAAAAATGTTGCGTCTGCTACCGCCGCCGCCAACACCGCGAATGACCGCAGCAGTGCAAGTACTGGCACTGACCTGGATACACAGGCCTAGTTTGCCTTTTTCCAGAGGATCTACTGTAAGAAACTAAGTAAACAAAAGTTTTTAATAGTGGCCCCTCTATCATTGACGATGTTGCCTATTAGTATAATAGTCTCCATTCAACACCCATGTTGGCCGTTTGAATCAGCCGCTGCGGGGAAGAAACGAGTCATCTTCATAAGTGCAACGCTACTTCTCTTATGGTGTCGTCATAGATCGGGTACCCACTACGAAAAAACTTTCTTAAAAAATAAGAGAAGAAAAAGAAAACTTTTAATACTTAAATACTGTTATAAACACGCTTCCCACATTCGGTGGATTTCTTGCGTTGTGGCTTCTTGCCAAGCGCATCATTCTCCCTTCTCTTCCCCGCGGGCAACCTGTCAACACGTGTGCCCCGAGCTCTGCTTCATTCGACGTTCGCTCTCTTCTAGTGAGTCTTTGCTCATTTCTATATATCTGAGTTGTAGTGAACAAGATTTAGATTAACTAGCACGGGTTGTGTTATGGTTTGCCCACAGGAAGTGTTAAAATTAGGGTACATTTCAGGCGCTAACATGTTGTGTTCAAGACTGACGCCACTTGGGTGTTTACACGTGGCTCTTATTTTGCGCCTTAGTTTTTTGCTTCTCCTTAGTTAGGAGGCTTTTTATCTTCACGAGCTGTTCTACAGTCCAGTGTTTTCAGCCTAGGGGCCTTGTCTTTTTTTATTGTGCAGGCGCGCCATTGCCAGGATTGTCACACGTGGTGTGGGATCTTCTGGCGTTCGAGCCTGCTTAGAGGCCCCATGCGGGGGCTTCATCTGCTTCGTGCTGCTCGAGGTTGTCTTCAGAGTAAGTGTTATCCTGAGTGAAGATTCTTTGCCTCGTGATAAAGCCTTTAGGGACTTTTTCGTTAGGGGTGTATGTTTTTTATCTGTATGTGATATATTCTGTGCCCCTTTTTCTTGTGCTCCTGTGCGTTAGTGTTGCCCACTTTCAGGGAGCTCAAGGAGACGTCCTTGTTGCAGGGGTGTTTAGAGGAAGGTTTTCTCTCAGGCTGGTGCTCGTAGCCAAGCGTTGTCCTTGTTTTTGACCCGCCGGTCCTTCTGTCTGCGGCCTGAGGTCTGTGGCCGCCGTGACGGCGTGTGGTCTGGTCCTCTTGTCTTTTCCCCCCTGTTATATTTTGTATATGTGGTAGTGTACCACTACCTATCCTGACACTGGTCCTGCATGTCCGGCGGAAGGATACGTATCTCTGATACAAGTTTCGGCGAGCCGTTTAAGCATACCAGTTTACCCCGTCATGCGGCGGCTCAGTGAGTAAACTTACCGGCGGCTGCTAGCAATTGTATGTAATGGCACGCAGTTAACCGCTGAGTTTGTGTGGCTTTCGAATCTATGACCCATGTCACAGGTTGGCAACCCGATTTGGAGCCCCTCCTTATGATTGAAAAGGGTGTGAGGACTCTAAAGAATCTCTTAGGGATCAGAACAGGGATTGAGGCGGTGGCCTACCCTTGTTCTGGCGCCGGGAGTATAGGATGTTAAAACCTCTCAGGTTATCCTTATGAGCATTGATTCCTGGAAATTTTCTATTTCCAGATCCCTTCTACAGTCCGGCCAGCTACGGATGAGTGGTTCCCGCCGGGGAGGGGAGAGACTGTTATCATGCCTCTGTTTTCCATTTGTTCGACGCCGACGTGTCTCCTAGTACCTGTCGCATCACACAGGCTATGTATACGGCGTGTAAGGTGTCTAGACAGATCCTCTTTTCTATGGTCATCCTGGAAATGCCCAGTGTGTTCAGACTTATTTGAGGAATGGCTAGCAAGCCAGGATGTGTCATGTCTATTAACCCGGGAGCTGCGGGGAGACTCTTAAGAGTTCCCCGGCGCACTGCGGGGAGACTCTTAAGAGTCAGAGAAAAAAAAAATCAACTTTTGACATCGAAAAAAAAAATATTTTGTTATTTTTTTATTTTATTTTTTTTTTGGCCCCTGGGCCATGCAAAATCTCAGTCCTCTACCTCCCCTCCTTCCCCACTTTCCTCCTCTCCTTCAGTTATCACCTATTTTCCCTGTTATTCCCTTATTCTGAGGTATATTTTCGTGCTAACATTAGAAATCCGATTGGAGGGTGTGGTCATCACTGATAGCAAGCGAGTGGAAGAGAGAGAGAGAGAGTATCGATCGACTGTGTCTCAGTGGCCTTGGGGGAAATTGGCGGGAAAGCAGATTGCCTCACCCATACATTATACAACTCGCGGGCTATATCTCCGATTTTGACCATCCAAACGCTGTTTTCACTCGTTTTATTGTTGTTTCAGGTTAATACCTTTATAATCAACCCATAATAGGCGCATATGGATAAGTATTAATGCTATTAATGGCACAATGAATATTTTAGTGACGGAAACACCTCAAATACGTCAGCACAGGGGGACGTTTCCAATTACCCCCATGCGCACTTCAGAGGTTAACACTCATTGAAATAAAGAACAAATTCGCAGCTTACATGTCTAGAGTAGCAGACGTTGAGTTATGCTGCGATAATGCTGAATTGTTAAGAATAGTTAAACTATATTCTTTCGAAACCGCCCCAATTGCTCAGACACAGAACCCTCCGGTATCATGCATGAACATGGCCTCCCCCCATTCGTCTACGACCACCATACAGAGCTCCCCTCCCCACTACAAGAGGAGTCGCTCGGTGTCGCCGGAATGTCTCTCTCCACCCCAACCATTACCTCCTGAAGGCCTGGGTCAGAGGTCTTCCAGTGTGGAGTTCCTGCCAGACAAGATATGAAAACTATCTAGCCCTCGGCGTAGGGAGAGGGTAACTGTAGACAGCCTTAACTCTAGCTCGCAAGTTTGTCAAACGGAGCAGCAACCGGTAGCATCGACGTCCGCCGCGGCGACGCCCATGGTTTTCCCCAGTCTCATCGCGACGGAAGCCGACCGACCGCGGTCTGCGATGTGGGTTAAAAAATCAGGTACGGTTAGGCTCCAGGGTTCTAGACTTGTGTTGGATACCAGTGACGCGTACTAGCAGGCATAGATAGTTTGGACATGTGGAGAGGATGGATGAACAGGGTTCTATACTTGTGTTGGATACCAGTGACGCGTACTAGCAGGCATAGATAGTTTGGACATGTGGAGAGGATGGATGAACTAAGTTGGGTGAACAGATGCAAGTCCATGAACGTGGAGGGAGCTGCACCAAGGGCCAGACCAAGAAAGACATGGAATCAGACCTTGCTGTCTGATCTTGAATTGAAGAACCTGACAAGTGGGGCAGCTCTGAACAGGTCTGCCTGGAATGCTGCCATTAAAACATGAGACCAAATCTGCACTTTGTGTGGAGCACCCGGTCTTTAAATTTGTGTATGTATGTATGTATGTAACCTCCCATGACGCTCGGGCCGCCCCAGCAGCTGGCCGTGGGATACAATAATGGTAAAGTCCCCCCACCCCCATGATTTATTGTCATCATCATGTATATTTTACCATCAGGGGGCAAATAACAGCTGGCCGGGAGTTAATATTATGAACTCAAGCGGGCCGCGGTCAGACTGGAGCGCGGCCCGGGTGACTGTACACCTGTAATCTACAAGAATGGTTTAGGGAAGTAGCTACGGTGTACCGGTATTGGAGGGGAGGGGGGTTAGTGTGTAAAGGGTATATACAGTAGGAGTAAAATGCTAACTCGGTCCCCTGGGCCCTCTAGGAAAGCCAAGTCAAAATCGAAATCCTAAACTAATGGTCCAATTTTAATTCTGTTTGCGCCATTCGATTCGGCTTGCCAAAGTGTACTTATGGTATAAATTTAAACAAAATCCGTTCATAAATAACTTGTCTATGGAGTTTTTAAACTTTAAAATAGGTCAACATTTAAAAAAAAAAACATTATACCGTTGAAACCGCAACGGCGAGACGAATCCAAATATGTAATAATATTGACAAGTCAAAATTCGACCAAAATCACCACTTTGCCGGGGTTTTTTTTGAGAAAAATATTTTCGATTCTGGGCGAATGGCTGGGCGAAAATTAAATCTAAGACCATGTCTAGAAGCAGCTCGGCGAGAAAAAACGAATGGCAGCAGTTATAATTCTCTAGGACTTATAGTTTGGGCTACAGAGGACTTTTAATGTCCCAAAAACAGTCCCCTGGGCCCTCCAGGAAGGCAAAGTCAAAATCGAAATCCTAAACTAATGGTCCGATTTTAATTATGTCTGCGCAATTCGATTCAGCTTGCCAAAGTGTACTTATGGTATAAATTTAAACAAAATCCGTACATAAATAACTCGTCTTTGGAGTTTTTAAACTTTAAATAGGTCTAGGGAGCCTAAAAATAGGTCAAAATTATACCGTTAAAACCGCAACGGCGAGACGAATCCAAGTTATAGGTTTGACTCCTGCAAGGAGATAAAGAAAACCTAATATTTAGTAGTGGCCCCGTAATAATTGACGATTATGCCTATTACATAAGGCTACCTCTTCAAACACCCATAAGCGCAGTTTGAAACTACCGCCGCAGAGCTCAGAGGAACCTTCATCATAAGCACACGCTATATCACTCATGGTTCGTCTTTATGATTGGGTTCTCACTATGAAAAAACTTTGTAACAAATAAAAAATAAAAATAAACTAAGAATAACTATTTATAAGCTTTCCATATTCCGTGGATGTACTTCTGTGGATTCTTGGACCAGACGCTTACTAGCGCATTTCTCCGCCTTCACTGACATATCATTGATATCAAGTATAACAAAATCCTTAATACATCAACGAATGGGAAGGGGATGGTCGGGAGGGCCCCAGTCGTCAATGATTACGGGGCCACTACTAAATATTAGGTTTTCTTTATCTCCTTGCAGGAGTCAAATCTATAATTTATTAGTGGCCCCTCCATCATTGACGATTATGCCTGATATCTAAGACTGGAGGGGGACATTCGTAATCATATCATAACCATTGCAAATAGAATAGGCAGATAATCAAACATCCACATAGTATTCTTACTTTGTAAAAAATTATATTTTTATGTATAAACTTTATACAACATATAAAAAGGGGTACAAGCAGGGGCGTGCTTAAAGAAGCCTGCTTGAGGAAAAAGGGTAACTATGAGAATCTGTTCACAGATCTGAAAGTTAAAGGCACTCCACTTAAATTAAGTGGTGAAAAATAAAACTTTATGTTTACATGTGCACATATAAACCCCATTATTCTAATGTGTATATTCCTCAAAATGAGACAAAAAATAGAATAAATTCTTATACTATCGCAGATGTACTTACGAAAATGCTACTCGTAGGTGCAACGACCGAGAACTTTTTGAAAATTAAATTGCTTCAACAGTGTAACCCACTTAAAGAAACAATTGTACTACATTCATTGTACCACAACAACATTTCCCGTAGTCCTTTCTACCGAGAAATTTTAATCACAACACTTATACATTGTATCACAGGTCATATACTCTGTACATATCCTCCGGCGGGGTCTAGGGTGTCTTATGTTTCACTGACTGCACCCCTCCCCCCCCCCCCACTTTCTTAACCTAAACAATTAGTGACTTAGAGACACATCTAGACCCTTTGCTGTAAAGCTACACATGGCATTGATGGTTTGTCTAGTGCTACCGACAGGTATCGAGTCAACAACGTATGATGCGAAGCTCATAGTTGAGGAGTAGCTATGTCTTCAACTGAATTTTTTTTGGAGAAAACGTAAAGATACTGCCCATTTGCGTACAGCGTGGGCCCTACCCACTACGCCGGGATTACTCGCTTTAATGACTTCTACTAGCAGAGAAGCCATTTTACGTTTCATTAATCTTTTACCTGTACTCGATACCCATAATGCACCTTGTTGGTTAAGAGGTGCCACTCTCATATATTTGGGTAAATCTTGTACAGGACCCAAATTATGGTGCACTTTACCCCGTTTCAACGCCGGCACCGTGAACTCTGAGAAAACATGTTCACTGTGTTCATTCTTGGCGATGAACCCTGGGGAAGGAGCAATATGAATGCAATCATTTAGTCTACCACATCTTATGCAAGTAGGGGTGTTGCTCATCGCCGCCAGCTCAGACACCCTGTTACCAGTTGCCAAAGCCATAAGGAACACAGCCTCTTTTTAATAGCAATTCAAAATCTGCCGTATTCTGATACAGACGGGAATGAAGCAAAGATAACGCTTTGTCAAGAGACCAGGTAGGCATGAGCTGAGGGGTGGTGGGCGGAGTTTGA
Source organism: Paralithodes platypus (assembly GCA_032716605.1). NCBI lineage: Eukaryota > Metazoa > Arthropoda > Malacostraca > Decapoda > Lithodidae > Paralithodes > Paralithodes platypus. The sequence goes on from CM064543.1 coordinate 9,356,805, forward strand.
AGCATGCTCTCATGAAACCTGTTTCTTCCGCTTGTGGTATGGTTAAGACCTGTAAGGTCAAAGAATGGCACCCTGATAGCTGTTAAGTGATTATCTAGAGTCACTACAGATAGACGTTTCTGTTCAAACAAATAGTTTAAAGAATTAAAAACTAATGCCACCGAAGGTACTGTCTGTTCTGTTCTAACTATCCAAGAAGTAAAGGACTGCCAATGAGATTGATATTGCCTCTTGGTAGATTGTGTGTACTGATTCATAAATTTATCTGTCACGTTTCTACCATACGGCATTAGCCACTTGGCCTCCTGAATGTCTACAATGCAAAAGTCAGCGAGGACTTTAGGTTGCCAATTGTGTCTAAGTGGAAATACCCGACCGGGAGCGACACCGGGTTCGGGCACCACGTTATCAATTGTTGGTACCACAACTGCGCCGGCCACAGGGGCGCGATTAACGAGACTACGCCTCGATAATCCTGTAGTTTGTTGACTACGTGGCACATTAGAGAAGCGTCTGGTGGCGGAAACAGATAAATGGAACTCCACATGTTCCAATCCGTTACCAATGCATCGGGCCCCCCCGCCGGCGTTAATGTCCGGCGTGTGAGGTACCGAGGGAGTTTGTGATTCTCCTCTGACGCAAACAGATCCACTTGTGGACGGTAAGGCTCTGCAATCATTTGATCAAAAAATTTCTGCTTGAGTGCCCACTCTACTGTTGTGCTCTGTCTCCGAGACAGAGCGTCTGCCCAGACGTTTGCTACGCCTGGGAGATATGATGCATGAAGATGAATGTGCAGCTTGTCGGCTAGAAAAAGAAAACAAATCTGACACGTCTAGCAACTTCCGAGACCTCGTTGACCCTTGTTTCTGAATGCAGTGAACTGCATTGAGATTTTCCATCCTGAAGGCCACCGACTTTTCCCGTAAAGTAGAGCCGTGAACTTGAAGGAAATACAAGGGGACTAGTAACTCTTTTACATTTATGTGGGAGGTTTCTGAATGGGACCAAAGCCCTTGACCCTGATGCCTGAGGTTTGACTGAAAGCCCCAACCTATCGTCCCTGACGTATCCGTGTCCACCCATACCGTCGGCGGAGGAGAGGTCCATGATATGACTGAGTGCAACATTTCCCTCTTCGCCCAGACCGCTAGTAAGCTGTGTAATAATGTTGGGATAGGCCATAATATTCCCGCCGGTAATAGTGGGAAATATGTGTTGCCCTCCAAGATAAAATGTTTGACTTTCAACCGGCCCAACTTCACAGTTAGTTGAACCCAGTTGAGAGAACCGACTAGAGATTCTCAGAGTCTCCGTGTCGTAGTCAGACTGTGGAGAAACATAATTTTTTTTTTGCGAAATCTGTTTCGATTGTCCACACTGACTCAGAGTGAGAGATGCAGTGTCCCAGACCAGCCCTATCCACTGAAATACTCGTGAGGGAACAAGGTTTGACTTTACTAAGTTGACCTTGAATCCTAGAGATTTGACATGGTTTAACGTAATGTTGACATGAGTGTTGCATAACTTTTCTGTCTCTGCCACCATCAGCCAGTCGTCCAGATACCACAAGATCCTGATCCCTTGTTCTAACATGGGCATCAGGGCTTGCCGGGACTTTGTTTGAATGCTTGTGCCATATTGAAAACAGTTCCAAACTGCTGGTGAAATCAAAGAAGGAGTTAGAACTGGAGACAGAACTACTTGGCTTGCAATATGGTCAGGAAGTTTCTTCACTAAGAACATCCTCAGATCCTGTCTTGCTCGAACTGCCTCTAATAAGGCCGGCCGAATATCTCCTAAAGACTGAAAGGAAGTTTGGAGAAGCAAGCGCCGGGAAAGTTCAACGGCTTTCCTGACTTCCGTAGCTTCGATCGCCTGAGACGAGCGTACCATAGACTTTGTTACTTGCTGGGTAACAATATATTGCGAAAACAGTCTAAATGCTTTTCCTCTTAACCTAAACTCGCGGTATAGGTGAGCTGGGGAAGGCGTGCTAAAAGGATCTTTTAATTCGCACAAATTGATTTTATGGGCAGCCAAGAAATCAAACAAAGCAGAGGGAACTCCTCCAGCACCAACAACTGGAAGAGAGAACCAAGAATGGTTTTCTTGAGGGATGTGGTGAGAAGATTTTGAAGTGAAAGTAGTGGCAACATTTTGAGCCTCCGTTTCCCATTCCACCCAAGGTCCCGTACCCAACTGCCCCACCTGCAAGACTGGATTAGAGGCTGAGTCTGTGATCGGAAACATATCCAACTCCGGCGTCAAAGCAGAAAGTGCCTTGATGTCGTTAAAGCCATCATTCTTATTCCAGTCAGAAAATAGCTTTGAAGCTAAGGCAGGAGGTAGGGCTGGTGTTGATGCATACACCAAAAAGTCATGGTTATAATAACTTGGAATGGCCTTAATAGGAACATCCAAAACCTTTCCTTGACTATCCAAAGCTCTGAGTTTTCTAGACTTATTGCCTTGGATTACCCACTCATGTGGTACAGGGAGCTCCCCCGACATTATAGGTTTGACTCCTGCAAGGAGATAAAGAAAAACCTAATATTTAGCAGTGGCCCCGTAATCATTGACTATTGCCTTGGATTACCCACTCATGTGGTACAGGGAGCTCCCCCGACATAGTAGCTTGTGCTGCCTCAGGCCTAGTTGGTAACAATGCTATCCATGACTCATCAGGCCCGTATAAAAGGGGCATAGCTCCTTTTTTCGACTGGTGCCTTGTCTAAAAGGGGGGGGGTGAGTTATGTCTGAGATGACTCGCACATTGGAAGTAGTGAGAGCTGCTGTGCCTGACACATTGGAAATTGGATCTGATATTTTAGCTAAAGCAACGGATGTAGCCAGAGGTCGCACATTCGTCGACGTCGCGGGAGCTCCCATACCAACTGTAGGAGTTTCCAGCATAGGGCCAAAGAACTTATTAAGTGCATTTAATAGTAATCCATCAATCTCTTCTGTAGTTACATACCTAGCAGATGACGAACTCCGTGAAGATTCGACAGTACCCTGAGAGTCGTCTAGAAGGTGACTCGACTCTTCAACTTCCATCTCCGAGACCAGAGAACGCCGTTCTTCATCCCTTAAGTCTGGCCTATCATGGGAAGATCCTGCCGAAGCCGGGACCTCCACATGCCGCCATGTTAAATCTGGGATAGAAGATGGTACATCGGCATCCCGGTGGACGTCAGCCACTACTTGAGTAACAAAAGGATGTGCTCCATCCTTCCAGGGCTGTAAGTATCGCCATACACCTTGGCTGTGGCTGTCACTCGCTTGCGAGCTTGGTATACTCTCCAATTGGGAGCCCTCACCCGAGCACCCTAGAGGTTTATAGTTTCTGTAAGATACTTCTAAATCTGAGGCTGACCCACGTGACCTGGTAGAAAAAGCATGAATATCAGGTGATGCAATGTCCGCCGGGGCATCCTCCACCACATTCTCTGACTCCACCCCCGACCTGTCAGATTGGACGTTAGACTTGGTGGGGGTAGAGGCAAAAAGCGGGGTACCAGGCTCCGGCGATAGCCGTGAGTCCTTTCGCGCCGGAGGATCCCTTTTGGAAGATTTATGACTCCTACTTGACTTGTGCTGATTACTAGTAAGGTCTTTAGGTCCCCCACTCTCTTCCCTTTTCTTCTTCCTTGAAGGTGAAGCAGAGTGGCCTGAAGCTGTCACCTGCTTCCTCAGGGGTGACCTTGATGTGGACCTCGTCGCCGTTGCCGATGGTGACGGTGAGCGAGGCCTCTTAGATTTGCCGGGGGAGGGTGTGGCAACCTGTCCCCGCCCGGACTCTGAGATCTTACGTGAACGTTCTTACACTGAGGGGGGGCATGTTTGATAATTAAAAGCTCCCAAAGCTCAAGGTTATCACATTGCAATGCTTTATGTGCTACATTCGTTGAATAAGTAGCGAGAAGTTGGTTCACTTCTTGCAAAGCCACTGCCGCAGTGTTATCCTTTTGAATTAAAACTTTAACACTTAAGAGGTTACAAATAGTGCAATTCTTTGTCACCCATATCCCCCGTGACCGATCTATGCATTTAACACATTTAATGCAAAGCTTGTGAGCAAAAATAGGGAGACCTGAGCATAACGGCGTTGAACATAAAGCAATGAGAGGTTCAAGTGCCGACATGACGGAGACTGGGGGAAATCTACCCCACCCCCGGGACCTACCTGGTCACCTGGAGCAACGCCGGTACTCCGCCCTGGAAAGAGAAAATTTCCAGGAATTAATGCTCATAAGGTTACCCCAAAAAGGTACAAAAACATGTGTCACAAAACCGCTGGTCAACGAACCGTAGCCCTCAACCACTACTTTTCGTTTTCCTTTAGTTTCATTTTAAAGATTTCAGCATATCTTTACCTGTCCAAAAGATTTAAGCATATCTCCTGAATCGTCATAAAGATGAAGCATATCTTTATTAAAGATGAAGTCTTTCAAGTATCCCTTTACACTTGAAACACTAGTAAGATTCAAGCATCTTTTTATCCCATAAAAAGTCTAAGCCTATCTGAATCTCTAATCCGACTTCTCCCAGAAGCCCTCATAGATCGCCGTCTTGAAGGCCGAGATACCCTATTGTATCAATCAATCGATTGGCAAACCATAGCGAATTGCACATCCGTTAATATAACCACCCGAAGGTACAACCGCCGGGTTTATATTCAATGTCAAACCAATTGTACCTGCCCCAGACCTCTTTGTAAAAAGGTCGCCGGGAGGGAAAGACCAAACAAACAAACAGCATTGTTTCAATGGCGTTGAAAAGCCGAGAAAACCATATCCAACAGGTGTCGGCATGATCCCCTAGATAAATGTGTGGAGCCCACCTCGCCGGGAATAACACAGGAAGCCTGATCACAGGCTCGTAAGGTTACCCCAAAAAGGTACACAAATATGTGTCACAAAACCGCTGGTCAACGAACCGTAGCCCTCAACCACTACTTTTCGTTTTCCTTTAGTTTTATATTAAAGATTTCAGCATATCTTTACCTGTCCAAAAGATTTAAACATATCTTCTGAATCGTCAGAAAGATGAAGCATATCTTTATAAAAGATGAAGTCTTTCAGGTATCCCTTTACACTTGAAACACTAGTAAGATTCAGGCATCTTTTTATCCCATAAAAAGTCTAAGCCTATCTAAATCTCTAATCCGACTAGTTTCATATTAAAGATTTCAGCATATCTTTACCTGTCCAAAAGATTTAAGCATATCTTCTGAATCCTCATAAAGATGAAGCATATCTTTATTAAAGATAAAGTCTTTCAAGTATCCCTTTACACTTGAAACACTAGTAAGATTCAGGCATCTTTTTATCCCATAAAAAGTCTAAGCCTATCTTAATCTCTAATCCGGCTTCTCCCAGAAGCCCTCATAGATCGCCGTCTTGAAGGCCGTGATACCCTATTGTATCAATCAATTGTTTGGCAAATTATAGCGAATTGCAAATCCGTTAATATAACCACCCGAAGGTACAACCGCCGGGTTTTATATGCACTGTCAAACCAATTGTACCTGCCCCAGACCTCTTTGTAAAAAGGTCATCGGGAGGGAAAGACCAAACAAACAAACGGCATTGTTTCAATGGCTTTGAAAAGCCGAGAAAACCATATCCAACAGGTGTCAGCATGATCACCTAGATAAATGTGTGGAGCCTACCTCGCCGGGAATAACACAGGAAGCCTGATCACAGGCTCGACCACAGAAAACGTAGTTTCTGATGAGCCCTCAAGTTACCAAACTCGCCGGGGTAACTTACCGATTTTAACCATCCTGACTAAAACTCGGTAAACAAAACGGCTTTCTCGGAGCAATCGAGAAAAAACGCCGGAAAGGTAACCCACACCAAACAGAACGCAGTCTGATAAACATAATCAGACCCACAGTCCGAAGCTCCTGGATCAGCCAATCACAACTAATCCAGGACACACATGGCACATGAATACATTTGTATTATAATAAACAATAAAAACACTTGCATATGTGAAAAAACTACGAGTGGCTGGCTAGGCTTGGTGAAAACGGAAAAAACACTTATTGACGACGAAACACCATCGAAAAGCACTCCATCCCACCAAAACTGGAACAGCCGCCACATCAACATTGTAGAAAAACCCGGGTAAGGGTAACACTGACTCGGGACCCAGAAAGAACTCCACTAAGTGAAGAAAAATACACCAGGAACGTCAGTACAAAAACATAGGCTACTCCATCTGAAAGATAGCTAGAAGCCCGACATCGCGTAGTTACAGCCTCCTAACATGCTAGGACTAAAGATGGCTAAACACGAAAAACGTTTCAGAGCGTCCTCAACTCGGCCACGAGGGACCGTCCGAAATAGACGCCCCAACAAAAACGACCCAAAATACACTTGTTCTGCGAGAAAACCACCCATGACACCCCTGCTTGCTAATCCTAACCTTACTCAAGACATCCCAGAGTAAACAAATGAGAAAAAACTCACTAGGGACGCAAGAATGCGGAATCGAAGCGGAGCACTGTGGGGGACACGTCCGGGTGGTGAGAGCGCAGAGCAAGGAAGGCGGAGAAATGCGCTAGTAAGCGTCTGGTCCAAGAATCCACAAAAGTACATCCATATGGAAAGCTTATGAATAGTTATTCTTATTTTATTTTTATTTTTTATTTGTTACGAAGTTTTTTCGTAGTGAGAACCCAATCATAAAGACGAACCATGAGTGATTTAGCATGTGCTTATGATGAAGGTTCCTCTGAGCTCTGCGGCGGTAGTTTCAAACTGCGCTTATGGGCGTTTGAAGAGGTAGCCTTATGTAATAGGTATAATCGTCAATGATGGAGGGGCCACTAATAAATATGTAATAATATTGACAAGTCAAAATTCGACCAAAATCACCGCTTTGCCCAAGGTTTTTTGAGAAAAATATTTTCGATTCTGGGCGAAAATGAAATCTTAAGACCATGTCTAGAAGCAGCTCGGCGAGAAAAAACGAATGGCACCAGTTAGAATTCTCTAGGACTTATTGACTTAAATTGACGAGTTATTTATGTACGAATTTTGTTTAAATTTATACCACAAGTACACTTTGACAAGCTGAATCGAATGGCGCAGACATAATTAAAATCGGACCATTAGTTTAGGATTTCGATTTTGACTTTGCTTTCCTGGAGGGCCCAGGGGACCGTTTTTTGGACTTTAAAAGTCGTCTGTAGCCCAAACTATAAGCCCTAGAGAATTCTAACTGGTGCCATTCGTTTTTTCTCGCCGAGCTGCTTCTAGACATGGTCTTAGATTTAATTTACGCCCAGCCATTCGCCCAGAATCGAAAATATTTTTTCTCAAAAAACCTTGATTTTGGTCGAATTTTGACTTGTCAATATTGTTACATATTTGGATTCGTCTCGCCGTTGCGGTTTCAACGGTATATATATTTTTTTAAATTTTGACCTATTTTTAGGTTCCCTAGACCTATTTTAAAGTTTAAAACCTCCATAGACGAGTTATTTATGTACGGATTTTGTTTAAATTTATACCATAAGTACACTTTCTGAATCTAATGGCGCAAACATAATTAAAATCGGATCATTAGTTTAAGATTTCGATTTTGACTTGGCCTTCCTGGAGGGCCCAGGGGACCGTTTTTTGGACTTTAAAAGTCCTCTGTAGCCCAAACTATAAGTCCTATGTGGAAACAACGCTTAAGTAAAACAATAATTTATAAATAAAAGAACGAAAAGGAACAGAAAATAGCATTGTTTTTTTACGACTTTAATGAATATGAGAAGGGATGCAAGAAAAGGAACATAAATAGCATTGTTTTTATAAGACTTGAATGGTTATGGGAAGGAATGCAAGAAAAGGAACATAAAATAGCATTGTTTTTATAAAACTTGAATGGTTATGAGAAGGAGTGCAAGAAAAGGAACATAAAATAGCATTGTTTTTTCAAGACTTGAAGGAATGCAAGAAAGGGAACGTAAAATAGCAGTGTTTTGTCCATTTTATCACTTCTAAAGACATAATTGTAACTATAAACCCTAACTTTATCTTGACCTATACTATAATAAAGTAAAAATAGTGGACTTGGCTTTCGTTTGGCACGCCAGGAAATAATCGACACCTAAATGGCACGAAAGGTCTTAAAATTGACAACGAAATGGGGCGAAAGGTGTTAAAATCGCCAAACTAATGGAGCGAACGTATTATAATCTCAAAACTAGTGGGGCTAAACATTAGGGAGAAGGGAGTCCAGAAAAACGGTCTGCCTCCCTTTAATTGATTTCACTTTCACAGACGTTCAGGCAGGAGGCCATGTACTGGGTCTGCAGTGCTGAGGTGTTCTCTATTCCATTCAAACTACACATTTAGCGATCTTTCATGGTATCAGAGTGTACAGTGGCGCAAATAAGTCATGTCTCAGCTGCTGGCATTAAATTTGGCTCGCTGTGTTTGTGTTTTCTATATTACAACTACTCCCTCTCTACACTACACCGCTGAACACGGTGAGGCCTTGTTCCAGTCTAGGGAGTGAGACATGCGAAGCACCCCGGCTCGAAGCAACTCCATCTCTGAAGCCGCTTCGCCTCTCGCTTCACCGTCTCACCCCCCACACTCGGACCCTCACTCTCAGAACGCCACCTATTGAGCAATTAACTCACTAGGCATTGCCCCCCTGTAACATATTTTGAATATGGGAATATTCATACAATGCTATTTAATCAGGGAACAATTAGGGTATTTTTTTGGCATTTCGGTGTGCTGTGGTAATGCACTGAAACTAGGTAGAGCACAAATTCCATCCCAATAATATCTTCCCATTGACATTGGGGTTCGAACCCGGGTCCATTGGATTACCAGTCCAGTGGCAAGACCACGCTGCCACACCTCCCCCTCCTGGTAGTGTAGGAACATGGTTGTATATTTCACTCAAAAAGAAGAAATCGATTAATGTCTGTCAGATGTTGAATAGAGTGGGTAAGTGTAGGAACATGGTTGTATAATTATTTCACTCAAAAAGAAGAAATCGTGTGTAAATATTGCCGATACCAATTATTGGTCTAAACATAATTGGTACCGAGCCATGACTTATTAGGCTGACTGTACTCAAAAGTAATGTTCTCCGACATGAACTAACTATATTATGCTGCAGAAGAACAACATTTCACCATTGCTTTAGTTATCACATCACAAAAAATTAATATAGTAGATTAAATAGACGCTTTAATTGCTTATTGTGCGTAATTTCGGAATTTCGGCGCGAGTATCCTAGGTTCGATTCCTTGGAGTACCACATGTATTCATTACTTTAAGGGGAAGCAGACCGTTTGTTTGGTCTATTAATTCATTTATTCATATATTTTTTTTAGTTTCCTCCCTAGACCTCCATCAAGCTTAGAAAAGAAAAAAACCTAGACCCCCCCTTCAAGATAAATCTGTACATTTTCGGTAGAAAAATTTCCCGGCCAAAGGCCGGCTCCTCTTAGAATTGCGGGCTCGCTATCGCTCGCCAGGAAATAATTAACACCTAAATGGCACGAAAGGTCTTAACATTGACAACAAAATGGGGCGAAAGGTGTTAAAATCGCCAAACTAATGAGGCGAACGTATTATAATCTCAAAAACTAGTGGGGCTAAACATTAGGGAGAAGGGAGTCCAGAAAAACGGTCTGCCTCCCCTTAATTGATTTCACTAGTTAGGTTTATTTATATGCAATAATGTACGCTAACCATGTGACCTTGGCTGTAGATATTTAACCCTTTGAGCACCAGCGACGTGTTATATTTTAGGCTAGCTATATTTAGACGATATTATACAGCTTAGGGAAGATCTGTGGTAGCTTAAAGGGTTGGTTGACATAGTTTGAAGCCTTATTATTGCTAGAGGTCCTTCCTAACCTGAATAAAATCGTCTAATAGTTGCCAGAATATAATGAAAAGGACGTCACCGGTACTGTACGGGTTAAGGGGGTGACCTCTTTTTGTTATCTCCTTTACTCTCTTTCTCTGTCTTGTATCCATTCGGCCCCATTCAGCCTACTATTTTAAGACGTTTATCCCCATCCAGGTGTTGATTTCTTCCTGGTGAGCGATAGCAAGCCAACATTGTATGGAGAAATCCGGCTTCGCCGGAGACATTTTTCTATCGAAAAATTTACAAATTTAGCCTGCTGCCAAACACATTATTTAAAAAATGCTGACTCGCTATCGCTCGCCAGGAAAAAATCGACACCTGGATGGGAATAAACGTCTTAAAACAGTAGGCTGAATGGGGCCGAATGGATACAAGACAGAGAAAGAGAGAAAAGGAGAGAACAAAAGCAGGTCACCCCCCTTACAGGACATATGAACACAACATACTCGACATACTTTATTATTTCATCCTATTTATATATTTATTGTCGCGCTGGCATAGTCAGTAAAGCGTCTGCTGCTGGTCAGAGGGTCGGCGGATCGAGCCCGCACTGTCAAAATGTTAATGGTAGATGGCAAGCCCGGGCAACTAGACCTAGCGATTCGTGACAAACGCCTGATGTTCATGGCCACCCTTTCTTGGGAATTACAGTCTGGCAAAAAAAAATAAAAAAAATAAAAAAAATAAATAGAAAAAAAAAAAAAATAATAAATAAATAGAAAAAAAAAATGGAGAAAGGCATCGACTTCAAATAATATTGCTCCATACATAATCAGAGAGGACAACTGTTACTATCCTACCTTATGCCAAAGATGATTGACTATACTCGGTTTCTTTTCAACTGACGGTAAATTGACCACTCACGAGTTTCAGGCTATAAGGAAGTTGGAACCATGAACATCGATATTAAAGAGAAATGCAATAATAATGTGGGTTTGTGATGGATAAACAGTAGGATTAATTTGGTTTTATATATTTATAAATTTAATATGACCGTATTTTAGCTGGTCATTCTGCTAAATATTGATGGCTACAGCTCCAACTTCCTTATAGACCAAAACTCGCAAGTGGTCAATTGCAAAGTTCCCATCATTATTAGCGCGACCGTACTGCGACCGTATTTCAGTTGTTAATTTTGCTAAATATCGATGTCTACAGCTCCAACTTCCTTATAGCCTGAAACTCGCAAGTGGTCTATTACTATTTATTTTATTCTGGCTACTAATAAACGCTTGTATTCAGCGTAGGAAGGATCTCTAGCAATTATAAGGCTTCGAACTATCTTTTTCTTGGCGAAGTTGGTGGTTGAATGGGGGCCACCCGCTCGGCCCTAAAAGTAGTCGCTTTTTTTAGACGCCCTTCTCCCTCATGTTTAGACCCATTAGTTTTGCGATTTGAAGACGTTCGTTCCATCAGTTCGTCGATTTTGAGGCCTTTCGCCCCATTTCCCTTTCGACCAAAATCGGAACTTAGTAGAAGTTTTTTTGCGTACAAAGGTTGTATACTCTGGAATGATCTTCCAAATTATATAAACTATTGTTTATTAATTTCACCACAACACCAAACACCTCTAATGAAATTAATGAAAGCATAATTATATGTGATCCACCAGGATTCGAACCCGGGTTATCACACACAGATGTGTAAACACTTTAACCATTACACCACCAAGACGGTTAAAGGTGTATGCACACGCCTACGACTTATTATCCATTCTCGAATACTGGATATTACTCTAGTAATTTTCATATTCCCACCGCACTACGGTAGCCTTTTTTTTTAAGTGAGAGGAAAGAATATTCATGGGGCACAGATCATATAGAACGTATAAAGTCAATTCAAAACTCCACTACTTTCAAAATAAACTTAAAGAAACATATACTACACACATTTTAGATTAGGGTGCATAAGCTTAATATATCATATAATAATCACTATATATTCATATTACAATTTTGCAGAATCTTTATGATTATTTTGTTAATCACTATATGTGATTAATGTGATGTTTACCATCGCACTGATCATCTTGATGGAGGCATATGGAGGAGAAAAGTAAATACATATCTAATACATATATGCAAAATAGGAACCCTCCCTATTGTGTTTAATTACTGAAGTATTACATTTACGGGAATTTAACCCTTACAGTACCGGCGACGTCTTTTTTTGTTTTGATTTCAGCCGCATTTAGACGATTTCATTAACCCTTAACTGGCGGCGCGCAACATATGTCGAGTGAAATAAATTTGGACTAAGTGGCGGTGCACGACAGCTGTCGAGCGCCATTTTCAGCATGTAATGTTGCTGAGAGAGAGAGAGCTGAGCGGTGGGACGAGCGTAGTAACCTTGTGACCGCTCCCCACGACCACCGTGGACCAACTGAACTGTATCCCACCCTTCTCTCCCCTTTCTCACTCGCTACACATGGAATTATGTACGGAAATTACCTAATTATAGGGTTTTTGCACTCGTGTTGCACGATCGTTGCAAGAGAACCAGTGGTCGTACAAGGATGGTTCGGGTGTCATCAGTGGCGTAGCTAAGGGGGGGGGGGAGGGGGCGGGAGGGGGCTGTTTGAAATCGCCCCCCGGGCCCCCAAGAGAAGGGGGCCCCCAAATGGATCTGAAAATAATATTAATTATACTAATAGTATATACTGTATATATAAGTAATATTAATAATGAGTAAAATAAACACCATGTGTGTTTTCTGATTTAACCTCTTTCTTTTTTTCTATCCTGCGACGTCATGGGTATTTAAAATTAGAAAAATAACGATCACTCCATCAGTATTGATTTGGCGGTGCAAGGGGAAACATCGTCGCTCTCGCTCCTAGCCTCCTACCCGCCACTTGCTTAGGACGCACTGCCTATATAGGTAGGCCTGATCATTATATATATATATATTTTTTTTTGTATACACTATATACATTACAAAATAGCACTATTGAGTTTGGCAGTTGGTTAATATACTGTGTTTTTCGTAAGCATGTGTAAAGGAATAATAAGATATAGCCTAATTTGACAACAAGAAACATGGGGGCGGGTGCCCAACCCCGAAAAGGGTTGAAATAGGGGAGCTATCCCCCCGCCAAAGGCGGCTTTCTAGGGCCTTTCCTAGCTGATGCTGAGAGGATTGGGTTCTAGTCATGTGGTGATGGGCTGGTCTATCAGAGTGAGAACTGAGCGATCTCTGCCATACCCATAGCTTACTCTGACTGTTCCTTTTACTTATATATTTTCTAGATCTCAAGTGACGGCGTCTCTTGCGTGGATTGACCTCCTAATCTACCAAGATTGGAAGCCAAAGCGTCACATCTTTCCTTTGCCCCTCAACTTTCTCTTCATAATTGCTGAGGGGCACAGGGCCCTGGGTGGGGCTTTGGTTTCCCGGGCGTTTCCGCACCCTCCTCAGCTCCCCGCCGTGGAGTGGCTTCGGTCACCCAGGCTTTATTGTGGTCGGCGGGGAGGGTTTTGTGGGGGCGCTCGGTTGTGGCCTTGGCCTTGCTCGGGGCCTTGGGGCTGTTCGGCCAGGCAGCTTAGGGAAAAACAACAACAACAACAACAAGAAACATGGTGATTGTTAGTAAGTTGAGTGTATAATCGAAGATTAGGCCTACATACAATTATATATAAATATATGAACCAAATATTTCGGTAATATTTTCTTTTTCGTGAACTGTAATGGTCAAATCGATAGCTATATTTCATAGATAACCTATGTACTTAACCTTGTGAGAAAGTTGAGTGGTATCGAAGATATTTGTAGAGTAGGCTAAACTTCTAAAGTGCTAAATATTTAGGCCTTGAAATTTGTAGGCCTATGTTTTGGTCTCATATTTTTTTCTCGAACTGTAGGGGGCCTAACATAGCCTATACAATGTTTATGGTCTTACTAAACCTTAGCTTTATCGTGAAAAAGATGCATAGTCGTTTAATATTAGTCAATTAAGTATGGGTGCAATACATCAGCTAAAATAGAGCATAGAGAGGCAACATTAATGGTGTAGAGTGTAGGCTACCTTGGTTAGGCTATGAGCACTATGACTCATTCTTTCAAATTTAGACTGGATCACTTTTATTTATGCTACCATACGCCTTCCATATAGGCTATAGGCTATGGTGGCTGTACATATCAAGCCCAGGAACTGTGAAATAAGAAGGAACACAGTTGTGAGCATTGAATACTCGTTTGTAGGTTAATCTAGCCCTTTGGCTGGTTCAGGGTCAGGTGCAAACGTTGGTAAGCTTTCTAACAAGTTACTGGGGTTCTCAAGAAGAGGCCCCCAGTATTGAGATTTGAGGTAATGCATAGCTTGATTAGGCCTACCAATGACGCCTATTTTAACTCCCTAACGCCAGTGGTGGGGTTGAAATAATATTTTAATGTTATCACGTTTCATGTACATTATTATTTTTTATTATTTTATTAGTATTATATTTTATATTCTTATTTCAGACATGCCTAATGAACGACAAAGAGAAAGAGTTCATCAAAGTGGTATATGTTTTACAGTATTGTACCATCCATTGTACATGTATTCCTAATCCAATAGATAACGGTGATATAATAATTAATTGTATATTAAATTAGCTACAGACCAACATGGTGAAACACATACAATAGCACTGGATATATCAAAGGCATTTGATAGAGTCTGGCATCAATCCTTATTGTCGAAGATGTCACACTACGGCCTTGCATCATTAGTTCCACTAATTTCTTCTTATCTTCATAACAGAAAAATACGTGTAATGGTAGATGGCCTTTATTCTCAATTTCACTCAATAAATGCTGGTGTTCCCCAGGCATCAGTTTTGGCCCCAATTATGTTCCTCATTCATATCAATGATCTCATATCTACCACTCATAATCCAATACATTCCTACGCAGATGACTCAACACTCCACAGTTCCTTCACATTTACCAATTCTTTCACCCAACCCGATCTTATAAATTCAAAAATAAACACTGCAATTTCTCTGAACCAGGACCTTTCTAGAATTAATGGATGGGGACAAAAGAATCTAGTTTCCTTTAATGCACAGAAAACCAAGTACATTCAATTTTCTAACCGACAGAATCTCACTGACTCCCATATATTTTTTAAGATGTAAATATTCCCACTTCCCCTAGTATTGACATTCTCGGTGTAACATTAACTACTAACTTGAGCTGGACACATTATGTTAGAAGCATTGCTAAGAATGCCTCTAAAAAACTGGGACTCCTGTACAGAGTTCGAGAATTCTTCACTGACGAGCAGTTGGCCGTGATATATAAAAGTCATGTGCGTTCTCAGATGGATTACTGTTCACCTCTGTGGGGTGGAAGTGGAGTGGTTGCATTGAGGCAGTTGGACAAAATTCAAAATAAAGCTATTAGATTAATCAATAACCCTGCAATCAGGCAATCACACAGGACCTTCCTACATTATCCATACGAAGAAACGTTGCATCCCTTGCATTATTCTACAGATATTTTCACAGCAATTGTTCCGAGGAACTTGCTTCAATTGTGCCGCCTCTCCACATCTTTCCCCGTAGAACTAGGGCAGCTGAGAGCGCCCATGAATTTACACTTTCTCCTCCACAATGCAGAACTTCTGCTTATCAGAATTCATTTATCCCCAGAGCTACTACTCTTTGGAATTCACTTCCCTCGAATTGCTTTCCACAAACTTACAATCTACAAATGTTTAAATCCAGTTGTTACAAACATTTTATGAATGGAGGATGCCTTTAGGCACATGGACCTTTTTGTTTTATCTGTGTTTTTCCTTCCTCCGTTCATTGTCTCTTAAAAAAAAAAAAAAAAAAAAAAAAAAAATGTACCCCACTATTGAGTCATGGATATCGTCAAAATGCACCTAGGTAGCATTATTATTCTAAAATTTTCTCGGGGGGGCTTACAACGCCCCCCCGAACCCCCCAGCTGATTAGGATCGCTTCGCTCGCCACCCCCACCCCCTTCTATAATAAGCAAACCATGGAGGGGGCCCCTCCAGGCACCAAGCCCCCTGGGCCTCCAAATCTCTAGCTACGCCCCTGGGTGTCATTGGAAAGCTCTGTTTACGCCCTTTCAGGGATAGATACTGGTTTTACGCTCTGGGTCTTATTTAGGCATGAAAATGATCACGTAAACAACCCTATTTAGGGTAAAAACAAAAAAACGCTGTGCGGTATGGTCAAATAGACCGCCTAGCCCGCCAATAAGGTGTTAAAGGTGAATTACGGAAGCATATCGGTGCTTCAATTAGTATTTATCCATAATGTAATGGTCAAGGTGAGTGACTTTACTAAATGTCATATTGTTTTATTTATTCAAATTACATTTATACAAATATACAATGATTGTTTTTCTTGTGACCCCTGGAACTCGAATGACAGAAAACAAATGAGCGAGAATGAGAGTCTTGATGGGCTAGCAGGCTCGTGACGTAGGTTGTGACCGCCAAAATTTGAGAACAACAACAAAGCCGGGGTGACCAGTAGCGACATTGGTAGAGAGCTCGGTTTCTAACCGGGAGGACCGAGTTCGATTCTCGGCTGGTGGAGATAGTTGGGCAACCTCCTCACACCCCTTGCCTCTGTTCAGATCGCCTAACAGTAAAATAGGTCTATGCCAGGGTAATGAAGCGAGAGTAACGCTATTACATAAAGGAGGGTACAAGAGTAAAAAGGAAATGAAAAGCTACAGGCCAGTGACAGTGACAAACACATAGGGAAACTCTTCTGCGGGATATTGAAGGAAAGGATGAATAGAGCCATAGAGGGAAACTGAATAATAAGTGACGAGCAAAATGGGTTCAGAAGAGACAGGAGGGGGACAGATAATATCTATATACTAAGCGAAGTGGTAGGGAAAATGAAAAGAGGGAAGAAAACGGGTTACTGTGCATTCCTGGATATAGAGAAAGCTTATGATAGAGTAAATAGGAAACTGCTGTGGAAAATAATGGCAAGGAGTGGAATACCAGAAAAGTATATAAACATCATAACATCGATGTACCAGGGAACAAAGGCGAAGTACGCGCTAGGAAGTATAGAAACGGGATGGGTAGAAAGCAAGAGGGGAGTAAGGCAGGGGTGCGTACTATCGCCGTTATTATTTGCGCTCTATATGGAAGAAATGACGCAGGATAAAAAGAGTGGGGAGGGGATCCAGATAAACAAGGAAAGACTGGGGGTACTCCTGTTTGCTGACGACGTAGTTCTGATGGCAGAAACAGGAAGAGGGTTGCAGAGACTGCTAGAGGAAGCAACGAGATTCGGAGAGGAACTAGAAGTAAGATTTAGTAAAGAAAAGAGCCAAGTAATGAAAATGAATGGACAGCTCCAAGAGGACGAGGAATGGACACTGGAAGGAAGCAGAATGAAGAAGACAAGAGAGTATAAATACCTGAGGGTAACAATTACGGAGAAAGGGTTTGAGAAGGCGAAAAGCAAAAAGATTGGACAAATGCAACAATGGCATGGGAGATTATGGAGCGCGACAAGATTAAGAGCGAATACCTATGAAATAGTGCGCGGGCTGTGGAAAGGACTAGGAGTACCTGCAATTATGTACGGCATGGAGGTGGTAGAAACGACAGAGGCAGAAACGAAGAAATTAGAAACCGTACAGAATAAAATCGGGAGGACAGGATTGGGGGCAAATAAATACGTAGCACAAGAAGCAATCCGAGGGGAGATGGGGTGGAGTACCTTTGAAGAAAGGATAGGAAAAGCAAAAGGGAAGTACAAAGTGAGGCTAGAGGGGATGGAGGAAAGTACAGTAGGTAGCCAAAGAAGGTATACAGATAGGCGAGCGAAGAAAGTAAATGGAACAGAGAGTGCAAAAGAAGGTTGGGGAGGATAAATATAAAACAGGACCGTGTGGGAGGGGAATTTAGAAAACGAAATGGGAGAGAGGAGTGGGTCATACTGGAAAATGGGAGAGGATGTATCAGAAAGATAGAGAAAGGGATAAAAGAGGAGGGAAGAAGAAAGTGGAGGGAAGGGGTAGAAAACAAAGCCACGCTGTCATATTACAGAGGGAAGGAAAAACCAGCTAGAGAGCTTTTCTATGATGGAGGGTGGGGATCTAAATTGCTGTTTAAAGCAAGGACAGGATCCCTAGAGACGAATGGGAGAACAAGGAGATAGAATGGAATGGGACCGCACTGCAATCAATGCGAAATGGGAGGAGACCCAATAGTAGAGGACATAGAACATATAATAACGGAGTGTACAAGATATGATGAGGAGAGAGACGAGTTGGAGGGATACATGAGGAATAGAGTTGGGGAGAGGGGGTGGGAGGAGGTAAAGCAGAGAGACGATAGAGGGGTAGGGGCACTGCTGGGGTTAACACAAGAGATGGAAACACAAGACATGGAGATGATGAAGAGGATACTAGAAAAGATATGGAGGAAGAGAAATTGGTAGGGGGGGGGGGGGGGGAGGAAGTGAGGGGTAGGTCTATAAAAAAAAAAAAAAAAATTCCCACTATCCTTCTACTCTAAACTTTCCCTCTTACTAACGTTTCTGAGCCAGTACCGATACAAAGGTCAGCCCTGTGGATCTGCACGGTCTGCATTCATTGCGGGCGGGTTTAGTTCTAAAGAAGAAGAAGAAGGAGGGTAAATGGTTCCTCGTGACCTCATCCCGTTCAACCTTAACTACTAAAAATAAAAAACAAAGCCACTCGGTAATCAGTTCTCCACGGTCCTCTTTGCCTTGTAATTTTGTAACAATGGTCCATTGTGCAGCAGCGGGATGTAATGCCACTTATGGGGGACAGGTGAGCATGCATAGGTTCCCCAAAGATAAGAAAACAAGAAAACTTTGGACGAAAATGATAAATCGGGTTGGTTACGACCCAGGCCAAGTTAAGGATCCCCGACTGTGTGATAAGCACTGTTATATAACTTATATTCGAAATGTTGATGTGTGTAGACAAGTGGGGATGAACATTTATTTGAAGCCTGGATCTATACCAACAATCTTCAAGCGTCTTTCTGATGTGGAAGTGAGTTATGCCAAGTCACGAATGTCCTTGGCTTTTGTAAAACGCCAAAACTTGGAGGTAGGCCAATACCCGATTCACAAATATTGTATTTGGTGTTGGAGTGAAATTAATAATAGATTAGGCCCTAACATTTCAATTATGTCAGTATTGGGGGTCAAGGTGATATTTTGAACCTAGGACTGCTTGCTGTCACTATCCATTCCTAGCCTATAGGCCTAGCGGCCCTAGGGCTAAGGATTTAGCCTAGGCCTATAGGCCTAATGCCAGCAGGGGCCAAATAACCGCTGGCCGTTAGGCCTACGTCGTAGGAAAATTATAGGTAGCCTATAGGCTAGTCCTGTGTAGCGGGCGGAACTGTACTTAGGCTAGGCTATATCTCAATAATTTGGTAATGTTACAATATATTTTTACATTATACATTCATAAATAGTCCACTAATATACAGTATAGGCCTACTAGGTTAGGTTAGGTTTTGGTTAGGCTAGGTTAAAGATATTGGTCAATGTTTCTTAGTAGCCTAAATAGGCATCTGAAAAACAGTTCCGCCGCTAGGCTACACAGGATCTTACCAAATTATATTTTTGCCAAATTGCTCCTTAGGCTACTGACAAAATAGATGATAATTTCAATAAGTCCTGCGGCTTCTGCCCCTCCATTGTACTAAAAAAATCCTAGGCTAGGCCTATAGGCCATCCTACGGCAAACAATATTTGCCAATTAGCCTAGAGCTTACCGGTAGGCTATGCGTATTTGATACGGAAAGAAATTGTGTTAGCCTAGTGGGCGTATCGCCCGTTTTGTTCACATAGGCCTATTCGCACGCTTAAAGTTACATTTGCATCTGATGATCTGATTTTACTGCTGTTATTTGACCTTGATGGTATTATATATGGTGATATCATGATGACAATAAGTCATGGGGGCTGAGGGCCCTCACCCTCGGCCTCAACCCATTATTGTTTCTCATGGCCAAATAGCCTACATCATTGTATTATAACTTATAAGGGAGATAGCCTATAGGCTATAGGCTCAGTGTGCCAAAATTCGCCCATTTTCTTCGTGATCCCGAACCTAACATTGAAAAAATATTGATACTGAAATAGGCTAAGAGCCTGTGACTGTCCCGGGGCGGCCGGGAGCCCCGCTAAACCTGCCATTCTATTTCTACATTACACTCATCAAACGATAGTTGCTTTGCTCTACACTGTACTCTACATTGGCTATGATCTTAGAACTATTATATATCACCTGTATTGAAGTCCAAATGCAGCTACTAATGTAAATATAGACGGATAAATCCAGAGCTCGAGTCATGAGAGCGATTTGTTTACACTATGAAAACACAACTTGTTCGGTTCGGATGAGGTGACTGACTTTAGCACCAATATAACAAACATATATTACAATAAGGAAACAGCCATCGTTCATAGAACGAACTCCTGGATGGGAGAGTCCGCTAAAACAAACAAACAAACAAACAACCAATGTACCCCTACACTCCGATGTTATATTGCGCCGAAGGCTGAGTCAAGACGAACACAACTACCGTAATTTTATTGGCACTCGAATGCTCAATAATATGTAGATTAAAGGATAATAAGAGGTATTTATCTAAAACTATGTATATATTAACTAAACTACTCCATGTGTTTAATATATTGACTAAATTTCACTGAAATGAATAATGTAAAATATTAATTTAAGTTTGAATGTTAATTTTCTGATCTGATCTGATCTTAATTAAACTCCAACAAAATACACGATATTTTTTCGTATGTGCTAATTTTATGGGGTCTCTAATTTCTTAAAAATAGTGAATGAATATAAATTTTATGTGTTTGACAAAGAGCGCAAGACCTTGAGGCATAAGGTAAGCTATAAATTAGTACGATTTTATGATGAATTATTGGTTTTTCAGGGGTATATATGTGGTTGGATTAATGGAAAACAACGAACGAATATCAGCAATGTTTTCCATTGTGGTGTTTCCGAGAATAATCCAATGATGACGTCAAATTAGCTTGCCGCCAATCAACTGTGGAACACTTGGAAATGTGTTAGCTGTTATTTACCGATATATTTGTGGAAAAATAGAGTGAATTAAGGGGGCTGGAATATAACATTGACTTCATGTGAAGTGCGAGTGCCCTACACATTCTAAAATTGTGCATATTAATCTTGGGGAACTCATTATATATAAGGTATAAGTTCAAGGTGATACTTTGGATAAACCTGACTTCTAGCAAGCACCAAACAGCGATTTTGTAAGTAGCCAAGCATATTATTTTTTTCAGATAAGCCTAGGCCTACTTGTATTAGCCTAGGCCTATGATGATAATGATGATTTGAAGCAGAAATGAGTAGCCTAGGCTGAGACTAGGCATATTAGGCTTAGGATAACCCATTATCCAACAATCTTAGGACTGCCCCCACTAGTGGGGCTATGTATAATGTATTGATAGGCTAATGAAGATCAAGGAAGATTTGAGGTTAAAGACAGTAAAAATTAAGGTTAGCTAGGCAGCTGGGAATCTGGTTCTGGTAGGCTAAGACTCAGAGCCCACTCTTAACCCGGGAATGGCGAAGGTCCTCAATTATGGTAATTATTTAGAAGATGACCTTTTTTTCTAGTTATTAAAAACTTACTCTATGGTGTATTATATGATATATAGAAGCAATAGAACTTAAAATGACCTGGGAAGTGTATATTAAACTTAGCCTAGACCAACATTCCTGTATTTTTTTTTTTTTTTTTTGTAAGGCTAGGCTAGGCTAACCTAGCCTAGGCTACTCTTGAGTTTTGGAACACAGTAGGCCTAAGCCTAGGCCTATTTTAGATGTCTAACTTTTAAAATAATAATAAAAATACGTAGGCTAGGCCTAGGCTAGGATTATTTTTTTTTTATCATTATACAGAAAGTTGTATCACTCAAAAAAACAGCGTCATTCGACACCCTGGCTAGGCTATAGCCTATGACAATAACAGTTTGCCGTCATGCCGTGGGATTATAGGGGTAGACCTGTCACTGAAGAATACTTTCGCAGTCTTACCGTTTGTTTTTGTTTTCAAGGTATAGGCTATAGACAAAATAGGCTACAGTAGTATCTTATCTACTGGTATCTTATTTTATTGTAGTTTATATTATGAGTGGAAGATTTGCAATAACTTACCCTAACCAAAGTCCAAACTTAGTGTCCAAAGTGGGATCTGCACCCTGCCTCTATGTTCTCATTTTGTATACCGGTAACTTTTTAGCCAGATTACCGGTACAATTTAATAAGTGTACAGCCAGCAGCTAGGCCTACCGCCTACAGTGCATTTATAGATTTCCCGGAATCCCGGCCATGACTTGGGTATCACTAAAGAATCTTTCCGCAGCCTTATGTACAATTGTTTGTTTTTATTTCTTCAAGGAATATAGTACAGTAGTTTATTGTTCAATTGTTTATCATGTTATGAGTAGATAATTTGCATTACCTTACCCTAACCTAACTTTACTTAGTCTTAGTGTCCAAAGTGGGGGCTGCCACTATCCCCACAGTCCACACACCCGCTAACTAACATATATTATTGGTATGTCTTGTCATTACTATAACCTGACTTCATGGGGGTAACGGAGACTTGATTGAATATTTTCGGAATTAGCCTCGCAGAATCTTGAGTCTTTTAAAGTTGTGAAAATTAAAGTAAGTTTCTACGTTCCTACTGATTGTACTTAACCCGAGATGGGAATAGCCTACCCAGGTATTTTTTACTCGGCCCAGGGAAAATAATAGACAAACAAATGTTCTAATCAAAGTTTATTCTTGAAACTTGGTACCGGTATGTATTTTAACCAGTACTCTATAGTAACTCATGTATCATATGAAAGGATATAAATTAAGTATGTAATAGTTCTTGGAATGCAACAACAAATATACATGAAATCTTTATTGGACAAAAGTTACAAAACTAAAACAGGGACTGCTAAGAATAATTTAAAAACCTGTTTTCAATGCCTATATTAGTGGACCTGAAGTGCATCTCTTTGAGACTGAAGTACAGGCAGCCAGCTCCCCTAGTATCCTGATTAAACACCAGTAAACATACATAACATCCCTTTTACTTACAATATTATTCATTCCTTTTAATAAATTTTGAGCATGTATTGTGCATATATTTACCTTCACATCTCAAAATTTCTCGGGCGGCCGGGGGGCTACGCCCCCCGGACCCCCTGTTATAAAAGCGGGGGGCTGCGCCCCCCGCAGACGCCGCACAAAGTTAATCCTTGTAAGCTTAGAAAAATGATCCAGAACTGGATAATTTCTGTTTTGGCACCCTGTGTAGGCTACCTGGTCAGGGTGTCAATCCACAAAATATGAATTGGGTTATCATTATGGTTTATTATTTTGTTATCATTATAGCGCGATGGAGCGGCGAAGGCGCGAGCTCTAGGGGGGTCCGGGGGCATCCCCCCCCCCGTGATTTTGTTGAGAATTTAGGTGTCTAAAACAGTATTTCCTGCAATCTAAAAGCAATCAAGATGGAAAGGTACGATTTTAGTTACTGGACACATATTTGACAGGTACCACCGAGGATTTAATACATACTTGTTTTCGGTTTCCACGCATCCAACACCAAGCTACACCTTTTTCTGGTCCGGTAATAGTATTGAAAACAATATAATAACTTTTTAAATGTGGTTTTCGACGAGAATAAAACGGGGCGTTTGGGCCTAAAATCGGCGGCGGGGGGGAGTCCGTCGTCGCTTCGGATCGTCGCGGTTTGTTTACCCAGGACGCTCAAGGTTGTTGTTGTTGTTGTTGTTCCCCAAGCTGCCTGGCCGAACAGCCCCAAGGCCCCGAGCAAGGCCAAGGCCATAACCGAGCGCCCCCACAGAACCCTCCCCGCCGACCACAATAAAGCCTGGGTGACCGAAGCCACTCCATGGCGGGGAGCTGGAGGAGGGTGCGGAAACGCCCGGGAAACCAAAGCCCCACCCAGGGCCCTGTGCCCCTCAGCAATTATGAAGAGAAAGTTGAGGGGCAAGGTTACTATGGCCAGCTGTTTTACTTGCCCCCTGCTGGCCACATAGATGACGATTATTATAATTCACGGGGAGGGGGGGGGGGGGCAGAGCCCCCCTCAACCCTGTCCTGTATCCCACGCCCTATAATGCAAGTTTTTATCAAAAAATTGACCCAACAAGCTTAGCCATTTGAAGTCGACCGCCAAGGCGGCGGGACCAGGAAGTCACTCCGAGCGTAAAGTAAACAAAGCGACGCTACTTCCACGAACGCAACCGAGTTGTCTTTATATTTCGTCTCATATTATCATTATTAAAGTGTCCCCATTGCTTTTTTAGTGTTTCGTACACCAGAAAAGGGTGTAGCTTGGTGTTGGATGCGTGGAAACCGAAAACAAATATGTATTAAATCGATGGCGGTACCTGTCAAATAGGTGTCCAGTAACTAAAATCGTACCGATGGAAAATATGGAGACCAAAATTATGTCAATTTACCGGTACCTTTTTTGTTTCTTAAACGAAAAAAAGGGTTGGGGAAGTTTCTGTTATCATTATACAAAAAGTTCATTTGCGTTATCACTCAAAAAAACAGCGTCGTTTGACACCCTGACATAAAAAAACAAAGGGAGGCCTATTCTTTCTATGTACCGTTGTACGGCACTGCCACCACACACAGCCAAAGGCACAATAGTAATGGCCTGGCTATAGAGCTGGAGTCACAGGCATAAGGCTCTTCCAGAAGAACATCTGTAACTAAACAATTTACCCAACACCTGGCTGTGGGATTCTATAATGGGTTGGGAAACTTGGGGCCCTTGGGGGGTGTTTTGCCCCCCATGAATTATTGTCATCATCATATATATTACCGTGCTGGTAATAATAATGGCCAGCAGGAGCAAATAACGGTAAACTTGAGTTTTAGCACCAACAGCGATTAGGCCTATAGTAAGTATTTTTGGTTGTGTGTGTTTTTGTCCTTCATATATAGGCTAGTGTTCTTGTAGGAATGTAGGCTAAGCCTATTAGGCCTATATAGATTTGGAGCAGAAATGAGTACCGGTATTTACCCATTTTCCAAATACCGTATCTAAAACCTCAGCCCCCACTAGTGGGAAGGGCTAGATGAAGATCAAGGAAAATGTGGGATACAATAAAAGCCCCTAAATAATGTGTGGTGTAATTCGATTTATGTTGGGTAGATTTGATTTACGTTGGGTAGGTTAGTTAGTTTTAGGCACATTCGGCGAACGAACGACAGTAGCGACAGAAACACCTGTGTGACGATTTGGGGTGCAGAGGTCGTAGGGAGCTCCCGTTGTAATAATGTATTTACCGAGTGTAGTGTTGCTGTGGTAGGTGAATAGATTCAGGTTCAAAGGCAAAAGGTTCAACATTCCGAGGAGGAGGTAGATCAGGAACACCTGATTCGTCGCCAGAACTCGAGGAATCGGTATTATCCATTACGAGAGTAGCCTAAAACAGTGTTATTGTTTAAGCCAGGTACCAAGCTACGTCATCACAGTGCGCGCCAATTAGAGTACCGGAAAATAGTTGTCTGTGTGCTTTCAGCCGATTTCATTGTCCAACATTTTTTGTTATAGAATATAATCGAACTATAAGTCCTTACTATATTTGTAGAGTACTATACTCATACATTGTTTGGTTCATAGGCTTAACTCATTTTTTATTCTTGCCTCCGTAATTCACCTTTAAGCTTGGGAAAGATGTATGGTAGCGAAAAGAATTAATTGAGATAGTCTGTCGCCTTCTAACGGGTATACATCCTTCTTGAATTGAATAAAAGCGTCTAATAGTTGCCCGAGTAGCCTATAGTGAAAAAGACGTCACCGGTACTGTAAGGATTAAACGTTATAATTTTCCCCATAGAAAGCCTAGACCCACAGTACAGCCATGCTCAAGAATCTACATCCACCTTCATCACTATTTCTCTCCCTCGATGTATGAATAAAATCACTCTTAGACATCACAGAATAGCCTACAGTTAGAATGACATGTATTATTTTCGGGAGTTTGTTTGTACAGTAAACTTCCGTTAATCCGAAGGGCAGCGGACCGGCTCTCGTTCGGATTAGTGGATTTTTCGGATTATCGGACTTTACCCCTATGAACCTGTGTATGACGAAAACATTGAGACATTAGGCCACCCAAATGACACAATGGTGCACACACACATATCATATGTTCATGAAATCACTTCAAAAGTTTACCATTGTCATTGTAGCCTATTAACTACTTCAAAACATTCAGATTAATGGTCAAAGGAATCTGCTGATATAAACGTCTTCTTCTTCTTCCGTCTACTAGCGAGTTTGTCTTGCTCTTGAAGATCAGATGTGGTTCGGGAAGTAATGCCTTAACAACGGCACTTCCCTGAGAGGTTCTTGTAATTTTCCTTTTGTGATTTTCCTTTTGTGACGTGCTCTGTTATATTATATTGTATTGAAAGCACCCTTGTCTTGTTGTCTTGAAAGCACCCTTGGGATGCTCCGATCACTGAACTATAAATAGTAGCGTATCGGAACATCCAAAGGTGCGTTTTCAAGCTCAAGACTAATACGTCCAAAGGTGCATTTTCAAGCTCAAGACTGAATGCGCTTGCAGAAAATGCGGTGCAAGCCAGTAGCGCATCGGAGCGTCCCAAGGATGCGTTCAAGAGCAAAACAAACTCTCTAGCAGACGATGTGGAAGAAGAAGAAGACGAAGGTGTTTACGATTATATCAGTAGCTTCCTTTGACCATTAATCTGAATGTTTTGAAGTAGATAATAGGCTACAATGACAATGGTAAACTTTTAAAGTGAATTCATGAACATATGATATGTGTGTGCTCCATTATGTGTCATTTGAGTGGCCTAATGCCTCAAAAAGGGGACTTTGGGACTTCTTGAAAGGTGCGTTTTCAAGCTCAAGACTGAATGCGCTTGCAGAAAATGCGGTGCAAGCCAGTAGCGCATCGGAGCGTCCCAAGGATGCGTTCAAGAGCAAAACAAACTCTCTAGCAGACGATGTGGAAGAAGAAGAAGACGAAGGTGTTTACGATTATATCAGTAGCTTCCTTTGACCATTAATCTGAATGTTTTGAAGTAGATAATAGGCTACAATGACAATGGTAAACTTTTAAAGTGAATTCATGAACATATGATATGTGTGTGCTCCATTATGTGTCATTTGAGTGGCCTAATGCCTCAAAAAGGGGACTTTGGGACTTCTTGAAATTCGGACCATCGGGTGAATTCGGATTTGGCCTCAAATTGAAAAATTCGGACTATTGGGAGATTCGAATCATCGGTCGTCGGATTAACGGACTTTTACTGTATATAATAACTTAAATTTGTCTATGGATTACCTGAAAATATAATGCAAATTCAAATGGTGCAGGTATGACATAACTTTTGAGCATAACTGTATCATACCGTAGCGCTGGTAATTTCAAACTAGCCAATCAGCGTCTTCCCCCCTAGCCTCTTTTACGTGGCGGATGCTCATTGGTCGAAATTCAAACACAGCTAGGCATTAGTTCCATGAAAAATAATCTAATTGATGATTCATTTGATTGAGTTGAATACAACTCACGCGGCGCGTGTCTCAACATCAATCAATAGGCCTAATGGGGAAAATAGATTTTTCCGAGATTTCTAATTAATTACAAACACTATATATTGATGCAAATGAACAATTTCTTTTATAAAACAAAAAAAACTCGGAAAATTTGTGGTATTAAAATAAAAAAAATTCCCAAAATTCTAATGGTAGTTTTGGGTTCCTATCATCATATGCTCAGATCAGATCAGATGTTGTTCGGGAAGTAATGCCTTAACAACGGCACTTCCCTGAGAGGTTCTTGTAATTTTCCTTTTGTGACGTGCTCTGTTATATTATATTGTATTTCTTTTTCTTTTTTCTCTATGTTGCATTATAATCTATTTCTTCTTATTCCAGCTCCTTCATTTTCTTGGTTCTTGTTCTCCACATACCATATAACATCTTCACTCGTTCCTGGTTTTCTTCTTTGAACAGTAGATTTCCTATCACTTGATTTTCCTCCTCAACGTAAGGTTGTTGTAGCGCTGTTTCCTTTAGGCTACTCTCTCCTCTATATATATAGGGCACCATAAAATAAAGTGTTTGATGTCCTCTATCTCAGCATTACATAGTAAGCATAGTAAGTGTCTCAACATCAATCAATAGGCCTAATGGGGAAAATAGATTTTCCCAAGATTTCTAATTAATTACAAACACTATATATTGATGCAAATGAACAATTTCTTTTATAAAAAAAAAAACTCTGAAAATTCGTGGTATTAAAATAACATTTTTCCCAAAATTCTAATGGTAGTTTTGGGTTCCTATCATCATATGCTCAGATCAGATCAGATGTTGTTCGGGAAGTAATGCCTTAACAACGGCACTTCCCTGAGAGGTTCTTGTAATTTTCCTTTTGTGACGTGCTCTGTTATATTATATTGTATTTCTTTTTCTTTTTTCTCTATGTTGCATTATAATCTATTTCTTCTTATTCCAGCTCCTTCATTTTCTTGGTTCTTGTTCTCCACATACCATATAACATCTTCACTCGTTCCTGGTTTTCTTCTTTGAACAGTAGATTTCCTATCACTTGATTTTCCTCCTCAACGTAAGGTTGTTGTAGCGCTGTTTCCTTTAGGCTACTCTCTCCTCTATATATATAGGGCACCATAAAATAAAGTGTTTGATGTCCTCTATCTCAGCATTACATAGTAAGCATAGTAAGTGTCTCAACATCAATCAATAGGCCTAATGGGGAAAATAGGTTTTCCCGAGATTTCTAATTAATTACAAACACTATATATTGATGCAAATGAACAATTTCTTTTATAAAAAAAAAAACTCGGAAAATTCGTGGTATTAAAATAACAGTTTTCCCAAAATTCTAATGGTAGTTTTGGGTTCCTATCATCATATGCTCAGATCAGATCAGATGTTGTTCGGGAAGTAATGCCTTAACAACGGCACTTCCCTGAGAGGTTCTTGTAATTTTCCTTTTGTGACGTGCTCTGTTATATTATATTGTATTTCTTTTTCTTTTTTCTCTATGTTGCATTATAATCTATTTCTTCTTATTCCAGCTCCTTCATTTTCTTGGTTCTTGTTCTCCACATACCATATAACATCTTCACTCGTTCCTGGTTTTCTTCTTTGAACAGTAGATTTCCTATCACTTGATTTTCCTCCTCAACGTAAGGTTGTTGTAGCGCTGTTTCCTTTAGGCTACTCTCTCCTCTATATATATAGGGCACCATAAAATAAAGTGTTTGATGTCCTCTATCTCAGCATTACATAGTAAGCATTAATAGCATTTTATATCTCCTCCTACATGCCTGTTCCTGTCTCTTAAATTTAAATTATTCGTTCTACACCTAGGCTATATAATATGACTGAAGCTTCTGTATTATCATAAAGTTCTTCTTCTCCCTTTATTTCTGATTTAAAGGCCCTGTATATTTCTAAACTGCTTTTCTCCCCTAGCTCTTCCTGCCATTTCCTTGTATCCCAATTTTTAACTTTCTTCTTAATTTCTTCCTTCAGTATACTCGCTAAATCTGTTTCTCCTAAATTTAAATTTTTTATATATTTTCTAATTTCCATTGTCCATGGATCTTTTTTGTTGTTTAATTTTTCTTCTGTTATTCTTCTAAGTAAATCATTACTGTCTTCTCTTAAATATTTTATACTTCCTTCCATAATTCTTGCTTCCATTGTGGATGCTCCTATCTCCCCTCTCAGGGTCACTTTTTGTGCATATCTCGGTGCCCCTAATATTTGTCTAAATACCCTATTTTCAATATTTTGTAACTTGTTTATTTCTGTTTTTGTAAATCCTATTATGCTTGAGCCATACAGGACTCAGGACCGACGGGAGCACCTCACTCTTCCAGTATGTTTTACCAATTAGAATTTTGTTACAGCTTTGTGCTATTACCGGATAGGTCATATTAGCCATTCTATTCGCTTTTCCTATTGCCTCAGATTTCTGGTCTGTGAAACAATTTCTAGTATCATTTACTTTTATTCCTAAATACTTAATCTGCTTAACTACTTCTATTTCTTTGATATTGTTTGGTTTCTCCTTCATATTAAATATTAATATATTACTTTTATTTTTATTTATGTTTAGCCCACATTCATTTCCTATTTTAATTAGATCTATTGCTTTTTCAGCCTCTTTTATTGTATGTGCCATAAGTAGACCATCGTCAGCATAGAATAGCGCCTTCATTTCTATATACTTTTTATCCCCGGGAAAAAAAAAATCTTGGGTTTTTTATTTTTTTCTTGGATTTTTTTTTTTTTTTTTTATTAACCTAACCAAAAAACCAAACCTAACCTAACCTAAATGTATTTGGGGGCTATTAGGTTAGGTTAGGTTTTTTGGTTAGGTTAATGACCAAAACAAAAAATCCCAAGAAAATAAATGAAAAATCCCAAGATTTTTTTTTTTTCCCCGGGGATAAAAATGATATAGAAATGAAGCATATGATGATAGGAACCCACAACTACCATTAGAATTTTGCTACCTATATTGTAGCGCCTCCTGTATATTGACCCTTTTGCTTCTTGGGTAATATGTAAGGAGATGGCCACACTAAATCAAGTTGGTGTTGTGTGTTAGGCTACCCTAGGCTAATAACCTACCTTGGGGGTTGCTGCCCCTTGATCCTTGCTGGTCGAACAATTAATATAAAGAATGTTACAGTAATTGGTTAAATTTCAGCAACTTTGGTAAGAGTTGTGGGGAAGGATGTAGTATCCGGGTGTAGCCTACAGTCGTCGTGTTTACATAGGCTAGGTCGTGCGCTCGCGGTTACGTTTCCGTCTATTTTGACTTTTTCTGTAATTTGGCCCCTGCTCAATCCATTATTGTATCCCACGGCCAGGTGTTGGGTAAATTGTTGGAAAGCATGTAATATCCGGGCATGCAGTAGTCATATTTATATAGGTCGTGCGCTCGCGGTTAAGTTTCTGTCTATTTTGACGGCTATTTTTTTCAGTACCGTTCAATAGTAGGCTACTACAGCCGCATTATTTACCATGTTTATAGGCTTATGTTTTTTCTTTGACTAGCCTAATAATGTTTTGTTTTATTTCATGGTTTGAGTAGAGGATTTGCATTAACTTGCCCATTATCCATCAATCTCAAGATTGTTGGTAGTTTGTATCTGCGTGCGAATGAAGTGGCTGAGATGTGTGAGAGGAGGCGAGTGGACGTCTGCTGTACCCAGGAAACACTCTGGAAGAGGCATGGGGTACAGTGGATTGTAGGAAGGAGGAAAAGATATAGGATATACTGGATGGGTGTGGAGACTGATAAAGCGAAAGGAGGAGTGGGTGTTCTGGTGGCTGAAGAGCTGGCGGAAAGTGTGCTTCAGATTACGAGAGTTAGTGAAAGGCTGATTGTTTTGAAGTTGAAAGTTGGTGAAAGAATTCTGAATGTGATATCTGCATATGCCCCACAGGCTGGTTTACAGAAAGAGATAAAAGAGGACTTCTGGAATGACACCGTCAGTGTCAATTCAGGCCTCTCGGAGAACGAAATAACTATCGTGGGGGGGGACCTCTATGGTCACGTGGGAGCATCTGCAGATGGATACGAGGGGGTACATGGAGGAATTGGTTACGGAAGGAGAAATCTAGGAGGCGAATATATATTGGAGTCCTGCGTTGCACTCAACATGGTTGTGTGTAACACAAAGTTCAAGAAAAGACAGAGCCACCTGATCACATATAACTCTGGGGTCTCCAGTAGCCAGATAGATTACTTCTTGGTTAACAGGAAAGACTGGAAACTAGTTCGAGATGTAAAGGTCATCCCGAGCGAAGAATGTATCCCCCATCATAAGCTACTTGTGTGCGACATGAGCTTATACAGAGATCCTAAGAACAAGAAGGTTTACATACCCAAAAGGAAAGTGTGGCTGCTGAAGGACAAGGAAGTTAGGGATAGGTTTCATAATGAACTGGAGGAAATGAATAGAAATAAGGAAGCTAGGCCTAACGATTTAAATAGCCAATGGAACTTTCTTAAGCATAGCCTTATCGCTGCCACTGACAAAGTCTGTGGGAAAACAAAGGGTCACCCCAGGAATAAGACCTCTTGGTGGTGGAACGATGAGGTAGAACATGCTGTGAAAGAGAAAAAGGAGATGCTTCAAAGCATGGAAGAAAGGAGGCAGCAGGGAGGAATACCAGGCAGCTAAACGAACTGCCAAAAGAGTTATTTACAATGCTAAAAATCGCATTAAGGACCTAGTCCTCGAACAAGTGTGTAACACTGACAATCCCAATGGGATCTTCAACCTAGCTAGGCGAGTTAAAAATGACAGTAGGGATATTATAGGTGAACAGTGTGTTAGAGATGATAATGGGAAGATTGTGTATGCAGAAAATGAAATCAGAGAAGCATGGAAGGTACACTATGAACGATTGCTAAATGTAGAGTTTGAATGGGATAAGGAACAGCTTGGTATCGAAAAACCAATATCTGGGCCCCCTCCTTTGATAGCACCAGCTGTAGTGAGCGACGCAATCAATAAAATGAAGGACGGTAAAGCTCCAGGTTGCTCCGACATTGTCGCTGAGATGATAAAAGCCTCAGGGGAGATTGGTGTAAACTTAGTCACGAGTTGATAAACACCATTATTAAAGATGAGAAAATCCCAGAGGATTGGCTCAAAAGTGTAATAGTAAATATATACAAAGGAAAAGGGGATGCGCTAGATAGAGGAAATTATAGGGGCCTGAAAATGCTTGACCAAATCATGAAGGTCTGTGAGAGAGTCCTTGAGGGTTTGATCAGGCAAAGCATCTCTATTGATGATATGCTGTTTGGTTTTATGCCAGGACGTGGTACAACCGATGCTATCTTCATAGTCAGGCAGATACAGGAAAGATACCTACTAAAAGGCAGGGATCTTTACTTTGTGTTTGTGGACCTGGAGAAGGCCTTTGATAGGGTACCTAGAGATGTTGTACAGTGGGCTATGAGGAAACTTGGTGTGGAAGAGTGGCTGGTGCGTGTGATAATGAAGATGTATGAGGATTCGCGAAGTTCGGTGAGGGTGAAGGGTGTACTGAGTGATGAGTTCGCAGTCCATGTTGGAGTCCATCAGGGTTCAGTGTTAAGCCCCCTCCTCTTTATTATGGTCTTGGAGGCGCTGTCTAGAGTTTTTAAAGGCGGACTCCCGTTGGAACTGTTTTATGCAGACGATTTAGTCCTAATAGCTGGCAGTATGCAGGATGCTGAGGCCAAATTCAGAGAGTGGAGAGAGGGCATGGCGAGCAAGGGTTTAAGAGTCAATATTAACAAAACCAAGGTTATGCATTGTAGTTTGAGACGAGGCAATGTGGAAAAGAGCGGTGCATACCCATGTGCAGTGTGTGGAAAGGGAGTGGGCATTAACTCAATTCAATGTAGCATCTGTCGATGTTGGGTACACCATGGGAGTAAGCGCTGTAGTAGAATAAAGGGGCCCCTGCCGAAGGATAAGTCAGAAATAGAGAAATTTGAGTGCGTAGTGTGCAAAGGCGAGCTTGTGTTAAGTGATGATCCTGTGGCTGTGAATTTTGGAAATGAGTCCTTGGAGCTGGTGAACAAGTTTTGTTACCTAGGAGATACCATCTCTGCTGGTGGTGGGGCCGAGGCTGCCACTGTTGCTAGAATTAGGTGTGGCTGGGGGAAGTTCAGAGAATTGATGCCAATCCTGATCATGAAAAGAATGCCTCTCCCCCTGAAGGGAAAGGTGTATGCCTCATGTGTTAGAAGTGCAATGATGTGTGCCTCAGAAACATGGGCCGTTAAAGTAGAGGATGTCAACAGAATGGAGCGTAATGAGATGAGAATGGTGAGATGGATGTGTGGGGCCAGGCTACAGGATAGAATAACAAATGTTGAGCTGAGGAGACGTTTAGGTATAAAGAGTATTAGCGAGGTGATGCGTACAAGTAGACTGGGATGGTATGGACATGTGGAGAGAATGGATGAACAAAATTGGGTGAAAAAATGCAGGTCTGTGATTGTGGAGGGAGCTGCACCAAGGGGTGGACCGAGGAAGACCTGGGATCGGACTATACGCGCCGATCTCAAATCCAAGAACTTGACAAGTGAAGCAGCCCTTAACAGGGTTGCCTGGAACGCCGCCATTAGGACAAGAGACTGAAACTGCACTTATGTGTGGAACACTCAGTCTTAAAATTTTATGTATGTATGTATGTATACGGGGTCAAATTGCATCATTTATTGGGTGAATCGCGTTTTTACAGCAAGTGAGGGAAATCGTGGGGTAAATTGGAGGTCAATATTTATGAGCCGCACCACAGCTGGGATCTCATTTCTAATGGTAGTTTTGGGTTCCTATCATTTTATGCTTCATTGCTATATAATTTTTATCCACCGGAAAATATTTTTTGGTCAATATTTACGAGTCACACCACAGCTGGGATCTCATTTTTAACGGTAGTTTTGGGTTCCTATCATTCTATGCTTCATTGCTATATACTTTTTATCCACCGGAAAATATATTTTTTTCTTGGCTTTTTTTTTTTTTTTTTTTTTTAGCATTAACCTAACCAAAAAACCTAACCTAACCTAACCTAACCTAACCTAACCTAACCTAACCTAACCTAACCTAACCTAACCTAACCTAACCTAACCTAACCTAACCGCCCCCAAATACATTTAGGTTAGGTTAGGTTTTTAGGTTAGGTTAGGCCTAGGCCTAATGCTAAAAAAATAATAATAATAAAAACCCAAAATAAAAAAAACAAGAAAAACAAAATATTTTCCAGTGGTTAAAAAGTATATAGCAATGAAACATAGAATTATAGGAACCCAAAACTACCCTTAGAAATGAGATTCCAGCTGTGGTGTGACTCGTAAATATTGACCTATTTTTTGTCTTGGCTTTATTTTTTGTTATCATTAACCCTCTCACGTCCTGACGCAATTTTTGAGCCTATTAGGGATACTTTAAAGCCTTTGTTACCATCCGGGGTATTTATAAACCTTTAGTTTATTTACTTCAAACTCTGCAGTTGTCTTTGAGTTAGCTGTGGGCAGAAAACTAATTTTGGAGAGGTAATTATAAGAGTGAGAGTAATCTATTTCTTATTGCTAATCTGGCAACCTCTGCGTCTTAAGGATGTGAGAGGGTTAACTTAACAAAAAAACCTAACCTAACCAAAAAACCTAACCTAACCTAACAGCCCCCAAATACATTTAGGTTAGGTTAGGTTTTTTGGTTAGGTTAATGCAAAAAAAAAAAAAAAAAAAAAATATCCTAAAGCCAAGATTTTTTTTTTCCGGTGGATAAAAATTATATAGCAATGAAGCATAAAATGATAGGAACCCAAAACTACCATTATAAATGAGATCCCAGCTGTGGTGCGGCTCATAAATATTGACCAAATTGGATCCCCCCCCCCCCCCGCTAACACAACTTTTCCGCAACCTTTTACGATGACATAATTTTATGACAATTTTACCGTTTTTTTTTTTGTTTTTTTTTTTCCGAAATTATCACACGGCCAGCTGTTGTTTGCTCCTTGCTGGCATTATACTTACATTATGAAAGGTTGCGGTTCAATGTTATTTTAATACCACAAATTTTATTGATATATTTGAAGATAAATATTGAATCTATATGCTCTAAAGATCATAAGAACATTTGTTTTAACCCTCGGCAAAACCTAATAAAAAAGTATGGTACTAACATTTATTTTTCGTAACAAGGTTGTCAATACGGTACTTCCAGTTATCG
Organism: Paralithodes platypus; assembly: GCA_032716605.1. NCBI lineage: Eukaryota > Metazoa > Arthropoda > Malacostraca > Decapoda > Lithodidae > Paralithodes > Paralithodes platypus. The sequence goes on from CM064543.1 coordinate 9,392,547, forward strand.
ACAGCTCTAAAGATCATATGAAAATGTGTTAAACCCTCGGAAAAACCTAATATAAAAGTATGCTACTAAAATTTAATTTTCGTAACAAGGTTGTCAATACGGTACTTTCCCGTTATCAATGTACAATCAAAGCTGAACATTGCAGAGTAAACACCGTAGACTTCATCGACTTTTCTTTCACCTTCGTATAATCGACAGCCAATTTTGTTTTTTTTTATTTACTAAGGGATTAGTGCTCAACCAGCGGGGGTGTGGGGGCGGCAGCCCCCACCCATAATACTAGGTTAGGTTAGGTAAGGTTGTTAGGTTAGGCTAATGTCATTTCAAATCACTATCGGGGAACAACATCGATTGATAGGCCTTATGGGGAAAATAGGTTTTCCCGAGATTTTTAATTAATTACAAACACTATATATTAATGCAAATGAACAATTTTGTTTATAAAAAACACTCGGAAAATTTGTGGTACAGTATTAAAATAAAAAATTTCCAAGGTTGCTTTATGAATACCAAATTATTATTGGTATTATTCTGATTCAAGCAACCTTTTGCGGCGATTTACATGCTCTGGGTCACGACTGTTATGTTCGCTTCTAATTTGACCGCTTCTGGGTTAAGGCCCCCGGTAAGGGTTGTGTATGCGCTTGTACGCAAAGCCTTGTTTACATATGTAATCTCGCAGTTACGTTTGCGTCAAATTTGACTTTTTTTTTATGAAATTAGGACAATTGGCTATGTATTTTAGGTCACGTAGGAGATATAATGGGATGGATGTAGTGTCTGGGTGTACGGCGTCGTTCGTCATGTTTACATAGGCCGATCGCCGCGGTTAATTTCGCGTCTATTTTGACAGTGATTTTATTCGGTTATTTGCCCCCTGCTGGCAATATATATGATGATGACAATATATCATGGGGGGGGGGTGAGGGTGGGCAAAGTCCCCCCTCAACATATTATTGTATCCAATGGTATTCAAAATAGACGGGAACATGATCGCAAGCATCCGCCGTCATGTTTACGTTACGCGCTCCGGATGGATCTACGCTCCCGATCGATAGCGCTGCACCCGAGATGGATTGACCGTGAGCGCACACATCGATCGATTGTTGCGCTGACGAACGATGGTTTTCCATGCGCTCAGGATGGATTTAGTCATGTATTTGAACTGACAAATCGATCGATTGTTGCGCTGACGACCGATGTTTTTTCCTGCGCTCAGGATGGATTTATATTCGAAAAGTAATAAAAAAGATGAACAGTCTTTTAATAGAACTTTTAATTGGTTCACATGTTAAAAAACAATCATTGGCAAACGTATCGTTTCAAAGCTTACTGCATCGTTATTTCATCAGAACTATGAAAAAATTAGCTATTGTAATATTTAATTATCTCACTTGTATTGAGTCGTTTCAAAGCTAACTGCTTCGTTTTGAAATTTTAAATATTGAACTATCTCACTTGGTAGCCTACTATGTAGGATATACCGGTATTTCACTTATTTCATCGGAACTGAACAAAATTAGCTATTTTAATATTTAGGCCTAATTATCTCACTTGTATCGAGTCATTTTAAAGCTTACTGCTTCGTTTTGAAATTTAATATATTGAACTATCTCACTTGGTACTATGTATATTTCACTTATTCATCGGAACTGAAAAAATTAGCTATTGTAATATTGAATTATCTCACTTGGATTAAGTAGTTTCAAAACTTAATGCTTCATTTTGAAATATTGAATATTGAACGATCTCACTTAATTGGTACTATGTATATTTAACTTATTTCGTTTGAATATAAATCCATCCTGAGCGCAGGGAAAAACAACGGTCGTCAGCGCAACAATCGATAGATTTGTCAGTTCAAATACATGACTATATCCATCCTGAGCGCATGGAAAACCATCGTTCGTCAGCGCAACAATCGATCGATGTGTGCGCTCACGGTCGATCCATCTTTGGTGCAGCGCTATCGATCGGGAGCGCAGATCCATCCGGAGCGCGTAACATTTACATATGTCGATCGCCGTGGTTAAGTTCGCGTCTATTTTGACGCAATTTTTTCAGTTATTTACCCCCTGCTCGCAATATATAGCCTATGATGATGACAATATGTCATGGAGGGATTAGGGTGGGCAAAGCCCCCCCTCAACATATTTTTGTGTACAAAGGCAGTCAAAATAAACGGGAACATGATGGCAAACGTCCGCCACCACTCCGCGTAGTGTAAACAAGGCTGGTGGTACGCCCGAACTCTACATTCTACCTGATATAATTCTTTGTTTGCTATAACATTGTCCTATAGTATTATTGATAATCTTGGTAAACCTGACTTTTTGGACCGACAGCGATTTCAGTAAGTTTTATTTTGTTTTTTTGAATTTTGCCTTCAGATATAGTGTTGTTTTATACTGAAGAGGAGCTGAAATGAGTATTTACCCATTATCCAACAATCTAAACCCCCCCCCCCACTACTAGTGAGGAGGGCTATGAGGGGTTAAAAGCATAAAAAAGACATTAGCCTAACCTAACAACCTTACCTAACCTATCATAGTATTATGGGTGGGGGCTGCCGCCCCCACACCCCCGCTGGTTGGGTAACAGTGCAAAAAACATAGTATTATGGAATTTATGGGACATACCTTACTCCTGCAATGAGTGGCAGTGAGAGGGCCGAGAAGTTCACAGCAATAACATGAGTGCGGCGGCAGACGTAAGTTAACATAAATCATCGTATTTATTACCAATTAATTTCCGGAAGTTTAGACCTACTGTATGCGGAAAAAAATCTTAATCTATATGTTACTTTGCCATCACTCATTAGGATTGCACAGCTAGCTGAGGTGCGTATTTTAGCGCTTTATTTTTGTTCTCCCTTATAATACATTTCAGCTCTTAACCCAGCAAGTGCGGATCTCATCATAAGAGTTTTACCGGTGCGCTGCGGATCTCCTCATATAATCCAAGGCCTAAAAAAAAAACATTTAAATCAGCCCCGTATCATTTTTTTTTTTTTTTTTTTAATTGCCCCTTGGCCATGCCAAATATCACTCCTCCCCCCCCCACCTCCTTCCACCCTTCCTCCCCCCCCCCCCCCCCCCGCCCCCTTCATTTATCACCTATTCTCCCTGTTATTCCCTTATTCTTAGGTATAGTTTCGTGCTAACATTAGCGAGTTGCTAGCAGGGCGTGGTCATCTGTGTTACCAAGCGTGGGAAAGAGCGAGAGAGAGACTACCACGCAACAGTGTCTCTCCAGCCGCCCGGCTGGCTGGCTGGCTGGCAGGCTGCCTCAGCCATAAGTTATGTAACTCCCGGCCTCTATCGCCGATTTTGACCATCCAAACTCTGTTTCCACATGTTTTATTGTTGTAACAGGTTAATACCTTTATAATCAACGTAAAATAGGTGCATATGGATAAGTATTAATGATATTTATGGTACGATGACGATTTGAGTTTAGGAAACAGTCTAAATACCTCCGCACAGGGAGGGGTGGCCCCACCTACGCAGCGGAGAGGTTAATGACATATATAGCAATGATGTATAATGCTCTACCAGACCTATTAGGCCTAAAAACATCGATGGGCTAACTGTCGGTCCAAATCATCAGTATAACCATAATCTTAAACAAGCACTATTAGAAGCAAATTATTACGGAACATAGGATAAGGACGGTGTTAGCAGGCGTACGAGTCGTCTTGTTTACAAAACTCGTATTTGCGTATAATTTGACTTGTTTTTCATTAAATTATCCCACGGCCAACTTTAATTTGTGCCATGATATAGTATTTGGGTGTACCGCCTGCCTTGTTTACAATACGCGGATAATGTTCCTGTCTATTTTGAGTACCGTGGGGTTCAATTATAGGTTGAGGGGGGGGGGGGGGGGCTTTGCCCCCCTTCACCAACCTAGGACTTATCGTCTTCATAATTTTATATTGCCAGCAGGGGGCAAATAACAGAAAAAAATAGACGGGAACTTAACCACGAGCGATCGACGTATGTAAACATGATGACCGCTGGCAATACAATAATGTAATGGCAGTATACAATAATGGCAAAGCCCCTCACACCCTCATGAATTATTGTCATCATCATATAGCCTATATTACCAGCAGGGGGCAAATAACAGCTGGCCGTGTGATAATTTCGTAAGAAAATAGCGGTCAAATTAGACATGGATGTAACTGCGACCGTACGACTTTTATAAACAAGACTACGCGTACGCCCAGTAACACCATCCTTACCAAAAATAGGGACCAATTGACTCCATATTTTTCTTATTATAGTCTGCATGGAGGAATTTCGGGGATGGATGTAGAGTTCGGGCGTACGGTCGTCATGTTTACATAGGGCGATCGCTGCAGTTAACTTCGCGTCTATTTTGACAGATTTTTTCGGTTATTTTCCCCCTGCTGGCAATATATATATGACAATATGTCATGGGGGGGTGAGGGGGGCAAAGCCCCCCCTCAACATATTATTGTATCCAATGGCATTCAAAATAGACGGGAACATGATTTAAAAGGTACGACGCCTCCCCCGCTGCCGCTGCCGTCATGTTTACATTTGTCGATCGCTGTGGTTAACTTTGCGTCTATTTTGACGGCAATTTTTTTCGGTAATTTGCCCCCTGCTGGCAATATATATGATTATGACAATATGTCATGGGAGGGGGTGAGGGGGGCAAAGCCCCCCATCAACATATTATTGTATCCAAAGGCAGTCAAAATAGACGGGAACATGATGGCAAAGGTCCGACGCCACTACGCGTAGTGTAAACAAGGCTGGCGGTACGCTCGCACTTAACATTCTTGCCGAATTTCGTTATCGACAACTTCAAAAAAATCCCTATTTCTCGGAAATATAGCCTAACCAAAAATATTCAAAGTCCCGACCATAAACAAACACTCCGTCGACTTGACTTGACCGCGTATAGGATGCCGGGATATGTCAGGCTTTTTCAAAAGCGCGATTCACCTAATAAATGGCGCAAGCGTTACTCACCAAAACAAAGAACTGGCAACCTGTTTTTGCCCCTTTACAGATCAATATACTGTATATGAGAATGACAATAAGTCAATGGGGGGGGGGGGGGAAAGGGGCTTAACCCATCATGTATCCAATTTACCCCACAATTTCCCTCATTTGCTGTAAAAGCGTGATTCACCCAATAAATGGTGCCATTTGATGCCATATCTTCAGATTGATGGATAATGGGTAAGTTAATGCAAATACTCCACCCAAACCATGAAAAACAACAATAAATCACTATATTCCTTGAAAAAATATAAAGAAACCTTGGTAAATAAGCTGCTCTAGTGTTCTTGAATGGTACCAAGCAATAATAAAACTATATTCCTTGAAAAAAAAAACAAAAAAAAACATGGTAAATAAGGCTGATGGGTACCATTCAAGAACACTAGAGCAGCCTTATTTACCAAGGTTTCTTTATATTTTGTCAAGGAATATAGTGTTTCATTATTGTTTTTCATGGTTTGAGTGGAGTATTTGCATTAACTTACCCATTATCCATCAATCTGAAGATACGGCATAAAATGGCGCCATTTATTGGGTGAATCGCGTATTTACAGTAGGCAAGGGAAATTGTAGGGTAAATTGGATACATGATGGGATGAGGGGGGCGCTGCCCCTCTCACCCCCCTTGACTTCTTGTCATCCTCATTATATGTTGATCTGTAAGGGGGCAAAAACAGGTTGCTGGTTCTTTGTTTTGGTGAGTAACGCTCGCGCCATATATTGAGTGAATCGCGCCGCCTCGTATAAAACAAGGAGGAGGAGGTCAAGTTGACGGAATGCTTGATTTATGTTAGAGACTTTTATTATTTTTGGTTATTTTTCGGTGAAATCTGTTTTTTTCAAGTTGTCAATAAAAAAAATTCTCCATGCGGACCATAATGAGAAAAATATGGCGAGTCTATAGGTCCCTATTTTCCCTAATAATTTGGTTTTAATACAGTGAACCCTCAAATTACGCGCAATTTATCTACGCGTAATCAAACTACGCTTGAACCACAATTTAGGCAACAAATCGAAAAGTACGCTCAATTATTCGAATGTACGCTCCGAGCCGGAGTCGCTTCGTATCTGTTGGAGAGTTTCGGGCGGCCATATTGACGTGACGCCAAGCCTTCCAACGTCGTCACTGTTGACTGTGGAGAGAGAGACACATCTCCCGTACCAAACTATTATGTATCTATAAAGCACAACAGGATATTATGAATCTATTAAAAGACTGTTCTTCGTTTTACATTGCATGTATCATTTATTGAGCTAACAAAATCGGAAATGGAAAATCTGTTTCTGTTCGGTAGTTGGAGGCGAGATTGTTTACACTTCTTTCGAAAGTCGCTTCAAAGCCCACTGCTCTACCCTGGCTAAATGATGTGAAGCCAATTCTTTAATATGTATATGAGCTATTGAACTATCTCACTTGACACTATGTAGGCTATATGAAACTATAGGCTATACAGGGTGTATTACTTTTCGACTCAAAACTTTACCAGTAAGCCTAGGCGGCTAGGCCTATTATTTCGGTCGATCCGTTTCGGGCGCAGTGCTATCGATCGATGGCGCAGATCCGGCATTGCTCAACCACTACCAATGTGAGTTAATTTACGTTTGTGTCTTATTTGTATACATTAAATGTATTTTGTGTGGTAGATTAGGTTATGAAAACATATTTGTACAGTAATATGTTATATATTTGTGGATTTTAGGTGATGAAAGGTAGAAATAGTACAACTTTCGGTCGGACCCAGACCAATACCTATTTTCCCCATTTATATTTAACTCCCATGTACGCGCAAACGAACGTACGCGCCAACAGCACAGTACGCATCCCACGCGTAGTTTGAGGGTTTACTGTAGTGCAAAGCAAGACATATTTAATTATATCAACCGATTTAGTCATCTTGAACGGTATGGTACCAGTGGAGAATTAATTTGTTTATTTTTCCACTGTATTTTTAGTATTATGTCATACGCAATGGGGGCGGCAGCCCCAAGTCAGGTTAGGGTAATGACAAAACATGTTTTATTGGGGAGCATGTATAAATATTGCTAAATACTGTAATGGGTATACATACATATGGGAAGAATGTAGTATCCGGGCGTACGGTCGTCATATTTACGTCATTCGTGCGCTCGCGGTTATGTTCCCATCTATTTTGACAGCTATTTTTTCTGTTATTTGCCCCCTACTGGCAATATATATGATGATGACAATAAGTCATTGGAGGTGAGGGGAGGCAAAGCCCCGCATCAACCTATTTATGTATCCCACAGCAGTCAAAATAGACGGGAACATGATCGCGAGCGTCCGCGTAGTGTGTGAACAAGGCGGGCTGTACACCCGTATACTACATACTTACCAAATATGGTTTCAGAAGGAAAAACGCCATAAAACACACTAATCAATGAAGGAACATATGTGTTTTGTATTGTCGGTGGGCTTGCGACCCCCACCCGAAACCTAAGCAAAGAAAAGCGAACGAACAGCCTCGGATTGGGGGCGGTTCGTTCGTGGCCACCCCTTCGGGGATCACGGCGTCGGGCAATAGATAGATAGATATGTGTTTTTCTATTATAATCCTTTTTCATACAGAATGTTCCTTCATTGATTAGTGTGTTCTAAGGTGTTTTTCCGGTAATTATAGAGAAAAGGCCTGCACCCTTATTTTTTATGTTTTTTTCCTTCAAATTTTGAGAAATAAGTGTTTTCATGGTTTGTGTTATAATTCCAATGTGGGTTACAAGATAAGCCCCCCCCCCCCATGACTTATGGAAATAATCATTTATGTTACCAGCAAGGGGTAAATATCTATTATACTACATTATTAAGAAGTTTGTAAACAGTGAGGACAGAAGAGCTGCGGCGGTCGAGTGGTGAGCACGCTCACGTGTGAATCTGCAAGACCCGGGATTAAATCCCTGCCACGGCGGACATTTAGTTGGTGTAGTAGTACGTCCTAGCATATTTCACATGCTCACACCCAGTCAGTGGACATCCTGACGACGTATACAGACTAAACACACATAACAAAGCCACTCCAACAGCTTCCTCTCTCTCCAACACCCCTTCTCCCCTCTCAACACTCGTCTCTCCCCTCTCAACACTCGTCTCTGAGCTTGTGCCAATACAAATGGACAGTCCTGTATAGAATCGTATGATTCCGGGACGAGCTCAATAGAAGATGATGAGATGATGATGATGATGTGAGGAGCTCTGAGAGTGATAGGACTGTGCGATTTTTTCAATAATATTGGGTTTTATAAATGTGATCAAAATTATTCTCCCACAGTGGATTATATATTAGTGTGGTAGCCTACAGTAAACGGATTCCATAGACCTGCATTGACCCTGATAAATTATATATAATACGACGGCGAGCCTTTTCCCTATAATTCCCTATAGCGAGGTGATGCGTACAAGTAGACTGGGATGGTATGGACATGTGGAGAGAATGGATGAACAAAATTGGGTGAAAAAATGCAGGTCTGTGATAGTGGAGGGAGCTGCACCAAGGGGTGGACCGAGGAAGACCTGGGATCGGACTATACGTGCCGATCTCAAATCCAAAAACTTGACAAGTGAAGCAGCCCTTAACAGGGTTGCCTGGAATGCCGCCATTAGGACAAGAGACTGAAACTCCACGTATGTGTGGAGCACTTAGTCTTAAAATTTTATGTATGTTATGTAATTATCGTTTTTCCTTCTGCAAATGCATTTAACCCATTATTTAGTAATATTAACCCGGCAGCAGGACCGGTCCTTGAAGGTGGTAAGAATTGTGTTAGCGAGCGTACAATCCGCATTGTTCACATAGTCGTACGCTCGCAGTTACATTCGCGTCTAATTTTACTGCTGTTATTTTACCCTGCTTGTAATATACTGTTGATGATGATGAAAATAAGTCATGGGGGGTGAGGGGGGCAAAGCCCCCCTCACCCCATTATTGTATCCCATGGTCGGTAACAAAACAATTTACCCAACACCTGGCCGTGGGATACATAATGGGTTTGCCCCCCTCACCCCTCATTAGGCTACTTATTGTCATCATCATAGGCTATATGTTACCAGCAGTGGCAAATTTAGCCTACCTGTTTACCTAAAAACTATTTTATTAATGCATTCCTTGTCTTACAGGTTGTGTGTGTACCAGTTCCATCAAATACCGGTAAGTGACTTCTTCTATCGACTTCGTCCTGGATTCTTGTGATTCTACAGGACTGACCTTTGCATCGGTGCTAGTTCAGAGTCAATGTTGCTGGTGCCTGAGCAGACTACAGTAGCGGTTACCCTGGGTTTGGATGTCATACGTTACAAGGTGAGAGGCGTAACAAACCAATGACTTAACAAATTATCCTTTGCCCCATTATTACTTTAATACTGTATGAGGAAATATTGACTATCTAAGTATGACTTGTTTTTTTAGTATTAACGGAGCTACAATTTATCAACATTTATTATTGGCATAAACTTGTACTGTCTGCTTTTATGTATGGAAGCAAATACAGTATTGTCAATGTTATCACTTCCATAGACATACGCCTCCCCCCTAAGAGCATAAACAGTGATGGGACATGAGGGATGTTAGGCTGGCAAACCATAGACATTTATAAATTTCCAGAAGTGGACAATTAAGAGTTTACTGTATAAAGCAAGTTTTTTCTAACTTTTTTATGTGATTCATGTAATTTTTACACTTTTTTGGGGAAGGATGTAGTATCCGGGCATACGGTCATCATGTTTACATAGGTCGTATGCTCGAGGTTATGTTTTCGTCTACTTTGACTGCATTTTTTTCTGTAATTTGCCCCCTGCTGGCAATATATATGATGATGACAATAGGTCATGGGAACTTTGCTCCCCTCAACCTATTATTGTAACCCATGGCAAGACAGGAACGTGATCGCGAGCATGCGAGTAGCGTAAACAAGGCGGGTGATACGCCTGAATACTACATCCTTTTTTTTTTTTTTTTTTAATGTAGAAATGCTTCGTATTGCCTGACAATCTACCTTCAACTAACTTAGTATCTTGGGTGGGGGCTGCTGCTCCCACACCTGTGCAATGGTGTCAAATTACTAAAAGTACAGTTGGTCCTCCAATAACGCGGCCAATGTGTTCTGGTTACCGCCTGTGTTAGCCAAATCCGCGTTACCGAACCCATATGTTTACATGTTAAAGGTACCTTGGTGTTCTGGGGATTTCCACAAAGTCCACTTTTTCTCCATAGAAGCCTATGTTATAATAATAAATTCAATTATAAAGGTTATTTTACATGTGCATTGGGTTGATTTGCCCTTTGCAACTCTTACCTCTGAATAAATGAAGTGTTGCATCCCCCCCGTCCCCTCCCCCCTGGATCCATTGCTGTCACTGCGATGAAGTTGATGGTCTGTTAGCTCTCGCCGCCAGCCATTCGTTGATACGGCGAGGTCCCTCCCCAGCTTCAGCATCAGAGTCCTCGAAGCCACTGTAGTCGGCATCTGATACACCCGACAGTAAATCATCTGGTGGCTGAGGGTCGGAGTCGGAGTCACTCGACGCCACTTGTTCCTGTTCTCATTGTCGAAAGAAATCTGTTATTCGTGTCTGCTGGCGTGCATTTATCCTGTCATGAAATATGTCGAAGTACGGCTGGATGGAAGCAGTGAAGCTTGCTATTATCTGTGCTGAACAATCATGTTTGGGATCAAAGTTGTTCATGTGATGGCTGAGGCGTTGTGACAATTCTACAAATTCCCGTAGACCAGGAGTGTTCGGTTCTTCCTGGGGTTCGTCTTCTTCTCGTTGTTCTTCCTCTGCTTGCTCTTCCTCTTCCAAATCCTGCATTAGGTCCTCGGCATCAGGCTCCTGTGGTGGCTGAATCAAACCTTGAATATCTTCTGGCCCCACTTCACCCATCCCAGGCACATGTCTGACAACCTCGACTGCTCTCTCCACCACTGCCTCAAGCCTGACTGGCTGTTCAGGTAAATCCAGCTTGTGCCCAGGTAACCCCTCTAGAACATTCCTCCAGGCATGGTGGATTGTAGCTCTTGTCACATCAGCCCACGCTTCCACCATCGTATCCACTGCATTGTTAATATGAAACCTTTTCCAAAAGGCATGCACTGTCATAGCTGCTCCGTCGGCTGGTTCCTGTTGGTGTTGTGGTCGTTGTTTTTGTTGTGGTGGAGGCTCGTTTGGTGCCTGCTCATGCAGTGGTGGGGGAGAGTCTGGGGCAGACAGTTCTTCGAGTGGTGGGAGAGAGTCATGGACTGATTCATCGTCTGACATCTGTAGCAGTTCTTCTTGGGTGTCAGTGGCAGTGTCGAGCATCAGGAAAGTCTTAGTTGCATACGCACCCTTAAAGCACGCTATCACTTCCTGGTCCAGGGGCTGTAGGAGAGACGTAGTATTCGGGGGCATGAACATCACTTTTACGTTAGGGTGCCGATCAACCAACAATCGGGAATGTCCGGGTGCGTTGTCAAGCAATAACAGTGCTTTAAAAGCAATGTTTTGGCGGGCACAATATGTTTCCAAGTCCTTCACAAAATGATTATCGAACCATTCGAGGCTCAACGCTGACGACATCCAGGCCTTCTTGTTGCTCATCCAATGCACATTCAACTTGGCCATGTCCATATTGCGATAAGGCCTTGGCCGCTTTGCCTTATGGATGATTAGAGGCTTCATCTTGCAGGTGCCGGAAGCATTGCAAGTCAACAAGATGGTTACACGTTCTTACCCTGGGGGTTCCTCTTAAATTACAGGCTCGCTATCGCTCGCCAGTTTTGGTTTGTTTATTTTGCAAGTTTTACATTATAATGTACTGTTTTTTTTCATCTAACGACATATTGAATCCCTTAGCATCAAATTTCTCGATACCTAAGGGAAAAATATGAAACTAAGTCTGCATCATATTGAGGCCAAGTTTATATAATCAGCCCCATATTTCACTACAAAATCGTCAAAATAACTGAGAAATCTTGATGGGAACTTTGCAATTGGCCACTTGGAGTTTCGTTCTATAAGGAAGTTGGAGCCGTGAACATTGATATTAAAGAGATATGCAATAATAATGTACGTTTCTGATGGATAAATGGTATGTTAAATTGGGTTTGATGTATTTATGAATGCACTACAACTGTATTTTAGCTGGTGATTCTGTTAAATATAGTTATTTACAGCTCCAACTTCCTTATAGAACGAAACTCGCAAGTCAGCAATTTACCGTCAGTTGAAAAGAAACAGACCCTAGTTATTTATTCATCATACATTTCACATGACCCAACCACCTCGAGGTTCTCCTCAATTAACCGTCTTGGTGATGTAATGGTTAAGGTGTCTAAACATCTGTGTGTGATAACCCGGGTTCGAATCCTGGTGGATCACATATATGCTTTCATTAAATTCATAGGTGTTTGGTGTTGTGGTGAAATTAATAAAAAAATCAAAATATATATACAGTAAACTTCCGTTAATCCGAAGGGCAGCGGACCGGCTCTCGTTCGGATTAGTGGATTTTTCGGATTATCGGACTTTACCCCTATGAACCTGTGTATGACGAAAACATTGAGACATTAGGCCACCCAAATGACACAATGGTGCACACACACATATCATATGTTCATGAAATCACTTCAAAAGTTTACCATTGTCATTGTAGCCTATTAACTACTTCAAAACATTCAGATTAATGGTCAAAGGAATCTGCTGATATAAACGTCTTCTTCTTCTTCCGTCTACTAGCGAGTTTGTCTTGCTCTTGAAGATCAGATGTGGTTCGGGAAGTAATGCCTTAACAACGGCACTTCCCTGAGAGGTTCTTGTAATTTTCCTTTTGTGATTTTCCTTTTGTGATGTGCTCTGTTATATTATATTGTATTGAAAGCACCCTTGTCTTGTTGTCTTGAAAGCACCCTTGGGATGCTCCGATCACTGAACTATAAATAGTAGCGTATCGGAACATCCAAAGGTGCGTTTTCAAGCTCAAGACTAATACGTCCAAAGGTGCGTTTTCAAGCTCAAGACTGAATGCGCTTGCAGAAAATGCGGTGCAAGCCAGTAGCGCATCGGAGCGTCCCAAGGATGCGTTCAAGAGCAAAACAAACTCTCTAGCAGACGATGTGGAAGAAGAAGAAGACGAAGGTGTTTACGATTATATCAGTAGCTTCCTTTGACCATTAATCTGAATGTTTTGAAGTAGATAATAGGCTACAATGACAATGGTAAACTTTTAAAGTGAATTCATGAACATATGATATGTGTGTGCTCCATTATGTGTCATTTGAGTGGCCTAATGCCTCAAAAAGGGGACTTTGGGACTTCTTGAAAGGTGCGTTTTCAAGCTCAAGACTGAATGCGCTTGCAGAAAATGCGGTGCAAGCCAGTAGCGCATCGGAGCGTCCCAAGGATGCGTTCAAGAGCAAAACAAACTCTCTAGCAGACGATGTGGAAGAAGAAGAAGACGAAGGTGTTTACGATTATATCAGTAGCTTCCTTTGACCATTAATCTGAATGTTTTGAAGTAGATAATAGGCTACAATGACAATGGTAAACTTTTAAAGTGAATTCATGAACATATGATATGTGTGTGCTCCATTATGTGTCATTTGAGTGGCCTAATGCCTCAAAAAGGGGACTTTGGGACTTCTTGAAATTCGGACCATCGGGTGAATTCGGATTTGGCCTCAAATTGAAAAATTCGGACTATTGGGAGATTCGAATCATCGGTCGTCGGATTAACGGACTTTTACTGTATATAGATTACTATTATAATCTTTACTAATCTGCTCAAATATTTTCATGCACAACTGCTGAAGACGACGACGGCCAAAATATTCAGCAGTCCGACCCGGCACTCAAGATATTTATACAAGCCGACGACCCAAATCTTCTTGAATGTCGGAAACACTCCACAGAAAAATAAAGGTAAGGTTTAATGTTTTTTTATCTGGACCCCCTTCTCCCTCATGTTCAGTGCCATTAATATTGAGATTTTTAAGATGGTCGTCCAATTAGTTTGGCAATTTTAAGACCATTCGTCCCATTTCTTACTGAATTTTAACCCGTACAGCCCCAGCGACGCGTCTGACACGTCGGCGATGTATGTAACGCACAGCCCCAGAGACGCGTCTGACGCGTCACCCTAATTGCGCCGACCGTAACCTCAGGTGTAGCCACTCAAGAGGGCTCAGATTTGTATGGGAACTGTGTACGTATCCCACGCAACCGTGCCGATGGTTGAAAACTCTCAAAGTCCACGTGCGTAATAACCTGGTTTTTTGGGGTAATTGCCTTCAATTTTTTACTCTTGTAAAATACGTTTTCGGGGGCTCTGTAGGACCATTCTTTAAGCTTTTTGAGCAGTTTTTCGTGGTTTTTCCTTCATTCCTAACCCATTCGCTATTGTTTCTGGAATAAAACAATTTTTTGAAAACCGGCCGGGTTCTGGTGAACAAACATTACAAAACTAGCCGGGGCTCCACGGGTTAAGATCTTTTGTACTATTTGGGTGTAGCTTTTCCTGGCGAGTGGTCGAGCCTGTAATTAAGAGGAAACAGGCTTTCAGCCAGGATATTATTCTACCAAAAATTTTACAAATTTATATAAAAGGGAGATTTGCGGGGTTTTTTTTTGTAAGTTTGATGAAGGTCTAGTGAGCAAACTTTAAAAAAAAAAAAAAAAAATTATGGGTAAAAAGGGTCAACAGATTCCCGGCATAATATCTTGGATCCTGTCTTGATAGCGTAATGCATAAATGCGCGGAATTTCGGTGTGTGTATCCTAGGTTTGAGTCCTTGGAGTGCCACATGTATTTTTTGATGTGAGTAGATCCTAGGTTCGAGTCCTTGGAGTGCCACATGTATTTGTTGATTTCATGAATTAAGTTTAGAAGTAAAGTTGGTTGGTGATAAAATATAAATACAAAGGAAGACAAGCAACAACAGATTTAATGACCCTTACTAGATTGCCACAGCTAAATTGATGTAGCCTATCAAATGACAAAATTGTATATATATTTCCCTCATATATGACCTGACCTGTGTTCCAGATAAAAGTTGAGGGAATTAGTTTAACACTATTTGGTGCAACGTCTCGGGGGTTATTATGGTATTTTGTTGAATTATTAGAGGTTTTTATTTGTTTTAGACATTTTCGAACAATGTGTTTTTAGTTTACCCGCTAGACTTGAAAAAACGCCTCTCCAAACCCCCTTCAAACTAAAAAAAACGTCCCCCAGACCCCCTTTAAGCTAAATGTGTACATTTTTCGGTAGAAAAATGTCCCGGCCAAAGGCCGGTTTCTCCCAAATTGAGGGCTCGCTATCGCTCGCCCAGGAAAAATCAACACCTTATTGGGTTGAAGCATCATATAATCGCCAAACTAATGCGATGAAACGTCTTAAAATCTCCAAGCTAATGGAGTAAAACTGGGAGGATCTAAATTGGCCAGCCCTGCACCTAATAGGGTTAACCCCTTCAGCACCATGACGTTATTTTGCACGTATTCGGGTCACCATTAGACAATATTATTTTCTTTAGTTTATCTCTAGGACTCAAATGGATACATACGATATCAATGAACCCTTTGAATAACATAGGTCCGTCTTAAACTGCATACAATCGTCTAGTTTTAGCCAGAAACACAGGTACAAACACGTCCTGGTGCTGAAGGGGTTAAGGGGAGTTATTCCATTATCATTTGACTTTTTATTATGTTTTTTTTTTAGCTTGCTCCCTAGGCCTCTATCAAGCTTATCCCCTTCAGTAGCCTACCGGTGACATTCTTTCAATATATTCCGGCAACTATTATACGACTTTATTGAGCTTAGGAAGAACGTTTACTCATTAAAAGGCTGCAGACTATCTCAATTATTTATTTTATCTACCATGCATCCTTCCTAAGCTTCATAAAATCGTCTAAGGGAAGAACGTTTACTCATTAAAAGGCTACAGACTATCTCAATTAATTCTTTTATCTACCATGCATCCTTCCTAAGCTTCATAAAGTCGTCTAAATTTAGCTGAAATATTATAACAAAATACGTCGCCAGTACAGAAGGGGTTAAAGCAAAAACAAAAATAACCCAAGACCCCCCTTCGAGATACATTGTTTGTGGTGGTTTTGTGTTCTTTTATTTCAAACATATATTTTGCTAAATCGTTATTTCCACACAGTGATTTTGATTAGTTATTTTGTCTTTATTTTGCAAGTTTTACATTATAATTTAAGGGGGAATGGGTTTTTTTTCTGGCCCCCTTTCTCCCTCATGTTAAGCCTAATTGGTTTTCAGATTTTAAGATGTTAGGCTCATTAGTTTGGTGATTTTCATCATCATCATCCATGACAGAAACGTCTCCAGGCTACTTTGTCAAGACATGCTTCCTTTGCCCGTGCCACAAAGTGGAAGTTTTTTCTCAATATATTTTTCCACTTTCTTTTCCCATACCATAGGTGGTCTTCCACTACTAGCTGCTCCACTCACCTGACTCCCATATATCTTTCTTGGCATTCTGTCTTCATCCATTCTCTGAACATTACCATACCACCTCAAAGTTGTTGTTGTTGTTCCCCAGGCTGCCTGGCCGAACAGCCCCAAGGTCCCGAGCAAGGCCAAGGCCATAGAGCGCCCCCACAAAACCCTCCCTGCTTACCACTAACAAAACCCAGGTGACCGAAGCCACTCTAAGGCAGGGAGCTGAGGAGGGCGCGGAAACGCCCGAGAAACCAAAGCCCCACCCAAGGCCCTGTGCCCCTCAGCAATTATGAAGGGAAAGTTGAGGGGCAAGGGAAAAATGTGACGCTTTGGCTCCCAATCTGCCAACTTTTAGGTTGGCAGTAGGGAGGTCGATCCACGGAAAAGACGCCGTCACTTGAGATCTAGAAGATATATAAGTAAAAGGAACAGTCAGAGTAAGCTATGGGTATGGCAGAGAACGCTCAACTCTCATTCTGATAGACCAGCCCATCACCAGCCCACCTCAAAGTACTTCTCTTTATCCACTCAACCACTTCACAATCAATGCCCAAAGCTTGCTCTTCCATTCCAAAGGACTCATACACTTCCCTATTACTTGGCCCATCTAGCCTATTCACGCCAGCTGCCATTCTGAAAAAGCTCATCTCCACAGCTCTCAGTTTGGAGAGGTCCTCGTCACTTGCTGTCCATGTTTCACTTCCATACGAGTGTTGGGAGAAGCACACTGTTTCTTAGTGACTTTTTCACTTCTTGACTAACCATTCTTCCTTTCAGCATACTATCAAGTTCTCCAATTACCTTTCTCCCTTGCATTTTTCTCTCATCTCACTCTCCATTTTACAATATTTGCATAGTACAGCTCCCAAGTACTTGATACTTTCAACCTCTTCCAGTACTTATTTTTTCATGTTCTTTCTTAATACTATATTTTGTCATAAAATCTATGGTTTCGTTCATTCTTCTCTCAAACCCCATTACCTTACATTTCTCTACATTGACCTTTAACATTCTTTTTTCGCATACCCTGTCAAAGTCTGTGACCACTCTCTGAAGTTCTTCCATATTTTCCGCCAACAGGACTGCATCGTCCGCATGTAGGCATGTTAAAATCTTCCACACTCTTCCCTCCGATTCCAGCCTAGCTCCTACACCCATTGATCCCGCCCTACATTCTCTAATAACTCCATCCATGTATATATTGAACAACCAAGCTGACATGACACATCCCTGTCTTACTCCTACATTGACCTCAAAACTTTCAATTAACTTATCTCCTACCTTCACATTTGCTATTGCATTCCTATAGAAAGATTTTACTGCCATTAGCAACTTTCCTCCCACACCATATACTGTTAACACATCCCACAGACCCTCCCAATCTACTTTGTCATAGGCTTTTTCCATATCCATGAATGCTGCATAGTTTTCTGTTCTTGACCAGATACTTCTCTACCAACAAACACATTGAGGCTATTTGGTCAACGCAGCCCCTGCCCTTTCTAAAACCTCCCTGCTCCTCGCCTATTTTGTCATCTGTTATCTTCTGTAGTCTCTCTGTTACTACTCTTGCGTATACCTTTCCATTTATGCTAAGCAAGCTAATTCCCCTATAACTCTTGCACTCCTCTTTACTACCCTTCCCTTTGTACAAGGGTACTATCACTGCTTTCCTCCAGTCCTCTGGTTCACTCTCCTTTTCCCATGCTAATTTACATAACCTATGCATTATGTCAACAGCTTCTTCTCCACCATATCTTAGCATTTCACCTGGGATGTTATCTACTCCAGCAGCTTTGCCCATTTTAAGTCTATTGATTGCTTCTTTTACTTCGTTTCTGTTTATCTGTCTTTCATCTACTCTGTGTATTCTACCTCTCTTTATTCCCATGGATGAGATTTTTGCCTTCCCCCTACTCTTTACAGCTAAGCTACTAAAATGATCTTTCCACACCTCCACCACACATCACCCTCCACCACCTCCCCATTTATTTCCCTCATCCTACCACCTGAGACACTCTCAGTCTTCTTCCCTCTGGCTTCTTTCACAGCTCTGTAGTATGCTTTTTTGTCATTCAGAAACTGTTCACTAATCTTTTTCCCATATTCCTCATCTGCCTTCCTTTTAGCATCTTGTATCGTCCTCTTCAGTCTTTGTTTCAAGTTCTTATATTCTTGTTTCCTCGCATTTCTAGTTTCTCTAGGTATATTCTTTTGCAGCATACTCTTTCGTAACTTTCTTCTTTTTCGCTATTTCTTCTATCTCTTTGCTAAACCATGCATTACCTTTCATTTTCCACATTTTAAATTTGTTCTTACCACATACTTTTTCAGCTGCTTTAATCATGGAGTCTCTTGTACCTTTCCATACTTTGTCTACAGTATTTCCCAGATCTATCATATCGTCCATGCCTTTTACAGTCTCTTTTAGCATGTCCCTGTATTTTGTTGCATTACATTCTTCAGTTAGTTTTCTCACATTTATTCTCTCTACTGTCAGTTTATTCTCTTTCCTCTTATTTCCACTGCTTCCTTATCCTCACTTTAGTCAGCACTGTATAGTGATCTGATCCCGTCAGCATCCCTCGTACAGCTTTCGAGTCTAAAATTCTTTCTTTTAGCCCAGAGTCAATTAGAGATTTCTGTTCCTGCTCACCTTCACCTCTGTGCCATGTATATCTATGAATGTGACGATGCTCAAAAAATGTGTTAGCCAGAAACATTTCTCTCTCCGCACATATATCAAGGAGAAAGTCACTATTCATATTCCTACCCTCCACACCCCATTTACCCACTATACTTTCTATCTCCTCTTTTCCAACTCTACCATTCATGTCACCCAGTAAAATTACCTGTGTACAGTCGCGCTAATAAGTCATGTCCCAGCTGTCATTACGTTTGGCTTCCTCTGTGCTGTATTAATGTCTGTCAGATGTTGAATAGGGTGGGTAAGTGTAGAAACATGTGTATATTTCACTCGATATGAAGAAATGAAGCCTTAGATATTGCTGATACCAATTATTGATCAAAACATACTTGGTGCCGAGACATCACTTATTAACGCGATTGTACACTCTTGCCTTTCTCTTATACATTTGTTGACTTTACTCCAAAACTTTCTATTTTCTTCCACACCTTTCCCAGTTTCTTGGTTGACCGGTGCATACACACATATAAAAGTATATCTATATATCCCGATCTTACATTCACACCACACAGTTATCAGTCCACGCATCCATAGTTTTTTACACACTTCTTCAACCTGTCTGACAATATTACGGCTACCCCTTCCTTTTTCTTACGTTTATATCCTGCATCCAATCCAGACCAGACAACTCATCCTTCCCCACCCCACAGTTTATGTTCACTCTCACCATCCCACACTCTGAACCCAACAGGTGCGTCTCACTCACCCCACACACATCAACACTTCCATCTAAGCCCTCGCATCAAACAATCTCTCTTACCAATATCATTGATGCCATTGGCGTTGAAAGCACAGACCCGGAGCATGCAGTCTTTTAACCATTTCAGTGCGGGTGATATAGTTTTAATGTTTTGGCTACTATTAGAAGACTTTTTCAGTTTATGAAGGACCTCTAGCTGTTAGAAGGCTGCTCACTATCTAAATTAACCCTTATAGCTACCACATATCCTTCCTAAGCTGCATAAAATTGTCTAAATATAGCTAGAATATGATAGAAAAGACATTAACCGTATTGAAAGAGTTAAGAGTTTAAGCCAATTTCTTTGTCAATTTTAATACTATTCATGCCATTTACGTGTTGATTTTTTCTGGTGAGCGACAGCTAGCCTGTAATTTAGGAGAACACATTTTGTAAAGACCAATGTACAAATTTATCTAGAAAGGGGGATCTTAGGGATGTTTTTAAAGTTTGAAACTATAAAAATAGTAGATATATGAAGCTTGAAAACCCATCTCCAAGAGTTAAATTTGTACATTGTTGGTAGAAAAATATCCTGGCTGAAGGTCGGTTCCTCCTAAATTACAGGCTCGCTTTTGCTCGCCATGAAAAAAATAGACACCTAAATGCCACAATGACAATGGACCTTCGGATCATTAGTTTGGCAATATTATACCTTTAACCCCATTTCTTTGTCAATAATAAGACCTTTCGTGCCATTTAGTTGCAAGTACAGTACCCATACTTACTGTCTTGATAGCGTAATGCATAAGTGCGCGGAATTTCGGTGTGAGTGTCCTAGGTTTGAGTCCTTGGAGTGCCACATGTATTTGTTGATTTCATTAATTAAGTTCAGAAGTGAAGTTGGTTGGTGGAAAAATATAGTTACATATATATCCTGTTCCAAATTGTGAGCTCTGACCTCTACAACTCAAAAATGGCTAGAGCAAATGGACTGTAAATTTCCACACCTACCGGTATTCCCTGGCGAGCCACGGCATAGTCGGTAGAGCATCGGCTACTGATCAAAGGGTCGACGGATCGAGTCCTCACTGTCAAAATGTTATTGGTAGATGTCAAGCCCGGGCAACTTGACCTAGCGATTGATTCGATTCGTGACAAACGCCTAATGTTCATGGCCACCCCTTCACGGGAATTACGGCGGCTGTCTCTCCCTCCCCTCCCCCCCAAAAAAACAAAATAATAATAATAATCCATGTCTGACTACCCTATCTATATGCTCAGGCCCAATCCCAATTTTTTTTTTTTTTTTTTTTTTTACCCAAATAGTAGAAATATTTGCTGGATTACTTTAGTGGTTTGTGAGTTATAGAGGTTAATGTTCAAGAGTGTTGGCCTACTTATTTGGAACAGGGTGTAGGGTGTTGTGTGTGTGTGAACGGTATTAACCCCTTCTGTACCGGCGACGTCTTTTTCATTACATTGTGGTAACTATTAGACGGTTTTATTCAGTTTAAAAAGGGGCCTCCAGCAATTAACAGGCTTCGAACCGTCTATATTGTGATATCAGTTCGTGTGTCTGTCTGTTTGTCTGTCTGTGTGTTCTTAATAGGCGGCCGCAGTTTTGGACCTGGGGAGCTGAAACTTTGCATGTGGGTGTCAATTGACCTGGGTCAGGTCATAGAGGGGGCGAGGCCACGATCAGAGGTCGTTTCGAGGCCGAAACTGAAAAAAAAATGCCGTTTGGGGCAGAAGGAGGCCTCCGATCGAAAAGGTGTATGGAACGAAAGTTGTTCGCAGCCTCCCAAAATAGGGGTACGGATGAGGTCAGATCCAAAATCTGAGGTCATTTAGCGGCCGAAATCGAGGTCGCCGTTTAATGAGGCACAGGGAGGTCGAGGCCGGTGATTATGGTAGTAGTAGTATTGTGATGATTGTGGTAGTAGTGATTGATGATGGTGATTATGGTAGTAGTAGTGGTGGTAGTACCCGGGCAATGCCGGGTACCCCTGCTAGTCTCACTTAAACCTTTTTACTACCACAGATCCTTCTTAAACTGCACAAAATTGTCTAAATATAGCTAGAATACATTATAAACACGTCGCCAGTACAGAAGGGGTTAAGTGAGAAGGGTTTATGTATCAGTTTATATATTTATTTAATATAATTTTAGTTTCCTCCCTAGACATCCTTCAAGCATAATTAATTATCCTCAAGATCCCCCTTCTAGATAAATTTGTACCCGGCCGAAGGCCGGTTCCTCCAAAATAACAGGCTCACTATCGCTCGTCAGGAAAAATAGACACCTAAATGTAACGATAGCTTTTGATATTGATTAAGAAATGGGACGAAAGGTCTTGAAATCGCCAAATTAATGGAGTGAACGTCATAAAATCTAAAAACTAATAGGGTTATAACATGAGGGAGAAGGGG
The DNA here is from genome assembly GCA_032716605.1 of Paralithodes platypus. Taxonomy (NCBI): domain Eukaryota; kingdom Metazoa; phylum Arthropoda; class Malacostraca; order Decapoda; family Lithodidae; genus Paralithodes; species Paralithodes platypus. The sequence goes on from CM064543.1 coordinate 9,414,861, forward strand.
GTCCAGAAATAGCAAGCACTCCCCTTTAAGCTAGATGACCATGAGTTAGAGGGGGTGGTAGTGGATAGAATTACAAAACAAACTAACTTGTAGAAGGTTAGGTATCAAGAGTATCAGTGATGAGATGTGTACTAGTAGGCTTGGATGGTTTGGACATGTGGAGAGCTGAGGAGAAGGTTAGGTATTAAGAGTATTAGTGATGAGATGTGTACTAGTAGGCTTGGATGGTTTGGACAGGTGGAGAGCTGAGGAGAAGGTTAGGTATCAAGAGTATCAGTGATGAGATGTGTACTAGCAGGCTTGGATGGTTTGGACAGGTGGAGAGCTGAGGAGAAGGTTAGGTATCAAGAGTATCAGTGATGAGATGTGTACTAGCAGGCTTGGATGGTTTGGACATGTGGAGAGCTGAGGAGAAGGTTAGGTATCAAGAGTATCAGTGATGAGATTGTGTACTAGCAGGCTTGGATGGTTTGGACAGGTGGAGAGCTGAGGAGAAGGTTAGGTATCAAGAGTATCAGTGATGAGATGTGTACTAGCAGGCTTGGATGGTTTGGACATTTGGCAAGGATGGATGAACTAAGCAGGGTGAAAAGATGCAAGTCCATGAATGTGTGGGGAGCTGCACCAAGAAAAACATGGGATCGGACTTTGCGGTCTGATCTTAAATCAAAGAACCTTGACAAGTAAGGCAGCTCTTAACTCAGTTGCCTGGAACGCCGCCATTACGATGTGAGACCGGGATCCCACTTCATGTGGAGCACTCGTTCTTTAAATTTGTGTATTAGTTGGTATGGTGTTGGTCTGCTACTCTACAGGCTCGGGTTAGAGTCTCGGCCAGGTCATACACCAAAAATGTTAAGAGATAAATTATTAGTATTAGTAATAATATACCCCCCTGGTACTACTCTCCTTGGCGGGCTTCAGGGCCGGCGACTGGGGCTTGATGGGGGAGGGCTAGGGTTATTTCCCTCCCTCTCCCCTCGAGCTTTTGTCATCAGCTAGACCAATTTTGAGTAGTTTTTCTTTCCTCATTCTATGTTTTTCCCCTTCTATTCTTATTCTGTCCCATTCGGCTCTCCTCGGGCAGCCTATATCTCATGTCTCCCTGGCCTGGCTAGGTAGTTGACTCCTGACCCGTTTTGTCTCTTCGGTTGCTGATGTGGCCGAACTAACTTGATTCCCTTCGGTAATGCATTTTTTGCTTCTCGATGTGATTATTATTTGTGTACTGTACTGTATTGTGTTTTTGTTTGTTTTTAGCTTGTAACTATGTTTTATTGTACTGGACTTACTTTTTTTTATATATTTATTATTATTATTATTATCATCATTAGTAATAACAAGGTGGTATAATTAATTCCCAGGACTAAGGACCTATGCAGTATCCAGTTGAAGAAGACGGCTCCCCCAGAACCCAAGATCATCATCATCATCATCTCCGACGCCTGGGAAACCCCTGGTGAAGGATGGCCATGGCGCAACATCACCTGGAGTATAAAGCCGGTATCACACGAGCGCTTTTTCACTCAACTTTTATCCTCAACACTGGTCTGGCAGCTTATGAGGTCAACATTTAGAATATTTTGGTGGCCTAAATTCATCTAACAACAGTCTAGTTTCCGATACCAGTGCAAATTATTCCAGAAATGTTGCCAGAAAAATGTTGCTCATCCATTGTTGACTATAATATAGGTTTGATTCCCAGAGGGAAGTAAAGAAAACCTAATATTTAGTAGGGCCCCGTAATCATTGACGATATGCCTATTAGTATAATAGTCTCCCTTCAAACGTGTCACCAGTTTTTAATCTACCGCGCAGGAGGACAGGGAGTACAACTTCATAAGTGCAATGCGTATTCTCTTATGGAATCGTCTTTATGATTGGGTACTCTACGAAAAAAACTCGTAAAAAAGAAAAAAGAAAAAGTAACTTAATAATTGCTATACTCAAGCTTTCCAACTGTGTGGATTTCTTGCGAGTGGGTTCCTGACGCTGGCCCTCTAGCGTCTAAACTTCCTTCACTGACATATCAAGATTCAACTAAAAAATCCAGCGAATGGGAAGGGGATGGCAGGGAGGGCACTAACATCGTCAATGATTACGGGGCTCTACTAAATATTAGGTTTTCTTTACTTCCCTCCGGGAATCAAACTTATAATTTAATAGTGGCCCCTCCATCATTGACGATATGCCTGATATATAAGACTGGAGGGGGACATTCGTGACCAATATCAAAACCACCAACCCAAATACCATAGGTAACAGAGAATCCGTATAATAATTTAAGTATTTTTATTGCTTTCATACAATAATATAAAAATATAAAAGAAGGTACGGTAAGCAGTGCGTTACTTTGAAAAAGAGCTTCTTGTACATGATTGGACCTTCACTTGAGATCTCTTGCATGTTAAGTGAGAACATTCTTGTACTCTAGAACTCTAATCCTTAGGATCATGTTCTGACCTTAAAATTATTTGTACAATAAAATCTGTTTGTACATTTTTGTTAATACTATCTAGATACAACTATGATAGATTTCTTAAAATAAAATAAAATATGATTAACTGTATAACCAGTTCTATTAACTGTATAACCAGTTCTATTCATATCACAGCGTGTGATTTATCACAAACCGGCGGAGGGTTCCAGTGGGTCTTAGGGGTATTTTGCACATACCCCCCCCCCCCTCCCTTTTTTCAACCGAAGAATAACATAAAAACAAATAGCACACTTGGACTGCTAGACCCGTTGCCGTAATGCGACACAGGTCCGCATTGGCTTGTCCAGGGCGACCGACAGGTATCGCGTAAGGAATGTGTGATTAGACGCCCACAACTGAGTGTCGGCTATGTCGTTAATGGAAAATGTTTGCATAAACCGGAGGGAGACAGCCCACTCTCTAATGTCGTGGGCTCTACCTATTACGCCGGGATTACTTTCCTTAATTACATCTACGAGTAAAGAAGCCAATTTCTTTCTCGTGACGCGATTACCTGTCTGGTTAACCCATAGGAAGCCTGGTTGTAGAGGTTGTGCAATCCTCATTAACTTATTTAAAGCTTGTACCGGGCATAAAATGTGTTGCGTATGTCCACGTTTAAGCGCCGGGACTGAGAATTCCGAGAAACGTGATCACAATGTTCGTTTTTGGCAATAAAAGTAGGAGACTGCGCGATCTGCACATGTTCGTGCAGTCTCCCAAACCTGAAACAATTTGGCTCGTTGCTCATCGCCGCCAGCTCTGACACTCTGTTACTTGTTGCCAAAGCCATAAGGAACACAGCCTTTTTTAATACTGACTCAAAATCCGGCGCATGGTTAAACTTGCGCGACTGAAGTAATGCTAACGCTTTGTCTAGCGACCAGGAAGGCATGAGCTGGCGTGGTGGTGGACGTAGTTTAAAACATGCTCTCATTAACCCTTTCTCCTCCGCCAGTGGTATGGAGAGACCAGTTAGGTCGAAAAAGGGATTTATAATGGCAGATAAGTGATTCTTTAAAGTAACAACTGAGAGGCGCTTCTGTTCAAACAAATAATCTAAGTATTTAAAAATTAAAGCCACTGAGGCATCAGATTGCGCTGTTTCTACTATCCAGGTTGTGAAAGTTTTCCAATGTGATTGGTACTGTCTCCTGGTTGACAGAGTATATTGATTCAGAAATTTACTAGTGACACTTTGCCCATACCGAGTTAGCCATTTTGCATTGTAAATGTCCATAAGGCAAAAGTTAGCGAGGTCTGAAGGTTGTCAATTGTCTCCAAGTGGAATGCAGAGACCGGGAGTGACACCGGGTTCCTGCACCACGTGAGTAATTGGTGATACCACACTTGAGCCGGCCACATTGGCGCGATCATCAAGACTATGCCCCGGTAACCCCGTGGTTTGTGAACTACCCGACACATGAATGAAGCGTCTGGAGGCGGAAAAAGATAGATTGAATTCCACCTGTTCCAGTCCTCCATTAAAGCGTCTGGACCCCCCCCCCCCCCCGGAGTTCTTGCCCGGCGGGTCAGATAGAGGGGAAGTCTGTGATTACCTTCCGCCGCAAATAAATCCACTTGTGAACGGTATGGCTCTGCAATCATCTTGTTGAAGACGTTTTGCTTGAGAGCCCATTCTACTAGGGTGCTCTGTCTCCGAGACAAGGCGTCCGTTCAGATGTTCGCTATCCCCGGGAGGTAAGATGCGTGGAGATGAATGCTTAGCGATTCGGCCTGAGCAAAAATCTGTTCTGATAATTCCATCAACTCTCGAGACCTCATTGACCCTTCCTTTTGAATGCAGTGAACTGCAGTCAAGTTGTCCATTCTGAATGCAATTGACTTCCTGTGTAGGGAGGCGCCGTGAGCTTGAAGGAAAAATAATGGGACTAGAAGCTCTTGTTTGTTGATGTGAAAAGTTACGTCTTGGGACCAGAGACCCTGAGCTTGGTGACCTAGATTGGATTGATAACCCCAACCTATTACCCCTGAAGCGTCTGTTGTTGTTGTTGTTGTTGTTCCCCAAGCTGCCTGGCCGAACAGTCCCAAGGCCCCGAGCAATTCCAAGGCCATAACCGAGCGCCCCCACAGAACCTTCCCTGCCGACCACAATAAAGCCTGGGTGACCGAAGCCACTCCATGGCGGGGAGCTGAGGAGGGTGCGGAAACGCCCGGGAAACCAAAGCCCCACCCAGGGCCCTGTGCCCCTCAGCAATTATGAAGAGAAAGTTGAGGGGCAAGGGAAAAATGTGACGCTTTGGCTTCCAATCTTGGTAGATTGGGAGGTCAATCCACGGAAAAGACGCCGTCACTCGAGATCTAGAAAATATATAAGTTAAAGGAACAGTCAGAGTAAGCTATGGGTATGGCAGAGATCGCTCAGTTCTCACTCTGATAGACCAGCCCATCACCACACCTGAAGCGTCTGTGTCTACCCATACCGTAGGTGGAGGAGAAACCCATGTCATTATCGAGTACAATGTTTCGGTCTTTGCCCAGACCGATAGTAAGTTGTGAATTAATCGAGGAATCGGCCATAGTTTTCCCGCCTGCAATAGTGGGAAAAATGTGTTGCCTTCCATAATTAATCTCTTGACTTTCAACCGGCCCAACTTCACAGTTAATTGGATCCAGTTGAGTGAACCGACTGGGGACTCCAACGATTTCCTCGTCGTGTTCAGACTGTGGAGAAAAAGAAACTGTTTCCTGCGAAATCTGTTGCGATTGTCCACACTCTGAGTAAGAGTCAGATCGGCAGTGTTCCAAACCAGTCCTATCCACTGAATTTCTCATGTGGGAACAAGGAGCGACTTTACCAAGTGTGTACATGATTTAATACTAGTTTGACATTAAATTGACATAACTCCTCTGACTCCGCCACTACTAGCCAGTCATCTAGATACCACCACACCTTGATACCTTGGGCTAGCAAGGGCATGAGGGCCTGCCGGACTAATTTTGTAAAGATTCTTGGTGCCAGGTTCAAACCGAAAGGCATTCTCTGAAAGACGTAAGTCTCTTGCCTGATCCTCAGGCGAGGAATTTTTGGAACCGTTTGTTTATGGGGACATGCCAATAGGCATCTTTCAGGTCTAATGAGCACATCCAGCCTTGCGGCGGGAGTGCGAGCCTGATTTGATTCACTGTAAGCATCCTGAAGGGTGTATTGTGAATATGTGTGTTCAGACGCGAGAGATCTACTACTGGTCGCATCTGCACACTCCCTTTTCGGCACTAGAAATAGTCTGGAGGTGAAAACAGGGCAAGTTGGATCTACTCGGACAATGATTTGCTTGTTGATCATTTCCTGAACAAGCGACTCCACCTCTAAAGAAACATTGTTGACTTCTAGAGTTTGACGTAAACGAGGTCGCCGGAGCCACTTCCAAGATATGCCTTTGCGTGTCACTGTCCTGGCCCATGACCGCCGGGGCCAAGCCCTGCGACATGCTCGGAATGACCCAGTTTCTGTACTGGGTCTGTTCTGTAGGACAACTCTCGGGTCCAACTCGCCTGTGGCAGGCCCTGGGAGAGAGAGAGTGTAGTTGACTAGTTTTTTGGTGGTGGTGGCGGCGGAGTGGGGTTAGACTGCTGGCTAGGTTTGGCATGCGACTGACCTTGAGCAGGCTTCTGGTATGACTTACCCCTATAGCCTGACTGTTTACCCTGCTTGTGTCTGTGCTGAGTACCTCCCTGTTGTTGAGGAGGCTTTGGTTCTCGTAATGACTGTTTAGTCTGAGTAGGATGGGGCTTCCCGCCGCTATTAGGTTTCGAGTAAGGTTTCTTAAAGGTCTCTTTCTTTGACTGGGAGGTACTCTGCTTCCACAAGTCTACCAAATTGAAAACAATACTCCATTTTTCCGGTGGAAGAAGTGGTGCAGTTAATACCGGTGAGAGAGTTACTCGGCGGGCTATTTCCTTACTTTTTTACCAAGTACACCCGTAAATCCTGTCTTGCTCTAACCGCCTCCATGATAGCTACTCTAATATCACCTAAGGATTGAATAGAATTTTGTAGGAGGAGCCTGCGTGACAAATCCGAGGCTTTCCTCACATGTTGGTCTGATATGGCTGTTATAGTTCTCGTGAGTGACTGGGCAACCTGGCGACTGACGAGGTATTGAGAGAACATTCTATACGCTTTATTGCGTAGCTTAAAGTCTGTCTAAGTGAGCCGGAGGAGGTGTGGCAAAAGGTTCATGCAGGTTGTAAAGTGATAGCTTGGGAGCTGCCAGGAATTCAAATAAAGCAGGTGACACGCTGCCTGCTTTATTAACAGGTAACGAGAACCATGAGTGAACTTCCTGCGGTACTTGATGGGAGGATTTAGTGGTAATAGTAGATGAAAAAATCTGCGCCTCTAGTTCCCAGTCCACCCACGGACCTACACCTACCTGCCCCACCTGCAAGACTGGTGTGTTTGTCTGATCTAGTGCCGGGACTGTATCCAGTTCCGGCGTCAGTGCATGTAGAGCTTTTATATAATTTACGCCGTCATATTTAGACCAGTCGGCAAACAGTTTTTCAGATGAGGCCGGAGGTATCGCCGGGAAGGCCGAATACACAAAGAAATCAGCGCCATAAACAGATGGGATGGCCTTAATGGTGACATCTAGTAACCTACCTTGGGCATCCATAGCTCTTAATTTTCTACTCTTATTAACCTCAATGGTCCAATTACTAGGTACCGGAAGTTCCCCCGATATGGTAGCTTGTGCCAGGTGCAGTTTCTGAGGAATTGACTGAACCCATGAGCAATCCGGTCCATAAAGAAGAGGCATAGGGCCTCTTCTCTGAGGAGGTTTATCAAGAGGAGGAAGAGTAAAGTCTGTAGTGACACGGACGTTAGTGGTAGTCAAGGAGGCCGGCACTGTCGTGCTACTAGCCGTGGCAGTCGCCGGAGTAACGTTAACCGAAGGCAAAGAGGAATGGGGATGTGAAACACCTGAGGGCTGTAACGGCCTTACCGTAGACTCAAGTGGGGGAACTACCGCTGTGCTAGTGGAAGGAGCTTGAGAAGAAGGAATCTGATATTGTTGTATTACTCTGTGGAGTATATCATGTACCGTAGTTCCTCAGTAGTTACACACATATCGTGGGATCCCCGAGAGGACTGAGACCCACCTTCTGACTCTACTTTGACATTAATAGGTTGAGCTGAGGACAAATTTATGTTTTCCGGCTCCCCTGGTAGTTTTATCACTTCTGGTGTTGGCGGCCGGGGGTTAATAAATGGTTCCGGCGGTGGCCACACCAAATCTGGGACTGACGATGGTATAATATCTATTTGGTCAATTTCCCTGTCCTGAACGTTAACTTGTGAAGGTTCTGAGTGTCTCCAGATCCCCCGGCTTAGTGCCGCGGGTGGCTGGGAGTCGGCTCGGCAGTGTCACTTTCACTACGTGTCACTACCTGCTTGGATAGTACTTTAGATTTAATTTTGGGTTTGACTGACTTCGCTGGAGCTGGCTTAACTAATGGAGATTTAATGACTAGGTTTTCCCAGAGCTCCTCATCTTCACAATGGAGAGCTTTATGAGCAGTGTCTTTCGCATAAGCGTTAAATGTTGACTTGATCTCCTTCAAGGCTGCTAAGCAAGACAAATCTCTCTTATCAAAAACCGCCGCTCGTAACTCAGAGCACACGGCACACCGTTTAGACATCCATAGTCCTCTTGAGCGATCAAGGCACTTTACACATTTTATACATAAATCGTGGGCAAAAACTGGTAATAATGAGCAAGTGGGAGTAGAGCAAAGGTCAAAGCGAGGCATGATGGAGCTAGGGACCCCCCCCCCCCCTGCCGGAAGCGGTTACTCCGCTGCTGCCGGGACCGCTACTACTGAAGTGATGAGACTCTGGAAATAGAAAATTTCCAGGAATCAATGCTCATAAGGATAACTTGAGAGGTGTTAATACATCCTACCTCAAGTCCGCCGGAAAGTTAGTTATAGCCACTGCCAAGCTAACCTTCCACTAGACCTGGTAGAAAGACCCCGGGTCTCTCCATTTATCCCACAAAATGAACTGCTTACCTGTGACTAAGTGTCACTGGCCTAAACAACCTCGAGCGTTGGACTATCCTTGACTATTAGCACTAGATGGATCGTTAATACGCTTCATGACTTGAGTCATGGTTAAGCTCACTTAACTGTTACGCCGGGCGATAGAAGTTACTGAATGAGGCTATTGGTCAGGGCGAGTTCACTCGGCGGGCCGAGTTGACTCCCTTAAGAATCCTGCAAATTCCGCCGGAAGGTTAGTGGTTCAGCACACCACGCCGGGACATTTGGTTGGTTTCTTATCGTCTGAGACGAGAAAACGCCTGCTCTTTTGAGAAAGCCGCCGGAAAAACGAACCAACATTTTCAGAGGTTAGGACTTATATGGGAAAGTCCTAACCTCCGAAAACCCCACCACATAAGCGGGACGTCTCCCAAAAAACCCTGAAGCATGAAAGCACACATGCCAAACACAAATATATATCGGGGATAATATTAGGCTTACACATATAGAGCTTAACCCTTTGGCGCACGATGACTCGTTCAGAGTCATTAGGTATATTTTTCCTAGGCGCACGATGACTCGTTAAGAGTCATTAAACTTAAAAATATTCGCCAAAAATTAAGTTTTCGTCTGACGCGCATCATATTTGGCATAGATATTAAGTATTACGTCTAGTTCAATGGGTACAATTGGCAACCCCCTCAGTTTAACCGTTTACTCACGGCTGGCTGGGAAGGGAGCAGAGTACAGCTCAGTCTGTGTTTCGATACTTTCACGTTTATTCGTGTATCTCAGTAACTATTTGGTTTATAGTAATTCTGAAGTTACCATTGGAATCCTCATTAAATTCCGCTTCCATATATGTATGCAAATCAAAAATGTTGCGGGCAAAATTTTGAGCTAACGCGAGTTGGAGATAAGGTATTTACTTTTTTGTTTACAATTCTTATTTCGGAGTGCCCCAATGTGGTTGTTTTGTATTAATTCTATGTTTTTATTCGCTTATCTTCAAGTTCAATCAATAACGAAGCCGATGGTACCTCATTAATCCAAATACAAGGATTTTTTGGTCGATAAAAACGTCACAGAAACAAATTATCGCCGGGCACAAAACTGGCTCTGAGTGAGCTGAGATATACTTTGGGAGTGGGAAAAACTTTGATTGGAAACTATTGGTGCGCCAAAGGGTTAATTTATAATTCATAAATAACCCCTAGCCTATGTTGGAGACCCCTAATAAGGCTGACCATGAGGTAATGACGAAACATCAAAGTGGCAGCAACTCGACGCTCCGAAGACCCAGCAGCAGCAGCACGTGGAGAAGAGGCCCGCGTAAGGGGCCCAAGCGCAGATACGGACTCCAGAAGATTCCACTCAACGTGTGGCAACCCTTGAACTGGAGCACCTGCTAGAATAAACTATGCAACTACTTCATAATGATGGCCTGAAGCATAAACTTGCGGAATGGTAGCCTCCTAAATAACTATCAAAAGCTAAAGGTGCAACACAACACATACTATAACAAACATGGCGCAATGATCCTGGGGACACATAGGCGCCTGTTACAATAGTACCCTAACTTACACACCTCCTGCGGACATACCAATGGGGTAGTCTGTGCTAGCTAATCTAAAAACATGTTCAATACAACTCAGATGTATACGAATGAGCAAGGACTCACTAGAACTGATCGAACGAAGAATTAAGCCGGAGCACAGTGTAAGCCACCCACACGTAACGGACGCGGGAGGTGGAAGGAAGTTTAGACGCTAGAGGGCCAGCGTCAGGAATCCATTCGCAAGAAATCCACGCAGTTTGGGAAGCTTGAGTATAGCAATTATTAAGTTAATTTTTCTTTTTACTTTTTTACAAGGTTTTTTCGTAGAGTACCCAATCATAAAGATGATTCCTTAAGAGAATACACGTTGCATTTATGAAGTTGTACTCCCTGTCCTCCCGCGCGGTAGATTCAAAACTGGCGACGCAGCGTTTGAAGGGAGACTATTATACTAATAGGCATATCGTCAATGATAGAGGGGCCACTATTAAATAATATCTCTTGTGATACCGACTTTAGGAATAAATAACATGTACAGAAAATGCTTATTATTTTGAAAAGTAATAGAAAAAGATCACAAGCTACAGCAAAATGAACTGAAGCTAAACTTATATAGAAAAAGTAATGAAAATACAAAAATAAGCCCTACAAATTACGGATCATATTTTGAAAAGTAGTAGAAAAGATCAAAAGCTACAGAATTTTTTTATGAAGATAAAAATATATAGAAAAGTAATGAAGATAAAAATATATAGAAAAGTAATGAAAACAATTTATGAAAATACAAAAATAGGCCCTACAAATTATGGATCATTGAAGGCCAATGAAATTATATTTTGTATAACTCTATTTATGTGAAGGTAGAATCAGACGAGCACATTTTCCTGTAATTTTTAGACGGGCAAGGTTTTCCACATAGCGATTTTGATAAGTTAATTTGACTTCATATTGTCTTTGTCCCAGTTTTGGTTTGTTTAGTTTGCAAGTTTTACATTTTAATAGCTCAATCTTATTTCCACATAGTGATTTTGATAAGTTCTTTTGTCACTATATTATGTCGTTCCTGGTTTGTTTTGTTTATTTTGCATGTTTTACATTATAATTTATATTGAAGGTCATCTAAGATCAAAGTTAAGAGTATGTTCGCTAGTGGAATTAAGATCTTATGGTACAGGTACTTATATTATCAAGTTGTCAGACAACAATTGCCCTTTAAAATTGATGGAAAAGTTGCTTGTGTAATACTGTACTGCCTTAACCCATGCAGTACCAGGGACGTCCTTTTCATCATATTCTGGTAACTAGTAGATGATTATAGTCAGCTTAGGAAGGACCTCTAGTAATAAGATGTTAAACTATCTCTACCAACCCTTTTAACTACCACAGATCCTTCCTAAGCTGCATACTATCGTCTGAATATAGCTAGAATAATATATAACACGTCACTGGTACTCAACGGGTTAAGGGGAGGTTTTTATTTTGTTCCCTAGACCTCCATTAAGCTTAAAATTACACCCCTAGACCCCTTTCCAAGATGAGTTTGTACATTTTTCGGTAGAAAAATTTCTTGGCCAAAGGCCGGTTCCTCCTAATTACAGGCTCGCTATCGCTCGCCAGGAAAATATCGACACCTACATGGCACAAAAGGTCTTAAAATTGACATTAATGGGGCAACAGTTCTTAAAATCGCCAAACTAATGGGTCGAACGTCTTAAAATCTCAAAAGCAATGGGGCTAAACATGAGGGAGACAGCAGTCTAGAAAAAAGTCCCCCAAGTGGAAATCTCCCCTTAAGCTAGGAGTCGCACAGTCGCTAACCACAATACGTACACACCCTTTTTATGTTAAGAATTTTAAAGGGAAGTCGTGAATTGAATAAGTAAAATTTTTGAAGTTTGAATAAGTTAAATATTTGAAGGAATTGGTTTACTGAGGATAGTAGGGTCTCCTTTGGATTCGATACAAATTCAGGAAGAAACGGGATATATTGTAGTGTCTTTTGGCTTCGATACAATTTTTTTTTTTCCCCCCCACTACAACACCAAACACCTCCAATGAAATTAATGAAAGCATATATTATGTGATCCACCAGGATTCGAACCCGGGTTATCACACAGATTTTTAGACAGCTTAACCATTACACCACCAAGACACAAAAAAAGGGAAGGTAGATGAGAGAGGGGATATAGTCATTGTAGTGTCTCGTTTGGATTCAATACAGTTTCAGAAAGGGAGGGGACAAAATTATTATAGTATCTTGTCTTGGATTCGATACAGATATGAAAACGGAGGGCGGATGAGAGAGGAAGGGGAAAGAATCATTGTAGTGTCTCGTTTGGATTCAATACAGTTTCAGAAAGGGAGGGGGAAAAATTATTATAGTGTCTTGGATTCTATACAGATTTGAAAACGGAGGGCGGATGAGAGAGGAAGGGGAAAGAATCATTGTAGTGTCTCGTTTGGATTCGATACAGTTTCAGAGAGGAAGGCGAAAGAATTATTTGTAGCATCTTGTCTTGGATTCGATACAGATTAAAAAAGGGAGGGGGATGAGAGAGAGGAAGGGGAAAGAATCATTGTAGTGTCTCGTTTGGATTCGATACAGATTCAGAGAGGAAAGGGAAAGAATTATTTGTAGCATCTTGTCTGGATTGGATACAGATTAATAAGGGTGTGTAAGTATTATGGCTGATGATTGTACAGTTGACCACATGAAATACTGGTAATTATATCTATGGAATAAAATATAGTATGTTTGATTAAGGGGACCCACTTTTTTATTATTATTATTATTATTATTATTATTATTATTATTATTTATTTTTTCTGGGTTGTATCCATTCGGCCCCATTCAGCCTACTATTTTAAGATGTTTATCCCTATCCAGGTGTCGATTTCTCCATACAATGTTGGCTCGCAATCGCTCGCCAGGAAGAATCGATACCTGAAGGGGAGAAACGTACACCTGGTGTGGTGTGTGGTGTTTTCTTATATTTCTAAATTTTCTTTTGCTAAAGCGTTGTTTCCACATAGCGATTTTGATTAGTTCTTTTGTCTCTTTATAGTGTTTGTCCAAGTTTTGGTTTGTTGATTTTGCAAGTTTTACATTAAAATAACTGTAGGCTTGTCGTTTGTCGTGGTGCATCAGCCAGTTTGACATTCTTTCTCTTAATCAGTTTGGATCGCAACCATGCCAATCCACTCTTGACTCCCACGTTCTTCTCGACTCTTCTATTAGGCGTGGTGTTGACAGCCGACACATCACCGTCGCAGTTTTTTTCGATATTCAAAAGGCATATGATACTACCTGGCGTTATTTAGTCCTACGCACTCTTTATGATCACGGTCTACGTGGCTGCCTCCCGATCTTTCTATCCAACTTCCTCATTGATCGTACGTTCGCTGTCCGAATTGAAGACATCCTTTCGGACACTTTCCAACTTCAGCGGGGCCTTGCACAAGGGTGCGTCCTGAGTGGCGCTCTCTTTCCAATTGCGATCAATGGCGTTGTTGCATTTCTTCCTCGGGGGTTTCACCATAGTCTTTGTCGATGACCTGGCAATTTATTACTCTTCCCGCTCACTCCGACACTCCCAACGGATTCTTAATACTGCCATTTGTCATATTACCAATTGGGCTACGTCTGTTGGGTTCCAATTTTCGTCTGAAAAGACAAAGGCTATTCTGTTTTATAAGGACAAACACTGGCTCAAAGGTCAGGATATCCATCTCAAGATCCAAAAGACCCCCATAACGGTTTTCTCAGAGGTAAGGTTCCTAGGCCTTGTATATGATTCCCATCTCAATTGGGCTGCCCATGTTGCTTATGTTCGGGCGAAAGGTCATTCTGCCCTCAACCTCCTCAAAAAACTTTCTTATACTTCTTGGGGCGCTACACGGTCCAAAATGCTTTTTTTTTTTTTTTACAAGGCCACTGTTCTCTCCATCATTGATTATGGGTGCTCTATCTACGGCGCGGCTTCTGACACAACTTTAAAACGTCTTGACCCCATCCATCATCAGGGTTTACGCCTTTGCTCAGGTGCCTTCCGGTCGTCTCCCACTCTATCTGCGTTGGCCGATATTGGAGAACTCCCATTACAGTACCATCGTTAGCCTTCAAGGTAGTGGTTCCCCTGCTAGTGTGCTCCACCACGACCCTCGAGCTCCTACCCTTTCCTTCCCTAGCAGGGCTGCTCGCCTTTTTTCCCTTAATATCTGCCTACCCCCTTCTTTTCCCACAAATCCCCCATGGACCTTACGTTTACCTCAAGTCTGCACACATGTATCCTATTTACCTTGACGTCATATTACCGATTCTACTGTATCTTGCAGATTTTCTTTCTGAATCTCCCTCGTTTTCTATCTCCCGTATTATGTCCTTCCTTCATCATGTTCGAGTTCTCGATGATATTTAGTTAACTTCCTTCCCGTCTTTAACTATTTCGTGCCATATGGCCTTTGTCGCCTGGTGCGTTGACTTCATTAATGTAATGTAATGTAATGTTCTATGCCAACATGTCCTCGAACATATGCGACGGAAACCACCACACGTTGCAATCAACACGTATGGTTCCAAATCTTCCTCGGGTGTGGGATGTGCTACAGTGTCCTCCACTTCATGTATTAAGATCTCGCTCCCTGCCCAGGCCTCAATTTTTACTGCCGAATTGTCTGCTATCCAGACTGCTCTTGACATCGTCCGTGAATCTCACCCAACTCGTTATGTTATCTACAGTGACTCGCGTAGTGCACTTGAAGTACTATAGGGATACAGCCCGCATAATTCTCTTGTTTCCCGACTCCAACATTCCTTCCACACATTATACGATCGTGGATTCCAAATTCAAGTTTTCTGGGTACCTGCACACGTCGGTGTCCAAGGTAACGAACTTGCTGATCGAACAGCCAAAGATGCCTTTCATCTCCTGCCGGTTTCACAGAGTCACTTACCCACCACCGACTGGGTTACAGTGTTGTGTCCGATACTTACTCAACGTTGGAAGATCTTTTGGTCATCTCAATCTCCTGATGCTCATCAACTTCGCAGTATTAAATCTACAGTTGGCTCTTGGCCTTCTTCATGTCAACCGTCCCGTCATTTTGAAGTTTTCTTATCCCGGCTCCGGATTGGTCATACGCGATTGTCTCATGGTTACCTGATGTCATCCCCTCACGACCCTCAACCCCAGTGCACCGTGTGCGGTACGTGTTTAATAATTCGCCACATTTTCAATGACTGTCGCCGGTATTCCCGTCTCCGATCACTTTATTTTGGCAATTCTGATTTATCTCACATTTTCGAAGATTCTCCTTCTTTTTCCTTCTACCATATTTCCCGTTTCCCCAAAGATACTTCTCTTCTTGATTTGATTTAATTCTCTCTTCCTTTATTCGTCTCCTTTCGTTCTTATCCTTCGGGCCAGCTCTATGGGAGCTCTTTTGGGGAGCTCAGTGGTCTGGTTAAACTTCTCACAAGAAAAAAAAAAATCTATGGGTATACTGTAATTATAATATTTATGTATGTATGTATATATCTATCTATCTATCTATCTATCTATCTATCTATCTACTCAAGCCCAATCTCCACTTTTTTTTTTTTTTTTTTTTTTTTTGTACTCGGGCACAATACCCCATAGCTGGGGGTGACCGACTCGAGACAGAGCCCGAACAGAAACAATATTTGAAGTTCCAATTCTTTGGGTCCGGGACCACATTCACATTCCCTCACCCCTTTCTCTATCTTGTCGAGTAGTTAAATTTTAGAAGGGGAGAAGGATTCCTAGCCCCCTGCCCTAGTTATGGGGTCTATATAAAAAATAATGAAGAATGTGCTTTTAGAAGTATTTGTAGTAGGCATGTCTGTATATATATACTCAGGCACATACCCCATAGCTGGGGGTGGCCGACTCGAGACAGAGCCTGAACAGGGACAACACAACACACAAAACAATACAAAATCCATTATATTTGTTGTAGATAGGATAATAATAGGATTATATAATTTGTTTAATATATAGATAGTATATACATTTTATAATTGTTTGTTTTATAATTGTAATTTATATTTTTTATTTAGATATTAGTGTATACATTTTGTAATTGTTTTTGTATAATTGTAATTTATTCTTGTCAGGATAAGTTGGTCTGCCGGATTCAGTGGTCGTCAATCTATTTATTATTTGATATTTATATTATCAAGACGTATTATTTTTTTATTTAGATTATATTATAAAGTATTAATTTTTGGTTTTAATTTGTTTTCAAGACGTATTATTTTTGTATTTAGATTATATTATAAAGTATTAATTTTTGGTTTTAGAGTTTTTATTTTTTTAGTTAACCCATGGAGCCCCGGCTAGTTTTGTAATGTTTGTTCACCAGAACCCGGCCGGTTTTCAATTTTTTTTTTTATTCCTGAAACAATAGCGAATGGGTTAGGAATGAAGGAAAAACCACGAAAAACCGCTCAAAAAGCTTAAAGAATGGTCCTACAGAGCCCCCGAAAATGTATTTTACAAGAGTAAAAAATTGAAGGCAATTACCCAAAAAAAAACAGGTTATTGCGCGCTCACGCGCACGCACGTGGACTTTGAGAGTTTTCAACCATCGGCACGGTTGTGTGGGATACGTACACAGTTCCCATACAAATCTGAGCCCTCTTGAGTGGCTACACCTGAGGTTACGGTCGGCGCAATTAGGGTGACACGCCAGACGCATCTCTGGGGCTGTGCGTTACATACATCGCCGACGTGTCAGACGCGTCGCTGGGGCTGTACGGGTTAATATAGTGGTATAATTGTTTAATAAGTATATAATTATAAATATTGATTGTTTAGTGTAGTTTATCGTTCGATTCCTAGCCCTAGCAGTTATATTTGTCATCAAATACTGTAAACAACTTATCGTAATATTTTATATTTTTTAGTAATTGTACCGTATGTATTCAGATTTATGTATTATATATTTTTTTATAATTACAAATATATATTAGAGATATTAAGATAATATTAAGATTCTTCATTTTCTATATAGACTGTAGTTTTCATTTGGGGCAGCCACTAACTGGTAGAATCTCTCACTGAGTCTGGAACCCACACACAACTTTTCCTGTAGGGAATATAAAATTATGTGTTATTTATAATAATTGATATACATATTGTATGTATGTATATACTGTATATACTCTGACACATACCCCATTTTGTATTATATATTGTATTATTATTACTATTATTTTTTTTTTAATTAATTAATTTATTTTTTTGTCCAGCCTTATGAGGGCTTCTGCCCAATTCGCTGTTGATAGATAGTTTTCAACAATAATTTTGTTTTGTAGGGGGTGGCCGACTCGAGACAGCATATATAATAATATACATATACTGATACATATACTGCGATTAAATTGTATGTATCCCTAATAGGCTCAAAATTGCGTCAAGAACGTGAGAGGGTTAATATATAATGTAATAGGTTTAAAGTCCAGGTGCAGTTAGTACTTCTGATACATATATTTTTTAAAGTGCTCAGGGTTAAATTATAGGTTTTTATTTGCTCATTTATATATCTTTTTATAATTATTTTAGTTTCCTCCATATAGCTTAAAAAAAAAATCAGAACCCCCTTCCAGACAAAATTGTAAATTTTTCGGTAGAAAAATGTGCCGGTTCCTCTTAAATTACAGGCTCGCTATTGCTCGCCAGGAAAAATCAACACCTAAATGACACAAGAAGTCTTGATATTGGCAAAGGAAAAGGGGCAAAAAGTCTTAAAATCGTCATGCATTTGTAATTACTCAGGCCATTCCCCACTTAAAAAACGGGGGCTAAACATGAGGGAGAAGGGGGACCAGAAAAGCGGCCCATCTCCCCTTAATCGTATTTCGGAGGTTGGTTTATTGAAAGGTTGTGGAGGCTTCAAAATGTATCAGAATTTATGACTTGAGTGCTATATTTAAGGGGGTAGTGCTTGGTTTTGGCTATATACTGTATATTTATTATTTTATTTTTGACATTCCTTTTAAAGATAAATTTATAAATTTTTCGGTAGAAAAATGTGCCGCTTTTAAAATTAGAGGCTTGCTAACGCGCGCAAGGACAAAATCGACACTTAAAGGGCACGAAGAGTTATAATATTGATAACGAAATAAGGCGAAAGGTCTCAAAATCGCCAAACTAATGTCTCTAAACCAATATGCTAAACATGAGAGAAAAGGGATGTCCAAAAAAGCAAGTACTACCCCCTTAAGTACTGTACATGTGAATGATGATTATGTAGGTTACAAATTTATGTATGTACAGTATATAGTACAATACTGTCACTTCTAAACATTTGTGGACCTTTTTGTTTTTCTTGTTATGGTTGATTTAAAAACAATTTTTTTTACTTCCTAGACCTCCATCAAACTTTTAAAAACATCCATTAGATCCCCCTTCTATATTAATTTGTACATTTGTCGGTAGAAAAATGTCCCAAATGTTCCAAAAAATTTATGACTGGACTGATTTTTAGATGGAACTTTGTTTTCAAAGTACAGTACAGTACAGTATAGTATACTGTATATAGTTTTGTAATAATTGATGTATAGATTATTACATTAACAAATTCCCTTTTAGAGATATACTTCCTTAATTAAAAAGAGATGAGGTCCACAAACTTTTATGAGACTGTACATCATACTGATACATGTTTATGTATTATTATTGTTTGAAATATTGTATCTATATCATTCTATAGATAGAATATTTCCAACAAAATCATTACTATATATCTATCTTATATTTGCTCAGGCCCATTCCACATTTTGGTTTTATTTATTTATTTTTATTTTGTTTAATGGGGGTGGCCTTTTTTATTTTTTATAACTTTTGAAAACTCGAGACAGAGCCACAACTAAACATGCATCAATATACTGTACATACAAATTAATGTAACCTTTAAAATTAATGATAATCGTAATTAAACATGTATGTATTCCAATATGTGTGTGTAAGGATATATTGGTTATGTAATTCAATGTTTTTGATGAAATTCTGTAATGCTGATGATTTTGTATAAATGTATTTGTTTCTTAAGGGGGGATGAATATATTTATTTTATTATTGTTTATATTTATAAACAAAATTTAAGTTTCCTTCCTAGAAACCCCTTCAAGAAAAATTTGTACATTTTATGGTAGACAAATGTCCTTCGGCCGGTTACTTTTAAAATGACATGCTCGCTATCACTCAACACATAAATGGCACGAAAGGTCTTCATATTGACAAACAAATGGGGTGTAAAGTCATAATATCGCCAAACTAATGACTCAAACGTCTTTATAGCTAAATACCAATGGGATTAAACACAAGGGAGAGGGGGCCAGAAAAACCAGCCCATTTTCTCTTAATTGCAAGTGTTTGTTATTGATTAAATAATATGAATATAGAAATTGATATGTTTCAATTAAGTATTTATTTATGTTGGTGTGAATGTGTTGTTTTATTACCTACTTTCCCCTCCCTCCCCCTGTTCTACCTCACTCTCCCCAAATCACCCACCCACTGTTCTACCACACTCTCCCCACCCACCCACTGTTCTACCACACTCTCCACCCCACCCACTGTTTACCACCCACTCCCCCCCCCCCCCCCACCCACTGTTCTACCACATTCACACTCCCCCCCCCCCCCCCCCCCACCCACTGTTCTACCACACTCTCCCCCCACCCATCCACTGTTCTACCACACTCCCCCCCCCCCCCCCCCCCACCACTGGTCTACCACACTCCCTCCACCCACCCACTTCTACCACACACTCCCCCACCCACCCACTCGCTGTTCTACCACACTCCCCCCACCCACCCACTGTTCTACCACACACTCCCCCACCCACCACTGTTTTAAACACTCCCCCCCCCCCCCCCCCCCACACTGGCTTACCAACTCCCCCCCCTCACTGACTATCAACTTCCCCCTCTCACTGGCTACCAACTCCCCCCCGCCCCCCCTCACTGGTTATCAACCCAATCCCTCCTCACTGGCTACCAACTCCCCCCCCCCCTGCCCCCCTCACTGGTTATCAACCCAATCCCTCCTTACTGGCTATTAACCCCCCCCTCCTCACTGGCTATCAACCCCCCCTCCCCCCTCCCTGGTTCCCAACTCTCCCCCTCCCTTCACTGGCTACCAACTCCCCCCCCCCCCCCCCCCCCCCCCTCTCACTGGCTATCAACCCCTCCCCACACTGGCTACCAACTTGCCCCCCCCTCCCTCACTGGCTCCCAACTCCCCACTGGCTATCATCTCCCCCCCCCCCCCCCCCCTCTCACTGGCTATCAACTCCCGCCCCCTCCTCACTGGCTACCAACTACCCCCCCCCCCCCTCACTGGCTATCAAACCTCCCTCCCCCCCTCACTGGCTACCAACTCTCCCCCACCTCCTCACTGGCTACCAATTCCCCTCCCCC
This sequence comes from Paralithodes platypus, assembly GCA_032716605.1. NCBI lineage: Eukaryota > Metazoa > Arthropoda > Malacostraca > Decapoda > Lithodidae > Paralithodes > Paralithodes platypus. The sequence continues at coordinate 9,435,354 of CM064543.1, forward strand.
TCAGTGGCTACCAACTCTCCACTCACTGGCTACCAATTCCACCACTGTCTACCAACACCCCCCCCCCCCCCCCCCCCCTGGCTACCAACTTCCCCCCCTCACCCCCTTCCTCACTGGCTATCAACTCTCCCCCCCCCCCCTCCCTCACTGGCTATCAACTCCCACAACCTTGCTGGCTATCAACTCGCCCTCCCTCACTGGCTATCAACTCCCACCCCTTCGCTGGCTATCAACTCCCCCCCACCCCATCGCTGGCTACTAACTCCCCCCACCTACACTGGCTATCAACTTCCCCTCCCCTCAATTGGCTACCAACCCACCTACCTCCCTCCCTCACCCCCCCCCCCCCCCCCCCCCCCCCCTCACTGGTTATCAACTCTCACCCTCCCCCACTGGCTACCCCCCCCCCCCCCCCTCTCTTCACTGGCTACCGACTTCCACCCCTGCCCCACTGGCTACCAACTCCCCCCCCCCCCTCCCCCTCCTTACTGGCTACCAACTCCCCCCCCCCCCCCCTTCATTGGCTACCAACTCCCCCCCCCCCCCTACTAACTACCAACCCCCCCCCCCCCCACTGGCTACCAACTTTCCCCCCCCCCCCTCACTGGCTATCAACTCCCTCCCCCCTCACTGGCTACCAACTCCCCCCCACCCCCCTTACTGGCCATCAACTCCCACCCCCCTACTGTTTTGCTGGCTGGCAACCAATTTTTGTTTTTGTTAGCCGGCAACCAATTTTTTAAATTTAATTTCTTGGCTATTTTTTTTGGTTGCCGAGTTTTTGTGGGGAAAATTGATTGCCAGCCGGCAGCCAATTTTTCCTACAAAATCTCAGCAACCAATTTTTTATTTTTTGGTTGCCGAGTTTTTGTGGGGAAAATTGGTTGCCGGCCGGCAATCAATTTTCCCCATAATAACTCGGCAACCAAAAAATTTTTTTTTATTGCCGAAATTTTGTGGGGAAAATTGATTGCCGGCCGCCAACCAATTTTTCCCACAAAAATTAGGCAACCCAAAACAAAATTGGTTGCCGAGTTTTTGTGGGGAAAATTGGTTGCCGGCCGGCAATCAATTTTCCCCACAAAAACTCGGCAACCAAAAAATAAAAATTGGTTGCCGAGTTTTTGGGGGGAAATTTGGTTCCCGGCCGGCAATCAATTTTCCCCACAATAACTCGGCAACCAAAAAAAAAAACAAAAATTGGTTGCCGCGTTTTTTGGGGGAAAATTGATTGCCGGCCGGCAACCAATTTTCCCCACAAAAACTCGGCAACCAAAAAAAAAAAAAAAAATTGGTTGCCGAGTTTTTATGGGGAAAATTGATTGGCAATCAATTTTCCCCACAAAAACTCGGCAACCAAAAAAAAAAAAAAAATTGGTTGCCGAGATTTTGTGGGGAAAATTGTTTGCCGGCCGGCAATCAATTTTCCCCACAAAAACTTGGCAACCAATTTTTATTTTTTGGTTGCCGAGTTTTGTGGGGAAAATTGATTGCCGGCCGGCAACCAATTTTCCTCACAAAAACTCGGCAACCAAAAAAAAAAAAAATTTGGTTGCCGAGTTTTTGTGGGGAAAATTGATTGCCAGCCGGCAACCAATTTTCCCCACAAAAACTCGGCAACCAAAAAAAAAATTGGTTGCCGAGATTTTGTGGGGAAAATTGATTTCCGGCCGGCAATCAATTTTCCCCACAAAAACTCGGCAACCAAAAAAAAAAAAAAATTGGTTGCCGAGATTTTGTGGGGAAAATTGATTGCCGGCCGGCAACCAATTTTCCCCACAAAACTCGGCAACCAAAAAAAAAAAAAAATTGGTTGCCGAGATTTTGTGGAGAAAATTGATTTCCGGCCGGCAACTAATTTTCCCCACAAAAACTCTGCAACCAAAAAAAAAAATTGATTGCCGAGATTTTGTGGGGAAAATTGGTTGCCGGCCGGCAACCAATTTTCCCCACAAAAACTCGGCAACCAAAAAAAAAAATTGGTTGCCGAGATTTTGTGGGGAAAATTGGTTGCCGGCTGGCAATCAATTTTCCCCACAAAATCTCGGCAACCAAAATGAAAAAATTGGTTGCCGAGATTTTGTGGGGAAAATTGATTGCCGGCCGGCAACCAAAAAAAAAAATTGGTTGCCGGCCAGCAATAAATTTTCCCCACAAAAACTCGGCAACCAAAAACAATTAATAGCCAAGAAATTCAATTTTAAAAAATTGGTTGCCGGCTAACAAAAGCAAAAATAAAAAATTGGTTGCCAGGCAGCAAAACAGTAGGGGGGGGGGGGAGGGGGAGTTGGTAGCCAGTGGGGGGGGGGGGGGTTGATAGCCAGTAAGGGGGGGGGGGGTGAGTTGATAGCCAGTGAGGGGTGGGGGGGGGGAGTTGGTAGCCAGTGAAGGGGGGGGGGGGGGAGAGTTGGTAGCCAGTGAATGGGGGGGGGGGGGGGGAGTTGGTAGCCAATGAAGGGGGGGGAGGGGGTAGTTGATAGCCAGTGAGGGGGGGGGGGGGGAGAGAATTGGTAGCCAGAGGGGGAGAGTTGGTAGCCAGTGAAGGGGGGGGGGGCAGTTGGTAGCCAGTGAATGGGGAGGGGGGAGAGTTTGTAGCCAGTGGGGGAGGGGAGTTGATAGCCAGTGAGGGGGGCGGGGGAGTTGATAACCAGTGAGGGAGGGGGGGTGAGTTGGTAGCCAGTGAGAGGAGGGGGAAGTTGATAGCCAGTGAGGGAGAGAGGGGGGGGGGGGAGATGGTAGCCAGGGAGGAGGGAGGAAGTTGGGAGCAAGTGAAGGAGGGCGAGTTGATAGCCAGCGAGAGGGGGGGGGGGGGGGGAGAGTTGATAGCCAGTGAGGGAAGGTTGGGGGGGGGGGGGGTGAGAGTTGGTAGCCAGTGAGGGAGGGGGTTGAGAGTTTATAGCCAATGAGGGAGGGAGCAAAGTTGATAGCCAGTGGGGGGGGGGTGGGGGAGGGAGGAGAGTTGGTAGCCAGTGAGGGAGGGGGGGGGGGGGGGGCGAGCGAGTTGATAGCCAGTGAGGGAGGGAGGAGAGTTGGTAGCCAGTGAATGGAGGGGGAGGAAAGTTGGTAGCCAGTGAGGGAGGGAGGTGAGTTGGTAGCCAGTGAGGGAGGGGTGGAGTTGATAGCCAGTGAGGGAGGGGTGGAGTTGATAGCCAGTGAGGGAGGGGGTGAGTTGATAGCCAGTGAGGGAGGGGGGTGGAGTTGATAGCCAGTGAGGGAGGGTGGTGAGTTGATAGCCAGTGAGGGAGGGGGGTGGGAGTTGGTAGCCAGTGAGGGGAGGAGGGAAGTTGATAGCCAGTGAGGGGAGAGGGGGGGGGGGGGGGGGGGAGATGGTAGCCAGGGAGAGGGAGGAAGTTGGTAGCCATTGGAGGGGGGGGGGGGGGGAGGGAGGAGAGTTGGTAGCCAGTGTGAGGGAGGGGGGCAGTTGGTAGCCAGTGAATGGAGGGGGGGGGGGGGTGGGGAGTGGATAGCCAGTGAGGGAGGAAAGGGGGGGGGGGGGGAGTTGATAGCCAGTGAGGGAGGGAGGAGAGTTGGTAGCCAGTGAATGGAGGGGGAGGAAAGTTGATAGCCAGTGAGGGAGGGAGGAGTTGGTAGCCAGTGAGGAAGGGAGGAGAGTTGGTAGCCAGTGAGGGAGGGAGGAGAGTTGGTAGCCAGTGAGGGAGGGGGCTGGAGAGTTGATAGCCAGTGAGGGAGGAGGGTGGAGTTGATAGCCAGTGAGGGAGGGGGTGAGTTGGTAGCCAGTGAGAGTGTGGGGTGGGAGTTGATAGCCAGTGAGGGAGGGGGTGAGTTGGTAGCCAGTGTGGGGGGGGGGGGGGGGGGGGGTGAGAGTTGGTAGCCAGAGAGAGGGGGGGAAGTTGGTAGCCAGTGTAGGGGGGGGGGGGGGTGTGGTAGACCGTGAGGAGGTGGGGAGAGTTGGTAGCCAGTGAGGGGGGGGGGGGGGGGAGGGGGGAGATGATAGCCAGTGGGGATGGGGAGTTGGGAGCCAGTGAGGAAGGGGGCTGGAGAGTTGATAGCCAGTGAGGGAGGAGGGTGGAGTTGATAGCCAGTGAGGGAGGAGGGTGGGAGTTGATAGCCAGTGAGGGAGGGGGTGAGTTGGTAGCCAGTGTGGGAGGGGGGGGGGGGGTGAGAGTTGAGTTGATAGGGGGGGGGGGGGGGGGGGGGGGGGGGGGGAGTTGGGAGCCAGTGAGGGGGGGGGAGTTGGTAGCCAGTGAGGAGAGGGGGGGGGGGGAGGGTTTGATAGCCAGTGAGGGGGGAGCCAGTGGAGAGTAGATAGATAGCCAGGGAGGGGGGGGGGAGGGTTGATTGCCAGTGAGGGGGGATTGGATTGATAACCAGTGAGGGGGGGATTGATAACCAGTGAGGGGGGGACTTTGATAGTCAGTTAGTGGGGGGGGGAGGGGAGAGTGGTGGTAGAACAGTGTGGGTGGGGGGGGGGGGGGAGTGTGGTAGAACAGTGGATGGGTGAGTGTGGTAGAACAGTGGGGGGGGGGGGAGAGTGTGGTAGAACAGTGGGTGGGGGGGAGAGTGTGGTAGAACAGTGGGTAGGGGGGGGTGGGGGAAGTGTGGTAGATCAGTGGGGGGGGGGGGGGGGGGGGGGGTGTGGTAGAACAGTGGGTGGGTGATTTGGGGAGAGTGAGGTAGAACAGGGGGAGGGAGGGGAAAGTAGGTAATAAAACAACACATTCACACCAACATAAATAAATACTTAATTGAAACATATTAATTTCTATATTCATATTTAATCAATAACAGAAACACTTGCAATTAAGAGAAGATGGGCTGGTTTTTCTGGCCCCCTTCTCCCTTGTGTTTAATCCCATTGGTATTTAGCTATAAAGACGTTTAAGTCATTAGTTTGGCGATTTTATGACTTTACACCCCATTTGTTTGTCAATATGAAGACCTTTCGTGCCATTTATGTGTTGAGTGATAGCGAGCATGTCATTTTAAAAGTAACCGGCCGAAGGACATTTTTCTACCAAAAAATGTACAAATTTTTCTTGAAGGGGTTTCTAGGAAGGAAACTTAAATTTTGTATATATTCAAAGACCTTTTTGAGACCTTTCGCCTTATTTCGTTATCAATATTATAACTCTTCGTGCCCTTTAAGTGTCGATTTTGTCCTTGCGCGCGTTAGCAAGCCTCTAATTTTAAAAGCGGCACATTTTTCTACCGAAAAATGTATAAATTTATCTTTAAAAGGAATGTCAAAAATAAAATAATAAATATACAGTATATAGCCAAAACCAAGCACTACCCCCTTAAATATAGCACTCCAGTCATAAATTCTGATACATTTTGAAACCTTTCAATAAACCAACCTCCGAAATACGATTAAGGGGAGATGGGCCGCTTTTCTGGTCCCCCTTCTCCCTCATGTTTAGCCCCAGTTTTTAAAGTGGGGAATGGCCTGAGTAATTACAAATACATGACGATTTTAAGACTTTTTGCCCCTTTTCCTTTGCCAATATCAAGACTTCTTGTGTCATTTAGGTGTTGATTTTTCCTGGCGAGCAATAGCGAGCCTGTAATTTAAGAGGAACCGGCACATTTTTCTACCGAAAAATGTACAGTTTTGTCTGGAAGGGGGTTCTGTGTTTTTTTTTTAAGCTATATGGAAGAAACTAAAATAATTATAAAAAGATATATAAATGAGCAAATAAAATCCTATAATTTAACCCTGAGCACTTTAAAAAATATATGTATCAGAAGTGCTAACTGCGCCTGGACTTTAAACCTATTACATTATATATTAACCCTCTCACGTTCTTGACACAATTTTGAGCCTATTAGGGATACATACAATTTAATCGCAGTATATGTATCAGTAAATGTATATATGCTGTCTCGAGTCGGCCACCCTCTACAAAACAAAATTATTGTTGAAAACTATCTATCAACAGCGAATTGGGCAGAAGCCCTCATAAGGCTGGACAAAAAAATAAATTAATTAATTAAAAAAAATAATAATAGTAATAATAATACAATATATAATACAAAATGGGGTATGTGCCAGAGTATATACATTATACAGTATATACATACATACAATATGTATATCAATTATTATAAATAACACTTATCATTTTATATTCCCTACAGGAAAAGTTGTGTGTGGGTTCCAGACTCAGTGGGAGAGATTCTACCAGTTAGTGGCTGCCCCAAATGAAAACTACAGTCTATATAGAAAATGAAGAATCTTAATATTATCTTAATATCTCTAATATATATTTGTAATTATAAAAAAATATATAATACATAAATCTGAATACATACGGTACAATTACTAAAAAATATAAAATATTACGATAAGTTGTTTACAGTATTTGATGACAAATATAACTGCTAGGGCTAGGAATCGAACGATAAACTACACTAAACAATCAATATTTATAATTATATACTTATTAAACAATTATACCACTATATTAACTAAAAAAATAAAAACTCTAAAACCAAAAATTAATACTTTATAATATAATCTAAATACAAAAATAATACGTCTTGATAATATAATACCAAATAATAAATAGATTGACGACCACTGAATCCCGCAGACCAACTTATCCTGACAAGAATAAATTACAATTATACAAAAACAATTTCAAAATGTATACACTAATATCTAAATATAAAATATAAATTACAATTATAAAACAAACAATTATAAAATGTATATACTATCTATATATTAAACAAATTATATAATCCTATTATTATCCTATCTACAACAAATATAATGGATTTTGTATTGTTTTGTGTGTTGTGTTGTCCCTGTTCAGGCTCTGTCTCGAGTCGGCCACCCCCAGCTATGGGGTATGTGCCTGAGTATATACATACAGACATGCCTACTGCAAATACTTCTAAAAGCACATTCTTCATTATTTTTTATATAGACCCCATAACTAGGGCAGGGGGCTAGGAATCCTTCTCCCCTTCTAAAATTTAACTACTCGACAAGATAGAGAAAGGGGTGAGGGAATGTGAATGTGGTCCCGGACCCAAAGAATTGGAACTTCAAATATTGTTTCTGTTCGGGCTCTGTCTCGAGTCGGTCACCCCCAGCTATGGGGTATTGTGCCCGAGTACAAAAAAAAAAAAAAAAAAAAAAAAAAAAAAGGAAAAGTGGAGATTGGGCTTGAGTAGATAGATAGATAGATAGATATATACATACATACATAAATATTATAATTACAGTATACCCATAGATTTTTTTTTTTTTTTTTGTGAGAAGTTTAACCAGACCACTGAGCTCCCCAAAAGAGCTCCCATAGAGCTGGCCCGAAGGATAAGAACGAAAGGAGAAGAATAAAGGAAGAGAGAATTAAATCAAATCAAGAAGAGAAGTATCTTTGGGGAAACGGGAAATACGGTAGAAGGAAAAAGAAGGAGAATCTTCGAAAATGTGAGATAAATCAGAATTGCCAAAATAAAGTGATCGGAGACGGGAATACCGGCGACAGTCATTGAAAATGTGGCGAATTATTAAACATGTACCGCACACGGTGCACTGGGGTTGATGGTCGTGAGGGGATGACATCAGGTAACCATGAGACAATCGCGTATGACCAATCCGGAGCCGGGATAAGAAAACTTCAAAATGACGGGACGGTTGACATAAAGAAGGCCAAGAGCCGACTGTAGATTTAATACTGCGAAGTTGATGAGCATCAGGAGATTTAGATGACCAAAAGATCTTCCAACGTTGAGTAAGTATCGGACGCAACACTGTAACCCAGTCGGTGGTGGGTAAGTGGCTCTGTGAAACCGGCAGGAGATGAAAGGCATCTTTGGCTGTTCGATCAGCAAGTTCGTTACCTTGGACACCGACGTGTGCAGGTACCCAGAAAACTTGAATTTGGAATCCACGATCGTATAATGTGTGGAAGGAATGTTGGAGTCGGGAAACAAGAGAATTATGCGGGCTGTATCCCTATAGTGCTTCAAGTGCACTACGCGAGTCACTGTAGATAACATAACGAGTTGGGTGAGATTCACGGACGATGTCAAGAGCAGTCTGGATAGCAGACAATTCGGCAGTAAAAATTGAGACCTGGGCAGGGAGCGAGATCTTAATACATGAAGTGGAGGACACTGCAGCACATCCCACACCCGAGGAAGATTTGGAACCATACGTGTTGATTGCAACGTGTGGTGGTTTCCGTCGCATATGTTCAAGGAAATGTTGGCATAGAACAGTAGAATCGGTAATATGACGTCTAGGTAAATAGGATACATGTGTGCAGACTTGAGGTAAACGTAAGGTCCATGGGGGATTTGTGGGAAAAGAAGGGGGTAGGCAGATATCGAGGGAAAAAAGGCGAGCAGCCCTGCTAGGGAAGGAAAGGGTAGGAGCTCGAGGGTTGTGGAAGAGCACACTAGCAGGGGAACCACTACCTTGAAGGCTAACGATGGTACTGTAATGGGAGTTCTCCAATATCGGCCAACGCAGATAGAGTGGGAGACGACCGGAAGGCACCTGAGCAAAGGCCCTGATGATGGATGGGGTCAAGACGTTTTAAAGTTGTGTCAGAAGCCGCGCCGTAGATAGAGCACCCATAATCAATGATGGAGAGAACAGTGGCCTTGTAAAAAAAAAGAGCATTGTGGACCGTGTGGCGCCCCAAGAAGTATAAGAAAGTTTTTTGAGGAGGTTGAGGGCAGAATGACCTTTCGCCCGAACATAAGCAACATGGGCAGCCCAATTGAGATGGGAATCATATACAAGGCCTAGGAACCTTACCTCTGAGAAAACCGTTATGGGGGTGTTTTGGATCTTGAGATGGATATCCTGACCTTTGAGCCAGCGTTTGTCCTTATAAAACAGAATAGCCTTTGTCTTTTCAGCCGAAAATTGGAACCCAACAGACGTAGCCCAATTGGTATTATGACAAATGGCAGTATTAAGAATCCGTTGGGAGTGTCGGAGTGAGCGGTAAGAGTAATAAATTGCCAGGTCATCGACAAAGACTATGGTGAAACCCCCGAGGAAGAAATGCAACAACGCCATTGATCGCAATTGGAAAGAGAGCGCCACTCAGGACGCACCCTTGTGCAAGGCCCCGCTGAAGTTGGAAAGTGTCCGAAAGGATGTCTTCAATTCGGACAGCGAACGTACGATTAATGAGGAAGTTGGATAGAAAGATCGGGAGGCAGCCACGTAGACCGTGATCATAAAGAGTGCGTAGGACTAAATAACGCCAGGTAGTATCATATGCCTTTTGAATATCGAAAAAAAATGCGACGGTGATGTGTCGGCTGTCAACACCACGCCTAGTAGAAGAGTCGAGAAGAACGTGGGATTCAAGAGTGGATTGGCATGGTTGCGACCCAAACTGATTAAGAGAAAGAATGTCGAACTGGCTGATGCACCACGACAAACGACAAGCCTACAGTTATTTTAAAGTAAAACTTGCAAAATCAACAAACCAAAACTTGGACAAACACAGTAAAGAGACAAAAGAACTAATCAAAATCGCTATGTGGAAACAACGCTTTAGCAAAAGAAAATTTAGAAATATAAGAAAACAATCCACCACACAGGGTGTACGTTTCTCCCCTTCAGGTATCGATTCTTCCTGGCGAGCGATTGCGAGCCAACATTGTATGGAGAATTCGACACCTGGATAGGGATAAACATCTTAAAATAGTAGGCTGAATGGGGCCGAATGGATACAACCCAGAAATAATAAATAAAAATAAAAATAATAATAATAATAATAATAATAATAATAATAAAAAAGTGGGTCCCCTTAATCAAACATACTATATTTTATTCCATAGATATAATTACCAGTATTTCATGTGGTCAACTGTACAATCATCAGCCATAATACTTACACACCCTTATTAATCTGTATCCAATCCAGACAAGATGCTACAAATAATTCTTTCCCTTTCCTCTCTGAATCTGTATCGAATCCAAACGAGACACTACAATGATTCTTTCCCCTTCCTCTCTCTCATCCCCCCTCCCTTTTTTAATCTGTATCGAATCCAAGACAAGATGCTACAAATAATTCTTTCCCCTTCCTCTCTGAAACTGTATCGAATCCAAACGAGACACTACAATGATTCTTTCCCCTTCCTCTCTCATCCGCCCTCCGTTTTCAAATCTGTATAGAATCCAAGACACTATAATAATTTTTCCCCCTCCCTTTCTGAAACTGTATTGAATCCAAACGAGACACTACAATGATTCTTTCCCCTTCCTCTCTCATCCGCCCTCCGTTTTCAAATCTGTATCGAATCCAAGACAAGATACTATAATAATTTTGTCCCCTCCCTTTCTGAAACTGTATTGAATCCAAACGAGACACTACAATGACTATTTCCCCTCTCTCATCTACCTTCCCTTTGTTTGTGTCTTGGTGGTGTAATGGTTAAGCTGTCTAAAAATCTGTGTGATAACCCGGGTTCGAATCCTGGTGGATCACATAATATATGCTTTCATTAGAGGTGTTTGGTGTTGTGGTGGGGGGGGAAAAAAAAATTGTATCGAAGCCAAAAGACACTACAATATATCCCGTTTCTTCCTGAATTTGTATCTAATCCAAAGGAGAACCTACTATCCTCAGTAAACCAAGTCCTTCAAATATTTAACTTATTCAAACGTCAAAAATGTTACTTATTCAATTCATGACTTCCCTTTAAAATTCTTAACATAAAAAGGGTGTGTACGTATTGTGGTTAGCGACTGTGCGACTCCTAGCTTAAGGGGAGATTTCCACTTGGGGGACTTTTTTCTAGACTGCTGTCTCCCTCATGTTTAGCCCCATTGCTTTTGAGATTTTAAGACGTTCGACCCATTAGTTTGGCGATTTCTTTTGAGATTTTAAGACGTTTGACCCATTAGTTTGGCGATTTTAAGAACTGTTGCCCCATTAATGTCAATTTTAAGACCTTTTGTGCCATGTAGGTGTCGATATTTTCCTGGCGAGCGATAGCGAGCCTGTAATTAGGAGGAACCGGCCTTTGGCCAAGACATTTTTCTACCGAAAAATGTACAAACTCATCTTGGAAAGGGGTCTAGGGGTGTAATTTTAAGCTTAATGGAGGTCTAGGGAACAAAATAAAAACCTCCCCTTAACCCGTTGAGTACCAGTGACGTGTTATATATTATTCTAGCTATATTCAGACGATAGTATGCAGCTTAGGAAGGATCTGTGGTAGTTAAAAGGGTTGGTCGAGATAGTTTAACATCTTATTACTAGAGGTCCTTCCTAAGCCGACTATAATCGTCTACTAGTTACCAGAATATGATGAAAAGGACGTCCCTGGTACTGCATGGGTTAAGGCAGTACAGTATTACACAAGCAACTTTTCCATCAATTTTAAAGGGCAATTGTTGTCTGACAACTTGATAATATAAGTACCTGTACCATAAGATCTTAATTCCACTAGCGAACATACTCTTAACTTTGATCTTAGATGACCTTCAATATAAATTATAATGTAAAACTTGTAAAATAAACAAAACAAACCAGGAACGACATAATATAATGACAAAAGAACTTATCAAAATCACTATGTGGAAATAAGATTGAGCTATTAAAATGTAAAACTTGCAAACTAAACAAACCAAAACTGGGACAAAGACAATATGAAGTCAAATTAACTTATCAAAATCGCTATGTGGAAAACCTTGCCCGTCTAAAAATTACAGGAAAATGTGCTCGTCTGATTCTACCTTCACATAAATAGAGTTATACAAAATATAATTTCATTGGCCTTCAATGATCCATAATTTGTAGGGCCTCTTTTTGTATTTTCATAAATTGTTTTCATTACTTTTCTATATATTTTTATCTTCATTACTTTTCTATATATTTTTATCTTCATAAAAAAAATCTGTAGCTTTTGATCTTTTCTACTACTTTTCAAAATATGATCCGTAATTTGTAGGGCTTATTTTTGTATTTTCATTACTTTTTCTATATAAGTTTAGCTTCAGTTCATTTTGCTGTAGCTTGTGATCTTTTTCTATTACTTTTTAAAATAATAAGCATTTCAATTTTCTGTACATGTTATTTATTCCTAAAGTCGGTATCACAAGAGATATTATTTAATAGTGGCCCCTCTATCATTGACGATATGCCTATTAGTATAATAGTTTCCCTTCAAACGCTGCGTCGCCAGTTTTGAATCTACCGCGTGGGAGGACAGGGAGTACAACTTCATAAATGCAACGTGTATTCTCTTAAGGAATCATCTTTATGATTGGGTACTCTACGAAAAAACCTCGTAAAAAAGTAAAAAGAAAAATTAACTTAATAATTGCTATACTCAAGCTTCCCAAACTGCGTGGATTTCTTGCGAGTGGATTCCTGACGCTGGCCCTCTAGCGTCTAAACTTCCTTCCACCTCCCGCGTCCGTTACGTGTGGGTGGGTTACACTGTGCTCCGGCTTCATTCTTCGTTCGATCAGTTCTAGTGAGTCCTTGCTCATTCGTATACATCTGAGTTGTATTGAACATGTTTTTAGATTAGCTAGCACAGACTACCCCATTGGTATGTCCGCAGGAGGTGTGTAAGTTAGGGTACTATTGTAACAGGCGCCTATGTGTCCCCAGGATCATTGCGCCATGTTTGTTATAGTATGTGTTGTGTTGCGCCTTTAGCTTTTGATAGTTATTTAGGAGGCTACCATTCCGCAAGTTTATGCTTCAGGCCATCATTATGAGGTAGTTGCATAGTTTATTCTAGCAGGTGCTCCAGTTCAAGGGTTGCCACACGTTGTGTGGAATCTTCTGGAGTCCGTATCTGCGCTTGGGCCCCTTACGCGGGCCTCTTCTCCACGTGCTGCTGCTGCTGGGTCTTCGGAGCGTCGAGTTGCTGCCACTTTGATGTTTCGTCATTACCTCATGGTCAGCCTTATTAGGGGTCTCCAACATAGGCTAGGGGTTATTTATGAATTATAAATTAACCCTTTGGCGCACCTATAGTTTCCAATCAAAGTTTTTCCCATTCCCAAAGTATATCTCAGCTCACTCAGAGCCAGTTTTGTGCCCGGCAATAATTTGTTTCTGTGACGTTTTTATCGACCAAAAAATCCTTGTATTTGGATTACTGTGGTACCATCGGCTTCGTTATTGATTGAACTTGAAGATAAGCGAATACAAACATAGATTTAATACAAAACAACCACATTGGGGCACTCCGAAATAAGAATTGTAAACAAAAAAGTAAATACCTTATCTCCAACTCGCGCTAGCTCAAAATTTTGCCCGCAACATTTTTGATTTGCATACATATATGGAAGCGGAATTTTAATGAGGATTCCAATGGTAACTTCAGAATTACTATAAACCAAATAGTTACTGAGATACACGAATAAACGTGAAAGTATCGAAACACAGACTGAGCTGTACTCTGCTCCCTTCCCAGCCAGCCGTGAGTAAACGGTTAAACTGAGGGGGTTGCCAATTGTACCCATTGAACTAGACGTAATACTTAATATATATGCCAAATATGACGCGCGTCAGACGAAAACTTAATTTTTGGCGAATATTTTTAAGTTTAATGACTCTTAACGAGTCATCGTGCGCCTAGGATAAATATACCTAATGACTCTGAACGAGTCATCGTGCGCCAAAGGGTTAAGCTCTATATGTGTAAGCCTAATATTATCCCCGATATATATTTGTGTTTGGCATGTGTGCTTTCATGCTTCAGGGTTTTTTGGGAGACGTCCCGCTTATGTGGTGGGGTTTTCGGAGGTTTGGACTTTCCCATGTAAGCCCTAACCTCTGAAAATGTTTGTTCGTTTTTCCGGCGGCTTTCTCAAATGAGCAGGCGTTTTCTCGTCTCAGACGATAAGAAACCAACCAAATGTCCCGGCGTGGTGTGCTGAACCACTAACCTTCCGGCGGAATTTGCAGGATTCTTAAGGGAGTCAACTCGGCCCGCCGAGTGAACTCGCCCTGACCGATAGCCTCATTCAGTAACTTCTATCGCCCGGCGTAACAGTTAAGTGAGCTTAACCATGACTCAAGTCATGAAGCGTATTAACGACCCATCTAGTGCTAATAGTCAAGGATAGTCCAACGCTTGAGGTTGTTTAGGCCAGTGACACTTAGTCACAGGTAAGCAGTTCATTTTGTGGGATAAATGGAGAGACCCGGGGTCTTTCTACCAGGTCTAGTGGAAGGTTAGCTTGGCAGTGGCTATAACTAACTTTCCGGCGGACTTGAGGTAGGATGTATTAACACCTCTCAAGTTATCCTTATGAGCATTGATTCCTGGAAATTTTCTATTTCCAGAGTCTCATCACTTCAGTAGTAGCGGTCCCGGCAGCAGAGGAGTAACTGCTTCCGGCAGGGGGGGGGGGTCCCTAGCTCCATCATGCCTCGCTTTGACCTTTGCTCTACTCCCACTTGCTCATTATTACCAGTTTTTGCCCACGATTTATGTATAAAATGTGTAAAGTACCTTGATCGCTCAAGAGGACTATGTGCGCCTAAACGGTGTGCCGTGTGCTCTGAGTTACGAGCGGCGGTTTTTGATAAGAGAGATTTGTCTTGCTTAGCAGCCTTGAAGGAGATCAAGTCAACATTTAACGCTTATGCGAAAGACACTGCTCATAAAGCTCTCCATTGTGAAGATGAGGAGCTCTGGGAAAACCTAGTCATTAAATCTCCATTAGTTAAGCCAGCTCCAGCGAAGTCAGTCAAACCCAAAGTTAAATCTAAAGTGCTATCCAAGCAGGTAGTGACACGTAGTGAAAGTGACACCGCCGAGCCGACTCCCAGCCACCCGCGGCACTAAGTCGGGGGATCTGGAGACACTCAGAACCTTCACAAGTTAACGTTCAGGACAGGGAAATTGACCAAATAGATATTATACCCTAGTCAGTCCCAGATTTGGTGTGGCCACCGCCGGAACCATTTATTAACCCCCGGCCGCCAACACCAGAAGTGATAAAACTACCAGGGGAGCCGGAAAACATAAATTTGTCCTCAGCTCAACCTATTAATGTCAAAGTAGTCAGAAGGTGGGTCTCAGTCCTCTCGGTGATCCCACGATATGTGTGTAACTACTGAGGAACTACGGTACATGATATTCTCCACAGAGTAATACAACAATATCAGATTCCTGCTTCTCAAGCTTCTTCCACTAGCACAGCGGTAGTTCCCCCACTTGAGTCTACGGAAAGGCCGTTACAGCCCTCAGGTGTTTCACATCCCCATTCCTCTTTGCCTTCGGTTAACGTTACTCCGGCGACTGCCACGGCTAGTAGCACGACAGTACCGGCCTCCTTGACTACCACTACGTCCGTGTCATTACAGACGTTACTCTTCTCCCTCTTGATAAACCTCCACAGAGAAGAGGCCCTATGCCTCTTCTTTATGGACCGGATTGCTCTCAGTCAATTCCTCAGAAACCGCACCTGGCACAAGCTACCGTATCAGGGGAACTTCCGGTATCTAGTGATTGGACCATTAAGGTTAATAAGAGTAGAAAATTAAGAGCTAAGGATGCCCAAGGTAGGTTACTAGATGTCACCATGAAGGCCATCCCATCTGTTTATGGCGCTGATTTCTTTGTGTATTCGGCCTTCCCGGTGATACCTCCGGCCTCATCTGAAAAACTGTTTGCCGACTGGTCTAAGAATGACGGCGTAAATGATATAAAAGCTCTACATGCACTGACGCCGGAACTGGATACAGTCCCGGCACTAGATCAGACAAACACACCAGTCTTGCAGGTGGGGCAGGTACGTGTAGGTCCGTGGGTGGACTGGGAACTAGAGGCGCAGGTTTTTGCATCTACTATTACCACTAAATCCTCCCATCAAGTACCGCAGGAAGTTCACTCATGGTTCTCGTTACCTGTTAACAAAGCAGGCGGCGTGTCACCTGCTTTATTTGAATTCCTGGCAGCTCCCAAGCTATCACTTTACGACCTGCATAAACCTTTTGCCACACGCCCTCCGGCTCACTTAGACAGAGACTTTAAGCTACGCAATAAAGCGTATAGAATGTTCTCTCAATACCTCGTCAGTCGCCAGGTAGCCCAGTCACTCACGAGAACTATAACAGCCATATCAGACCAACATGTGAGGAAAGCCTCGGATTTGTCACGCAGGCTCCTCCTACAAAATTCTATTCAATCCTTAGGTGATATTAGAGTAGCTATCATGGAGGCGGTTAGAGCAAGACAGGATTTACGGGTGTACTTGGTAAAGAAGTAAGGAAATAGCCCGCCGAGTAACTCTCTCACCGGTATTAACTGCACCACTTCTTCCACCAGAAACATAGAGTATTGTTTTCAATTTGGTAGACTTGTGGAAGCAGAGTACCTCCCAGTCAAAGAAAGAGGCCTTTAAGAAACCTTACTCGAAACCTAATAGCGGCGGGAAGCCCCATCCTACTCAGACTAAACGGTCATTTCGAGAACCAAAGCCTCCTCAACAGCAGGGAGGTACTCAGCACAGACACAAGCAGGGTAAACAGTCAGGCTATAGGGGTAAGTCATACCAGAAGCCTGCTCAAGGTCAGCCGCATGCCAAACCTAGCCAGCAGTCTAACCCCACTCCGCCGCCACCACCACCAATAAACTAGTCAACTACACTCTCTCCCTCCCAGGGCCTGCCACAGGCGAGTTGGACCCGAGAGTTGTCCTACAGAACAGACCCAGTACAGAAACTGGGTCGTTCTGAGCATGTCGCAGGGCTTGGCCCCGGCGGTCATGGGCCAGGACAGTGACAAGCAAAGGCATATCTTGGAAGTGGCTTACGTCAAACTCTAGAAGTCAACAATGTTTCTTTGGAGGTGGAGTCGCTTGTTCAGGAAATGATCAACAAGCAAATCATTGTCCGAGTAGATCCAACTTGCCCTGTTTTCACCTCCAGACTATTTCTAGTGCTGAAAAGGGACAGTGTGCAGATGCGACCAGTAGTAGATCTCTCGCGTCTGAATACACATATTCACAATACACCCTTCAGGGTGCTTACAGTGAATCAAATCAGGCTCGCACTCCCGCTGCAAGGCTGGATGTGTTCATTAGACCTGAAAGACGCCTATTGGCATGTCCCCATAAACAAACGGTTCCAAAAATTCCTCGCCTTGAGGATCAGGCAAGAGACTTACGTCTTTCAGAGAATGCCTTTCGGTTTGAACCTGGCACCAAGAATCTTTACAAAATTAGTCCGGCAGGCCCTCATGCCCTTGCTAGCCCAAGGTATCAAGGTGTGGTGGTATCTAGACGACTGGCTAGTAGTGGCGGAGTCAGAGGAGTTATGTCAATTTCATGTCAAACTAGCATTAAATCATGTACAAACTCTAGGGTTCAAGGTCAACTTGGCAAAGTTGCTCCTTGTTCCCACAAGAGAAATTCAGTGGAAAGGACTGGTTTGGAACACTGCCGATCTGACTCTTACTCAGAGTGTGGACAATCGCAACAGATTTTGCAGGAAATGGTTTCTTTTTCTCCACAGTCTGAATACGACGAGGAAATCGTTGGAGTCCCCAGTCGGTTCACTCAACTGGATCCAATTAACTGTGCAGTTGGGCCGGTTGAAAGTCAAGAGATCAATCATGGAAGGCAACACATTTTTCCCACTATTGCCTGCGGGAAAACTATGGCCGATTCCTCGATTAATTCACAACTTACTATCGGTCTGGGCAAAGACCGAACCATTGTACTCGATAATAACAAGGGTTTCTCCTCCACCTACGGTATGGGTAGACACAGACACTTCAGGGGTAATAGGTTGGGGTTATCAGTCCAATCTAGGTCACCAAGCTCAGGGTCTCTGGTCCCAAGACGTAACTTTTCACATCAACAAACAAGAGCTTCTAGTCCCATTATTTTTCCTTCAAGCTCACGGCGCCTCCCTACACGGAAAGTAAATTGCATTCAGAATGGACAACTTGATTGCAGTTCACTGCATTCAAAAGCAAGTGTCAATGGGGTCAATGAGGTCTCGAGAGTTGATGGAAGTATCAGAACAGATTTTTGCTCTGGCCGAATCACTAAGCATTCATCTCCACGCATCTTACCTCCCGGGGATAGCGAACATCTGGGCGGACGCCTTATCTCGGAGACAGAGCACCCTAGTAGAATGGGCTCTCAAGCAAAACGTCTTCAACAAGATGATTGCAGAGCCATACCATTCACAAGTGGATTTATTTGCGGCGGAAGGGAATCACAGACTTCCCCTCTATCTGACCCGCTGGGCAAGAACTCCGGCGGGGGGTCCAGACGCTTTATTGGAGGACTGGAACAGTTGGAATTTAATCTATCTTTTTCCGCCTCCAGACGCTTCATTCATGTGTCGGGTAGTTCACAAACCACGGGGTTACTGGGACATAGTCTCGATGATCGCGCCAAGCTGGCCGGCTCAAGTGTGGTATCACCAATTACTCACGTGGTGCAGGAACCCGGTGTCACTCCCGGTCTCTGCATTCCACTTGGAGACAATTGACAACCTTCAGACCTCTCTAACTTTTGCCTTATGGACATTTACAATGCAAAATGGCTAACTCGGTATGGGCAAAGTGTCACTAGTAAATTTCTGAATCAATATACTCTGTCAACCAGGAGACAGTACCATCACATTGGAAAACTTTCACAACCTGGATAGTAGAAACAGCGTACCTCAGTGGCTTTAATTTTTAAATACTTAGATTATTTGTTTGAACAGAAGCGCCTCTCAGTTGTTACTTTAAAGAATCACTTATCTGCCATTAGAAATCCCTTTTTCGACCTAACTGGTCTCTCCATACCACTGGCGGAGGAGAAAGGGTTCATGAGAGCATGTTTAAAACTATGCCCACCACCACGCCAGCTCATGCCTACCTGGTCGCTAGACAAAGCGTTAGCATTACTTCGGTCGCGCAAGTTTAACCATGCGCCGGATTTTGAGTCAGTATTAAAAAAGGCTCTGTTCCTTATGGCTTTGGCGACAAGTAACAGAGTGTCAGAGCTGGCGGCGATGAGCAACGAGCCAAATTGTCTCAGGTTTGGGAGACTGCACGAACATGTGCAGATCGCGCCGTTTCCTACTTTTATTACCAAAAACGAATATTGTGATCACGTTTCTCAGAATTCTCAGTCCCGCCGCTTAAACGTGGACATACGCAACACATTTTATGCCCAGTACAAGCTTTAATTAAGTTTATGAGGATTGCACAACCTCTACAACCAGGCTTCCTATGGGTTAACCAGACAGGTAATCGCGTCACGAGAAGGAAATTGGCTTCTTTACTCGTAGATGACTCGTTAAGGAAAGTAATCCCGGCGTAATAGGTAGAGCCCACGACATTAGAAAGTGGGCTGTCTCCCTCCGGTTTATGCAAAAAATTTCCATTAACGACATAGCCGACACTCAGTTGTGGGCGTCTAATCACACATTCCTTACGCGATACCTGTCGGTCGCCCTGGACAAGCCAAAGCGGACCTGTGTCGCATTACGGCAACGGGTCTAGCAGTCCAAGTGCTATTTGTTTTTATGTTATTCTTCGGTTGAAAAATGGGGGGGGGGGTATGAGCAAAATACCCCTAAGACCCAGTAGAACCCTCCGCAGGTTTGTGATAAATGACACGCTGTGATATGAATAGAACTGGTTATACAGTTAATCATATTTTTATTTTATTTTCAGAAATCTATCATAGTTGTATCTAGATAGTATTAACACAAATGTACAAACAGATTTTATTGTACAAATAATTTTAAGGTCAGAACATGATCCTAAGGATTAGAGTTCTAGAGTACAAGAATGTTCTCACTTAACATGCAATAGATCTCAAGTGAAGGTCCAATCATGTACAAGAAGCTCTTCTTCAAAGTAACGCACTGCTTACCTTCTTTTATATTTTTATATTATTGTATGAAAGCAAAAAAATACTTAAATTGTTGTTCCCCAAGCTGCCTGGCCGAACAGCCCCAAGGCCCCGAGTAAGGCCAAGGCCATAAACGAGCGACCCCACAGATCCCTCCCTGCCGACCACAATAAAGCCTGGGTGACCGAAGCCACTCCATGGCGGGGGGCTGAGAGGGTGCATAAACGCCCGGGAAACCAAAGCCCCACCCAGGGCCCTGTGCCCCTCAGCAATTATGAAGAGAAAGTTGAGGGGCAAAGGAATAATGTGACGCTTTAGCTTCCAATCTTGGTAGATTGGGAGGTCAATCCACGGAAGAGACGCCGTCACTCGAGATCTAGAAAATATATAAGTAAAAGGAACAGTCAGAGTAAGCTATGGGTATGGCAGAGATCACTCAGGTCTCAGAGTCCCATCACCAGTCTTAAATCACTTAAATTGTTATACGGATTCTCTGTTACCTATGGTATTTGGGTTGGTGGTATTGATATTGGTCACAAATGTCCCCCTCCAGTCTTATATATCAGGCATATCGTCAATGATGGTGGGGCCACTATTAAATTATAGGTTTGATTCCCGAAGGGAAGTAAAGAAAACCTAATATTTAGTAGGGCCCCGTAATCATTGACGATGTTAGTGCCCTCCCTGCCATCCCCTTCCCATTCGCTGGATTTTTGAGTTGAATCTTGATATGTCAGAGAAGGAAGTTTAGACGCTAGAGGGCCAGCGTCAGGAATCCACGCAGTTGGGAAGCTTGAGTATAGCAATTATGAAGTTAGTTTTTCTTTTTTCTTTTTTACAAGGTTTTTTCATAGAGTACCCAATCATAAAGACGATTCCATAAGAGAATACGCATTGCACTTATGAAGTTGTACTCCCTGTCCTCCCGCGTGGTAGATTCAAAACTGGCGACGCGTTTGAAGGGAGACTATTATACTAATAGGCATATCGTCAATGATTACGGGGCCCTACTAAATATTAGGTTTTCTTTACTTCCCTCTGGTAATCAAACCTATATTATAGTCAACAATGGATGAGCAACATTTTTCTGGCAACATTTCTGGAATAATTTGCACTGGTATCGGAAACTAGACTGTTGTTAGATGAATTTAGGCAACCAAAATATTCTAAATGTTGACCTCATAAGCTGCCAGACCAGAGTTGAGGATAAAAGTTGAGTGAAAAAGCGCTTGTGTGATACCGGCTTTATACTCCAGGTGATGTTCCGCCATGGCCATCCTACACCACAGATTTCCCAGGCGTCGGAGCTGATGATGATGATGATCTTGGGTTCTGGGGGAGCCGTCTTCTTCAACTGGATACTGCATAGGTCCTTAGTCCTGGGAATATATACCACCTTGTTATTACTGATAATAATAATAATAATAATAATAATAATAATAATAATAATAATACAAAAATAGTAAGTCCAGTACAATAAAACATAGTTACAAGCTAAAAACAAACAAAAACACAATACAGTACAGTACACAAATAATAATCACATCGAGAAGCAAAAAATGCATTGCCGAAGGGAATCAAGTCAGTTCGGCCACATCAGCAACCGAAGAGACAAAACGGGTCAGGAGTCAACTACCTAGCCAGGCCAGGGAGACATGAGATATAGGCTGCCCGAGGAGAGCCGAATGGGACAGAATAAGAATAGAAGGGGAAAAACATAGAATGAGGAAAGAAAAACTACTCAAAATTGGTCAAGCTGATGACAAAAGCTCGAGGGGAGAGGGAGGAAAATAACCCTAGCCCTCCCCCATCAAGCCCCAGTCGCCGGCCCCGAAGCCCGCCAAGGAGAGTAGTACCAGGGGGGTATATTATTACTAATACTAATAATTTATCTATCAAAATTTTTGGTGTATGACCTGGCCGAGACTCTAACCCGAGCCTGTAGAGTAGCAGACGAACACCATACCAACTAATACACAAATTTAAAGAACAAGTGCTCCACATGAAGTGGGATCCCGGTCTCACATCGTAATGGCGGCGTTCCAGGCAACTAAGTTAAGAGCTGCCTTACTTGTCAAGGTTCTTTGATTTAAGATCAGACCGCAAAGTCCGATCCCATGTCTTTCTTGGTGCAGCTCCCCACACATTCATGGACTTGCATCTTTTCACCCTGCTTAGTTCATCCATCCTTGCCAAATGTCCAAACCATCCAAGCCTGCTAGTACACATCTCATCACTGATACTCTTGATACCTAACCTTCTCCTCAGCTCTCCACATGTCCAAACCATCCAAGCCTACTAGTACACATCTCATCACTGATACTCTTGATCGCTAACCTTCTCCTCAGCTCTCCACATGTCCAAACCATCCAAGCCTGCTAGTACACATCTCATCACTGATACTCTTGATCGCTAACCTTCTCCTCAGCTCTCCACATGTCCAAACCATCCAAGCCGCTGGTGATGGGCTGGTCTATCAGAGTGAGACCTGAGCGATCTCTGCCATACCCATAGCTTACTCTGACTGTTCCTTTTACTTATATATTTTCTAGATCTCGAGTGACGGCGTCTCTTCCGTGGATTGACCTCCCAATCTACCAAGATTGGAAGCTAAAGTGTCACATTATTCCTTTGCCCCTCAACTTTCTCTTTATAATTGCTGAGGGGCACAGGGCCCTGGGTGGGGCTTTGGTTTCCCGTTCGTCAACGCACCCTCTCAGCCCCCGCCATGGAGTGGCTTCGGTCACCCAGGTTTTATTGTGGTCGGCAGGGAGGGTTCTGTGGGGTCGCTCGTTTATGGCCTTGGCCTTACTCGGGGCCTTGGGGCTGTTCGGCCAGGCAGCTTGGGGAACAACAACAACCATCCAAGCCTACTAGTACACATCTCATCACTGATACTCTTGATACCTAACCTTCTCTTCAGCTCTCCACATGTCCAAACCATCCAATCTACTAGTACATCCATCACTGATACTCTTGATACCTAACCTTCTCCTCATCAGCTCTCCCACATGTCCAAACCATCCAAGCCTACTAGTACACATCTCAATCACTGCTACTCTTGATACCTAACCTTCTCCTCAGCTCTCCACATGTCCAACCATCCAAGCCTACTAGTACACATCTCATCACTGATACTCTTCATACCTAACCTTCTACAAGTTAGTTTGTTTTGTAATTCTATCCACTACCAACCCCTCTAACTCATAGTCATGTAGCTTAAAGGGGAGTGCTTGCTATTTCTGGACCCCCTTAACACTCTAATGTTTATAACCCTATTAGTTTTAGATTTTACGACGTTCACTCCATTAATTTGGCGATTTCAAGACCTTTCGTCCCATTTCTTAATCAATATCAAAAGCTATCGTACCATTTAGGGTCTATTTTTCCTGACGAGCGATAGTGAGCCTGTTATTTGGAACCGGCCGAACCGGGTACAAATTTATCTTGAAGGGGGATCTTGAGGATAATTAATTATGCTTGATGGAGGTCTCGGGAGGAAACTAAAATTATATTAAATAATATATAACTGATACATAAACCCTTCTCACTTAACCCCTTCTGTACTGGCGACGTGTTTATAATGTATTTTAGCTATATTTAGACAATTTTGTGCAGTTTAAGAAGGATCTGTGGTAGTAAAAAGGTTTAATGAGACTAGCAGGGGTACCCGGCGTTGCCCGGGTACTACCACCACTACTACTACCATAATCACCATCATCAATCACTACTACCACAATCATCACAATACTACTACTACCATAATCACCGGCCTCGACCTCCTAGCTGTGCCTCATTAAACGGCGACCTCGATTTCGGGCGCTAAATGACCTCCGATTTTGGATCTGACCTCATCCGTACCCCCAATTTGGGGGGCTGCGAACAACTTTCGTTCCATACACCTTTTCGATCGGAGGCCTCGTTCTGCCCCAAACGGCCATTTTTTGTAATTTTGTTTTCAAGTTCGGCCTCGAAACGACCTCCGATCGTGGCCTCGCCCCCTCTATGACCTGATCCAGGTCAATTGACACCCACATGCAAAGTTTCAGCTGCCCAGGTCCAAAACTGCGGCCGCCTACTACGAACACACAGACAGACAAACAGACACACGAACTGATTTCATAATATAGATGGTTCGAAGCCTGTTAATTGCTGGAGGCCCCTTTTTAAACTGAATAAAACCGTCTAATAGTTACCACAATAATGAAAAAGACACGTCGCCGGTTCAGAAGGGGTTAATACCGTTCACACACACACACACACACACACACCCTACACCCTGTTCCAAATAAGTAGGCCAACACTCTTGAACATTAACCTCTATAACTCACAAACCACTAAAGTAATCCAGCAAATATTTCTACTATTTGGGTAAAAAACAAAAAAAAAAAAAAACAAAAAATGGGATTGGGCCTGAGCATATAGATAGATATGGTAGTCAGACATGGATTATTATTTTTATTTTTTTTTGGGGGGGGGGGGACAGCCGCCGTAATTCCTGTGAAGGGGGTGGCCATGATCATTAGGCGTTTGTCACGAATCGCTAGGTCAATTTGCCCGGGTTTTTTACATCTACCAATAACATTTGACAGTGAGGGCTCGATCTGCCGACCCTTTGATCAGCAGCCGACGCTCTACCGACTATGCCGTGGCTCGCCAGGGAATACCGGTAGGTGTGGAAATTTACAGTCCATTTGCTCTAGCCATTTTTGAGTTAAGGAGGTTAGAGCTCACAGGTGGAACAGGATATATATGTACTATATTTTTTCACCAACAAACTTCACTTCTGAACTCAATTAATGAAATCAACAAATACATGTGGCACTCCAAGAACTCAAACCTAGGACACACACCGAAATTCCGCGCACTTATGCATTACGCTATCAAGACAGTAAGTATGGGTACTTGCAACTAAATGGCACGAAAGGTCTTATTATTGACAAAGAAATGGGGTTAAAGGTATTAATTGCCCACTAATGATCCGAAGGTCCATTGTCATTGTGGCATTTAGAGTAGGTGTTTATTTTTTTCATGGCGAGCAAAAGTGAGCCTGTAATTTAGGAGGAACCGACCTTCAGTCAGGATATTTTTCTACCAACAATGTACAAATTTAACTCTTGGAGATGGGTTTTCAAGCTTTATATATCTACTATTTTTATAGTTTCAAGCTTTAAAAAACATCCCTAAGATAGTAAGATCCCCCTTTCTAGATAAATTTGTACATTGGTCTTTACAAAATGTGTTCTCTTAAATTACAGGCTAGCTGTCGCTCACCAGGAAAAAATCAACACCTAAATGGCATGAATAGTCCTAACCCTTTCACGCATTTATGACGCAGAGGTTGCCATATTAGCAATAAGAAATAAGAGTTCTCTCACTCTCATAATTACCTCTCCAAAATTAGTTTTCTGCCCACAGCTAACTCAGACAACTGCAGAGGTTGAAGTAACTAAACAAAACGTTTCTAAATACCCCTGATAACAAGCTTTAAAGTACCCCAATAGGCTCAAAATCGCGTCATATGTCGGAGAGGTAAAATTGACAAAGAACTGGGCTTAAACTCTTAATCTTTCAATACGGGGAACGTCTTTCTATCATTCTCGCTCTATTTAGAAACTTTTATGCAGCTTAGGAAGGATGGTAGCTATAATGGGGTTAATTTAGATAGTGAGCACCCTTCTAACCGCAGCAGGTAGGTCTTCATAAACTGAAAAGTCTTCTAACTAGTAGCCAAAACATTATAACTATTGATACGCACCTGCCCTGAAATGGATTAAAACGACTGCATGGCTCCCGGGTCTGTGCTTACAACGCCAATGGCATCAATGATCCATTGGTACGAGAGATTGTTTGTATGCGACGGGCTTAGATGGAAGTGTTGATGTGTGTGGGGTGATTGAGACGCACCTGTCATAATGGTTCAGCAGTGTGGGGATGTGTAGAGTGCCCCTGCATTGTGGGGTGGGGGAAGGATGAGTTTTCGGTCTTTTGGATTGGAGTGCAGGATATACAACGTAAGAAGAAAAAGGAAGGGGTAGCCGTAATATTGTCAGACAGGTTTGAAGAAGTTGTGTAAAAAACACTATGGAATGCGTGGACTCGATAACTGACGTCGCTCAGAAGGCTTGAGTCTGCGTAGATCAAACCTGCCAGACATATTTTAGCTGGCTGCAGGGCTGGTGGTGTGAGTTGTAAGATCGGGATATATAGACTATACTGTTATGTGTGTGTATGCCCCGGTCAAAAACAGAAAATGGGAAACGGGTGTGGAAGAAAATAGAAAAGTTTTGGAGTAAAGTCAACAAATTTATAATAGAAAGGCAAGAGTTTTACAGGTAACAATCGCGTTAATAAGTGATGTCTCGGCACCCAAGTATGTTTTAGATCAATCTGGTATGCGTCAATATCTAAGGCTTCATTTCTTAATATCGAGTGAAATATACACACATGTTTCTACACTTACCCACCCTATTCAACATCTGACAGACCATTAATACAGCACAGAGGACGCCAACCGTAATGCCATCTGGGACAGTGACTGATTACCGCGACTAGTACACAGGTAATTTTACTGGGTGACCTGAATGTTATAGTTGTAACAGAGGAGATAGAAAGTATGCTGGGTAAATGGGGTGTGGAGGGTAGGAATATTAATAGTGACTTTCTCCTTGATATCTGTGCAGAGATAGAACTGGTTTCTGGCTAAAACATTTTTTGGAGCATCGTCCCTTTCATATTATACATGTCACAGAGGTGAAGGTGAGTCGGAACAGAAATCTCTAATTGAATCTGGGTCTAATACAAAGAATTATTGACTCGAAAGCTGTACGAGGGATGCTGACGGGAGCAAATCCCTATACAGTTCTGACAAAGAGTGAGGATAAGGAAGCAGTGGAAATAAGAGAGGAAAGAGAATAAACTGACAGTAGAGAGAATAAATGTGAGAAAACTGACGGAAGAATGTAATGCAACAAAATACAGTGTATGCTGAAATAGACGGTAAAAGGCATGGACGATATGATAGGTCTGGGAAATACTGTATACGAAGTATGGAGAGGTACAAGAGCCTCCATGATTAAAGCAGCTGCAAAAAGTATGTGGCAAGAACAAAATTTAAAAATGTGGAAAATGAAAGGTAATGCATGGTTTAGCAAAGAGATAGAAGAAATAGCGAAAAGCCAGAAAGTTACGAAAGAGTATGCTTCAAATGAATATACCTAGAGAAACTAGAAATGGGGCGAGGAAACAAGAATATAAGAACTTGAAACAAAGAGGTGGAAGAGGACGATACAATACGCTAAACGGGAATGCCGAGTGAGGAATATGGTAAAAAGATTAGTGAAACAGTTTCTGAATGACAAGAAAGCATACTACAGAGCTGTGAAAGAAAGCCAGAGGCAATAAGACTGAGTGTCTCAGGTGGTAGGATGAGGGAAATGAATGGGGAGGTGGTGTAGGGTTATGGTGTGGTGGAGGTGTGGAAAGATCATTTTAGTAGCTTAGCTGTAAATATTAGGGGGAAGGCAAAACTCCTCCTCCATTGTAATAAAGAGAGGTAGAATAAACAGAGTAGATGAAAGACAGATAAACAGAAACGAAGATAAAATAAGCAATCAATAGATCTTAAAATGGGCAAAGCCTGCTGGAGTAGATAACATCCCAGGTGAAATGCTAAGATATGGTGGAGAAGAAGCTGTTGACATAATGCATTGGTTATGTAAATTAGCATGGGAAAAGGAGAGTGAACCAGAGGACTGGACGGAAAGCAGTGCTAGTACCCTTGTACAAAGTGAAGGGTAGTCAAAGAGGAGTGCAAGCGTTTATAGGGGAATTAGCTTGCTTAGCATTAATTGAAAGTTAATACCGCAAGAGTAGTAACACGAGACTACAGAAGATAACAGATGCCAAAATAGGCGAGGAGCAAGGGAGTTTTTAGAACGTGCAATGGGGCTGCGTTGACCAAATATCGCAATGTGTTTGTTGGTTGAGAAAGTCTAGGTCAGAAACAGAAAACTATGCAGCAATTCATGCAATATGGAAAACAGCCCTTATGACAAAGAAGATTGGGAGGGTCTGTGGGATGTGTTAGCAGTATATAGTGTGGAAGGAAAGTTGCTAATGACAGTAAAATCTTTCTATAGGAATGCAATGGCAAATGTGAAGCTAGGATATAAGTTAAGTGAGAGTGTTGAGGTCAATGTAGGAGTAAGGCAGGGATGTGTCATGTCATCTTGGTTGTTCAATATACAGGTTACATGGAGTGGAGTTAGTTAGAGAAGTTAGGGCGGGATCTATGGGTGTAGGAGCTCAGGCTGGAATCAGAGGGAAGAGTGTGGCAAGATTTTTAACATGCCTAAATGCGGACGATGTAGTCCTGTTGGCGGAAACTGTGGAAGAACTTCAGAGAGTGGTCCCATCCTTTGACATGGTATGCGAAAACGAAAGTTAAAGGTCAATGTAGAGAAATGTAAGGTAATGGTGTTTGCAGAAGAATGCACGAAACCATAGATTTTATGGCAAAATATAGTATTAAGAACGAACATGAAAAATTAAGTTACTGGAAGAGGTTGCCAGTATCAAGTACATTGGGAGCTGTACTATCCAAATATTGTAAAATGGAGAGTGAGATAAACGAGAAAAATGCAAGGGAGACAGGTAATTGGATAACTTGATAGTATTCTGAAAGGAAAGAATGGTTAGTCCAGAAGTGAAAAAGTCCATGAGAAACAGTGTGCTTCTCCCAACCTCCACCTCGTATGGAAGTGAAACATGGACAGCACGTGACGAGGACCTCTCCAAACTGAGAGCTGTGGAGATGAGCTGTTTCAGAATGGGCAGCTTGCGTGAATAGGCTAGATGGGCCCGTCATTGGGAAGTGTATGAGTCCTTTGGAAATGGAAGAGCAAGCTTTGGGCATTGATTGTGTAGGTGGGTGAGTTGATCCAAGAGAAGTCCTTTGAGGTGGTATGTGTCATTTTCAGAGATTGGATCGACTCCAGAATTCCAAAAAAGATATATGGTAGTCAGGTGAGGTTTGAGGCAGCTAGTAGTGTATACTACCTATGGAATGGTAAAAGAAAGTGGAAAAATATATTGAGAACAAGACTTCCACTTCGTGGAAGGGGCACTGTGGCACGGGCAAAGGAATCATGTCTTGACAGAGTAAGCCTGGAGACGTTTCTGTCATGGCCATTCCTTTAACTTGGGTTTCAGCAGGGGGAAACAAGGCGTCGAGATGATGATGATGAAAATCACCAAACTAATGAGGCCTAACATCTTAAAATCTGAAAACTAATGATGCGACATGAGGAAGAAAGGGGGCCAAAAAAAAAAACAACCATCCCCCTTAACTTATAATGTAAAACTTGCAAAATACAGACAAAATAACTAACTTCAAAATCACTGTGTGGAAATAACTATTTAGGCCAAATATATGTTTGACAATAAAAGACGCACAAAACCACCACCAACAATGTATCTCGAAGGGGGGTCTTGGCTTACTTTTTGTGTTTGCTTTAAAACCACTTCGGTAATGGCGACGTCTTTTGTTTTTTATTTCAGCTACATTTAGACGACTTTATGCAGCTTCGGAAGAATGCATTGTATATAAAAGAATTAATTGCGATTAATGAGATGGTCTGTAGCCTTTTAATTAGTAAACGTTCTTCCAATAGACGATTTTATGAAGCTTATGAAGGATCCTTGGTAGATAAAAGAAATTAATTGAGATAGTCTGTAGCTTTATAGTAAACATTAGACGATTTTATGAAG